>OX465255.1:15812312-16412312 GCA_949987775.1 Aproaerema taeniolella | reverse complement strand
ATAATACCTCTTTATTTGTCGGGGGCTAAAAACAGATCTCTTCATTCCCATCCATCTTCCTATAGCCAAACAGAAACACCTACATTACCACTGTTGACTTACAATGTAATATGTATGAACGTGGCTTCCCATAAAAGCAGCTTCACGCCTTCTCATCACGGAATCCCATTTACAGTGACGTCATAGCGTAAATATTTCAAACTAATGGTGACGTACTGTAATTAGAGCTTGCGGTCTCCACAGAATAATAGTGCGAGGAATTTCTCGCACAAAGTTACTGATTTTGGTAGGAAACCACGATATTGTTTCATTCTATCTCAGGGTGACTTTAAGATAGTTAAAGAAAATTAAGAATATTCGATTCACGATCGGGGCAAATATTTGTGTAAAAAGCAGATGTTTGTTCGCGGGTCATGGATGTTTGTTTTATAAGATACTAGCATTCCGCCCGGGACTTCGTTCCCGTGGGAATTCGGGAAAATTATGTAGCCTATGTCGATCAGGGATAATGTAGCTTTCTAATGGTTAAAGAATTTTCGTAGTTCGGAACCTATTCAATGCAAACAGACAAACAGAAAAACAATAAAATCTTTCCTCTTTATAATATTAGTATAGATGATTGAGTTAAAAAGAGCGACCCTCGGAGTTTCTTGCCTATTCTTCTCCTGAGGAAGACTGCACCTTGCAAATAGGCGCAAAGTCAAAAATGCTAAAGTAATTCACCATTTTGCTAATGTATTTAGACGTTTTCAAGAAACATTTTGTATGTTCTATGAAAATAAAGTAATTTTTGACTTTCCACTTTGTCTTTATATTTGTTTCAAAGGACCCACGACACAGGGGAAATCTTAGTTTGGACCTATGAGCAAGGCCGTCTTAAACTAGGCTGGGGCCTTTGGGCACACAAGAATTTGGGTCCCTTTTGGAATGTAAAAAAAAGCGAATTAAAAATAATAAAAAAAAAATACTAAGTACCTATGACCATTTATTATAGGTAATCAAATACAGTATGATATAATATGTCATAAATTATATTATAATGCTGCTGGTTTTTTGGTTAGATTATGATAACGGTTTCTTTGATCGCTAGATGGTGTACTTAGTAAATTAGGTAGGATGCGTTCGGAAATATTATTAATTAGTACAGTAGAAATAAACGCAGTCATCGATATAATGGCGCAGTATACGCCTTGTAAATACCTTTTGTTATGATTATAGTCCGGGAAATAAAAGAATTGGTATTACACTAAAGACACATGAATAAATTGGTAATGATTAAAAGTGTAATGTGTACGACAAAAATGTTTTGAGAATAAATGTGTGAGAGAAATTGTCGGTCCTTCAGGGCCCCCTGAGAATGGGGGCCCTGGGCACGGGCCCCGTGTGCCCTTATGGTGAAGACGGTATTGCCTATGAGTGTGTCGCGTTTTAACTTGAGCGATCAGCTGATTTTCTTTTGTATGGGAAGTCGAATTTTTTTTGAGAATTTTATAAAGGTTTCTCGGGGAAAGTTGTTTAGTTTCATGGGTAGAATCACTCCCTAATAATAACACTTATAAAAAACTCCTCTTGCGTTTTGGCCGCAAGCCTGCGCTAGAGGCGAAATCCCCAGAAATTAAAATGGGAGAAGAAAAGATTTTCTTGAAAATAATACTTGAAATAATACTATACTAATACTAATCCTTTATTTCTGTCTTTTACACAATCAGATAAATATACAAAACAAAATACTAAAATTATTAAAATGTTAAAAAAATATATATTATAACGTCAAAAACTAAAAAAACTCATGTTAAAAATTTACAAACAAAAGAAAATTAATTTAAAATTTAGCAAACTGATTATCAAAATTTAAAATAATAAAAATGGTAGGTACTCATTTAGGGCGACTTTCACCAAAAAAAGTAGGTACTTAAATGGTAGCTAATTCCTGAACTGAAAGACTCTAAAGTACGTTTATTTTTCATTTTTGCATTGTGCCGTTGCTTTACAGAAAAATAAACCAACATAGTATGTATATGTAAACTTCAAAAATCTGTTTCAGTTTGGGAATTCCCAAACACGAATTTCAGCAGCAAATTAAAGTTTGCGGTGTAAAGTGAGCTACGTCAATGATATCATAAGTTCAATGGATAGGGATACATTCAGAATATGTATTACTTTCTGTAGTTACATTTTATTCACATTGAGATTTAGAACGTTTACTTAACACTAGCTTTCCGCTCGCGGATCTGCTCACGTGGACTACAGATTGTATCATGCCAAGCTGTGGAATAAAATGTAGCCTATAATTTGTACTTTCCTAAGGCCTAATCCATTTCTGTATCAAATTTCGGCAAAATCGGTTTAGTAGTTCAGGTGTGAAAGCGTAACAGAAAGACAGAGTTACTTTTGCATTTGTTATATTAGTAGGGATTAATTAACAAATTACAAAACAATCATAGACAACAGCATTAATAAACAATTACATCCGAAATTATCCGTCTAAATGATTACTTCGTGTCTTGTAATAAATTAAAATGAATCTCAATGACCCTGAAAAAGTAAAGTAATTGTTATAATATTATTTTTGTGTAATGTAATAATGTTGTTGTCTCTGTACCCTCCCTAAGTATCCAGATAACCCTCACCGACATCTATTATTGGTAGCCAACCCAACGGTTTAGGCGGCTATTTTGCTAATCAAAGCCATTGATTTAGAGAAGAACTTATTACATAAGATATGTTCCGTCCAGCTACTCTTTAATTCAATCGTATAATTTAACAGAAACAACGAATACCTACAATACAATACAATATACTTTATTTGCACACAAAGACATACAATACAATTAACAGAACATAAAACATAGTGTACAACAAGGCGACCTTATTGCTAGGTAGCAACTTTTTCCAGGCAATCTTAGGGTAGGACAGCAGTAAGGTAAGAAGTAGTAGGTGGTGCAGGTGGTGGTACCTACCCTAGTAACCAAAAATATTCGTGTTTGGGAATGCTTTGGTAACTGGCTTAACGAGCTAAAATCAGTGGAGCTGACAATGACAATGACGACCGGCATCCTGCCAACTAACACGACTGTTGAGGGCATAATCCAGGGATACGTCAGACAAGGGGCAGCTGAGGCTGATTACGTCATCAAATCTGATGTAAGTAAAAGTATGAAGCGAAGGAGTACCTAAATCCAATGTCTCACCGATTTAATAGTTATGAATAAAATTGTATGCCATCTATCTTGCTATCTATCTCTTATTAATAGGTCTTTACCTTTGATTATTTACTCACTAGATAGCGCGTTACGCTATAAGCATCGCAAGAAAAACGGCCAGCTTTTACAAGCTTGTGTGCGTGAGCCACGCACACAAACTTAGTTGCGGCTTTGTCTTACGCGCGCGTCCTGTCATTTGAGAAAGTGTATAATGTTGTAAGCTTTGCGTCTCACTCCACTGAAATTGGGAAAAATCGTGTGAAGATTACGTGCAAAATCTAACTACTTCGTGTTTGAATATGAATTTGTATTATTTATTGCAATATAGAAATGACGATGCAACAGAGTTATATAGTTGAATAGCTTCCTGCCCTGCGGTTTCACTCAAACTAAAAGTTAATTTACCGTAAGGATATTTCCCGTGGTAAAAAGTAGCCTATTTGTAATGTAGATTTTTTTTTAAATATCTTCCAAGTATCTCCCAATCTGATCAAACGTGGCCGTAAGTGTTGCTTTACCAGGATTGTTTGCGGCTCTGCCTACACCGAAAGGGATAATAGGCGTGAGATATGTATGTATCTTCCAACTACAGACATGACCCAGTAACATTTTTTATAGGTGTTAATAAACACAATTAGGGGGAAATTTGTGCATCAAAACTAGAAACACTTAAAAAATGACAAGATGGAGTCGTAAAAAATTAATAAATTATGTGGATTTGTATAATGTAAAACTATTAGATTCAGAGCTACTTTCCGATGGTAGGATATATTATCGGATGCCTTCAAGCGTCCTTTATAGTTCCTGCACACTTTGATCGCACAACTTGTCATTTTCACCAACTAAATCAAACACAAAATTACCGCGAAACGAGCGTATCCTTCAATAACCCAATTGAGACTAAAGAACGAGGCGTGACATAGAGGCTAACAGTTAGCCACTATTTTTTTCTACGCTTTTTCTGTGGAGACGCGCTATCTAGAGAGTAAATAATCAAAGGTCTTTACCTATGAAATTGCTGATTTTTTCTCAAGCTTCATTTTATTCATAATTTATTTGATTGAACAGCAAAATTGTTTTTGATTTAAAACCTTGGCCATATAACGGAGATATTGAGTCAAATTAATACATATTTACTTTAGATTTATTTGCTGAAAAAGAAGCTCAAATATAGCTCGTTTCATCCATTGCCCGTTTCATTGCTTATTTTTGCTGTACCGTTGTTACAGTTACAACTTTCAATAAAGTAAGTATGATGAAAATTAATTTAATGTTGTCCAAACCTTCCCAAAAAGTTTCGCTAAATTTGGATTTCGAATTCCCGAGAAAAATCCAAAAACGTTAGTATGGAAAAGTCCGTTTTCCAAAAATATTGTATGAAAAACGGCCATTCCATAGGTAAAGACCTATTATTTATAACATTATTGGCAAAAGCTATAAAGTATTCGTTACGATCCGCCGCCGTAAAAAAGCTTTCCAAGATTTAAAATTCGTTTTTTTTAACATCAAGTAGAATCTTCGAATAACCTTCTTCTTATCGTGCAGGTATCCCTATAAACAAGGGTGTAGCGAACTTGACTAACCCTGGTGTCAGAATTTTCAAACCGCCAACACCTTTGTCAAACCACGACCTGAAAGCTGAAATTCAGCACATAGGTTCCTTTTTAAACATATGCAATGAATACGGAAGGATTTTAAGAAATTCACACAGGAACGAACTCCCGGGCATCCACTTAATTACCTCTATTTCTTTAAATAAATGACAAAGCAAGTATCTTTTCTCTATCTCCGAATATAGAAGTAGATTCATCACCGTCGTAAACTCGTCTTCCATTGTTCTGGCGATGACGAAATTCCTCAATTCGTCATTAATCACGCTGGAGAATAACAAATTTGTCAACTTTGGTCTACGGTGTTGCTGCGATATAATTAATGAACCTATCCGAAACAAGTAATTAGGGCCTTATCTTCGAACTTCAAAAGACGGGGTTTTAGAGTTCCGCAGGGAGTGATGAAAAACCTCGGTTTTGTTTGTCAGTTACTCATGTGCGAACGGCCGCACATCAGGTTACCACAAGCGTGCACTCTGAGCTGTTGCGATAAGAGCGGATTTGCTACAAAAATGGAGTAAATTGATGTGTTGGCCTCTGTACTTTCTCTTCCCTTTAGTTAAAAAATGATAGACCCTTACAGTAACACAGATTTTTAATAATCTAAGGTCCGTATTACAGAACGCGACTCAGACTCTGATCAATACTTAAGCAGCCGTCGTCTTTGTCATTTTGATAGTCAGAGAAAGCGACAATCAATACCTTTGTCTTCTTCTGTAATACCTAAGAGTTTTCAATATTTCGGCCCTGTCTATGAACATGGGACAGACAAGAATCCAACTTCCATTTTCAAAAAGTCAGCTCTTTTGAAATCAACGCACCAATTACGGGAGAAACTATTACCTGTAAAAGCTTTGCAATGCCTTTAAAAATGAAAGAGTGTGAGGGAGATAGAGAATCAGTGAGGCGTGTAATTATCGTATTCGGAGGCCTCGTGTTCGGGCTGTGTTGTTCTTTTATTTACAATACTTTAACTTGATACCCTTAGCGCCTTTTTAGGGTTCCGTAGTAATCTACGAACCCTTATAGTTTCGCCATGTCCGTCTGTCCGTCTGTCCGTCTGTCCGCGGGTTTCCTAAGAAACCCTTGGTACTACAGAGCTGAAACTTGGCATGATTATACATATGAATCACGCCGACAGAACTGTAGAGTAAAATCTTAGAAAAAAAATTTTTTTCGGGTGTCTCCCATAGACGTGAAAGGGCAATGAATTTTTTTTTTTCTCACCAATATTTTTGAATGGGATGTCATAAGATAGCATATTAAAAGATAGAAGGGGTTTACTAAGAACGTTTTTAGATTCAGCACTCCGTTTGCGAAATATAAATTTTTAAAGTGAAAATTTTTGTAAAACACAAGTGTCCCCCCCCTCTACCTGCTAAACGGTTGTTTCTAAAAATGTGGAAAAATTCACGTTGGTAGAATATATAACGAAATTAAAAGGAAAACTATCACACATAACTTGGTCCTTCAAGTTTGCGAGTAATAGTCGACCAAGTGCCAAACACTGTTGGGATTAATAAGAATATATTTACTAATATAAGATCCTTGGTACTACAGAGCTGAAATTTGGCATGGTCATAGATATTGATTGCGCCGACAGATCTAAAATATAAAATTTTGGAAAAAACATTTTTTCGGGTGTTTCCCATACACGTGAAAGGGCGATAGTTTTTTTTTCTCGCCGATACCATCGAATTGAATGTCATAGGATAGATTTTTAAAATATAGAAGGGGTTTACTAAGAACGTTTTTCGATTCAGCACTCCGTTTGAGAAAAAAATATTTTTAAAGTGAAATTTTTTGTTAAAAACAAGATTCCGGGTCCTACCAGCTAAACGGTTGTTTCTAAAAATGTGAAAAAATTCACGGTTATAGAATATACAACGAAATTAAAAGAAAAACTGTCACACATAAGTTGGCCCTTCAAGTTTGCGAGTAATAGTCGACCAAACGTTTTTGGGATTAATAAGAATATGTTTACAAGGTTCCACGCTAAAAGTGAGGGGAGGTCGAAAGCCAAACTGTAACATATTGACATTTTAGGTGTCGTTAAATAGTTTTTTGGGGGTGTTAATTACGAAAATGACATCAAAATTATTTTAACAGCAGGTTGATATTATTTCTAACAGTAATATTGCCGTAAAAAAACAAAAAAATTCGCGCTCGCTTCGCTCGCGAATTTTGTACTTATATTCGATTGTATTAAGACCAAAACAAAAATTATTTCCGAAGTTACAAACTCTTTAATAATACATTTATTTTTAGGATTCCGTAGTAATCTACGAACCCTTATAGTTTCGCCATGTCCGTCTGTCCGCAGGTTTCCTAAGAAACCCTTGGTAGCACAGAGCTGAAATTTGGCAAGGTCATACATATAAATTACGCCGACAGAACTGTAGATTTTTTTTTCGGGTGTCTCCCATAGATGTGAAAGGGTGATGAATTTTTTTTTCTCGCCAATATCATAAAATGGGGTGTGATAGGACAGCTTTTTAAAAGACAGAAGGAGTTTTCTAACAACGTTTTTCGATTCAGCACTCCGTTTGCGAAACATAAATTTTTAAAGTAAAAATTTTTGTCAAACACAAGTGTCTACCTCTCTATCAGCTAAACGGTTGTTTCTAAAAATGTAAAACAATTTACGGTGGCAGTATATACAACGAGATTAAAAGAAAAACTATCACACATAAGATGGCCCTTCAAGTTTGCGAGTAATAGTCGACCAAGTGCCAAATTTAGTTGGGATTAATAAGAATATATTTACTAATATTAGATCCTTAATAGTACAGAGCTAAAATTTGTACAGAGCTAAAAAAAAAAAAAAAAATTCGCGCTCGCTTCGCTCGCGCATTAACCACGGAAGAATGGAAATTCTGTTATATGTATTTTGGCCAAACTTTTTAATAGGTACATTTGTTTATGATACTAAGTATAGTATTTGGGGATTTTAACATCAACTATGACACTATGCTTGAAGATTTAAGAAGCCAGCTGCATATTTGAACCATGCTGCTACGGAACCCTACAATGCGCGTGGCCCGACACGCTCTTGACCGGTTTTTTTTACAATTCGAAAACGGCACAGCAAAATTGTACTACCATCGCCTCATATGTGCTAGTGTTACTAGAAGCTGGGAACATAACGGGCAATAGTAATTCACATTTTGCCGTTAGAGACATAGACATAGACAGACATTTATTATTAGTAATTTTTCATTACATATCAAGTTAATGTCAGCATAATTATAAAATACATTTAAATTATAAAATAACAATTGAATTAAAACACAAATTATGTAATTATTAAACGTCATTTTTCAATTTATCATATTCCGAGAAGCTGTGGAACGCTTGTTTTGACAGAAAAAAATAAAAAATAAACGCTTCACACTCAAAGGCCCACATTAAGGTTTTCCCTTGTGTCGTGGGTCCCTTGGAACACACAAAGACAGACACAAACACCCATGACCCGAGAACAAACATCTGCTTTTTAAACAAATATTTGCCTCGACTGGGAATCGAACCCAGGACCCGCCGATCAAGAGGCAGCGTCACTACCACTTGACCAAACAGAAACGTCCTTAATTTGCGTTTGAAACAGCTTTGACTGGAAGTGTTTCGAATGTGCATTGGTATTTTATTGTACACACGTGGCCCCATAGCGTATATAGTTCGTGTGGCTTTTTCGAGAGAGTGAGGTACTGCAGCAACCCCGCACTACGCAGGTTGTATCGATGGTTTTCACCTCTCAGTTTATATGCGTCCAAGTTCTGTCTCACGTATAGTGCTACTGCTACAGAGTTATAAAAAGGTCCATAGAGTTTTGAAAAGTTTATCAAAAACTATTCAAAAACTCTCTTTTATGCTGAATTAGAAGCAAACTATCTGTAAAATTAAAAACAATACGTAACTTTCGACATTTCACTTTTGACCACAATCTAGCCCAATGGTCAAAATGTAGCAAGATCACCCAAAAGAAGCCTATTCTATTACCTTGTATTTTAAAGTGCATACAATACAATATATTTTATTACACACCAACACAAACAGTTACATTTTAATGAAAATAGTTATTTCAGTGTAAAAAAGGCGTCCCCATTGTTAAGTTTTTTACCGTGTGGTAATCGGTTGAGATTAACACCACCCCATCTCTTTCCGTGGGTATCGTAAGAGGCAACTAAGGAAACACAAATGAGACCTACCTCCTAGTAATCCATCCCAGGCAATGACACTTCATTTTTTTCTGAATCTGAGCTGTCGTCCCTGAGGTGGTCTCATACGGTGTGGTAGGCTCTGTAAAGGGCCTTCTGGTTCGCGACCACCCTCCTACCGAAGTCCGACGCCAAACAGCTTGCTGTGTTCCGTCGGTGCTTGGGAGTACCAGCGCCTTTATAGGCATTTTCTGGGTTAACTCGCTCCATCGTCGACCTCATCTTTGACCTTATGGTCAAGATTGAGGTTAAGAGTTAATCCATCTGATAATAAAAAAGCAATATCTTATCGGCAACCTTTGGGTGTAGAGTAAAAGTAATACGTGAAAAACTTAATTTATAATATGTAAAAACTTGACCAGCTTGTCATGATTGTCATGAATGAATATGTGTATCCTAAATAAATTAGAAACAGGATTCCTTGTGCATTTATGCAATGCTTAAAAATGTTAAATCTACTGTTCAAGATTCTTGTCTCAATTAAGTATGTTTACTGGCAAAAGCTTATTTTTAGAAATGTGCAAAAATAACGTATAATTTTTTGGCCCTTAACTTACTTTTTAAACAATCATAAGCATTTCATTCTAAAGATTTCTTTCAACCGCTATGCAGGAAAAGCTTCTCTGAAATCTCAAGCAAAACCCACAGAGTAAAGGCTTCTGTTCCGAGCTTGCATTCCCTGCATTCTCTCTAAATGGAAGGTGCCAACTCATGCAACCGCTTCCCAACTTTATAAAAGGAGTACTTACAAAGAATGCCAAGATTTTCTTCGTGTTTCAAATAAAAATATATTTAAATGGTTGAAATACGTGAAAGGAAATTGGGTATTTTTAAGGCGACTACAGCACCCGATAAAGGCAGCACACATAGGAATAGTGCCATCTCCGTCTCTCAACAGGCCTGGGCCGGCAGTGCGAACAGTGTCGACACACGAAGTTTACGGACTATGAAAGCTTGCGTGCGTAAAAACATGAAAAATGAGATTTATGAAAAGGTAACAGCTTAAATCGAAAAATGCGTTAACTACTTATCGAGAGTGTTCAATCATGAACATTTTGATAGCAAATTCAAGTTCCTGTGTGCATTTTACTATCGTTTTTACAGCTTAAAAGATACACAATATTGGTATTTAGAGGTGACTTTGTGAGCTTTTTCTATCGAACCAAAAGTACTGAATCATGTTTTCAGCAAACTACTTATCTAGTTTATGTCTTGAATATTACCGTAGTATTTTTTTTCTTCGATTTAATGCAGTGCGTCATGCTTATCTACGCATCATAAAATCGTAATTTAGGTGCTGTAGTCGCCTTAACCCCCGACACAAAAAGAGGTTTGTTATAAGTTTGAAGTTAGTGTCTGTGTATCCGTATAACTGTGTATACATCTGTATGTCTGTCTGTGGCATCGTAGCTCCTAAACGAATGGATCGAATTAAATTTGTTATTTTTATGTTTCTGAATGTTTTGTACTACTGGACTCATTTCAAAAATTCTTTTACTAATAGAATGCTCCATTATCCCTTAATAACATAGGTTACATTTTCTAACCTTTTTTAATTAACTTGCTTAACAAATTTCTTTGATTTTGATTTAATCGAAAAAATATCTTTATTACTGTTTATTTTTAAGTCTTGTTTAATTATTTGCAATTAGCTTTTTAGGGTTCCGTAGTAATCTACGAACCCTTATAGTTTCGCCATGTCCGTCTGTCCGTCTGTCCGTCTGTCCGCGGGTTTCCTAAGAAACCCTTGGTACTACAGAGCTGAAATTTGGCATGTTCATAAATATTAACTACGCCGTCAGAACTGTAGAGTGAAATCTTTGAAAAAAAATTTTTTTCGGGTGTCTCCCATAGACGTGAAAGGGCGATGATTTTTTTTTCTAGCCTATATAATTAAATGGGGTGTCATAGGACCGCTTCTTAAAAGACAGAAGGGGTTTACTAAGAACGTTTTTCGATTCAGCACTTTGTTTGCCTAATATAAATTTTTAAAGTAAAAATTTTTGTCAAACACAAGTGTCCCCCTCCTCTACCAGCTAAACGGTTGATTCTAAAAATGTGAAAAAATTAATGGTGGTAGTGTATACAATGAAATTATAAGGAAAACTATCACACATAAGATGGCTCTTCAAGTTTGCGAGTAATAGTCGACCAAGTGTCAAACTTAGTTGGGATTAATAAGAATATATTTACTAATATTATATCCTTGGTACTACAGAGCTGAAATTTGGCATGGTCAAACATATTGATTGCGCCAACAGATTGAAAAAATAAAATTTTGGAAAAAACAATTTTTCGGATGTTTCCCATACACGTGAAAGGGCAATGGTTTTTTTTCTCGCCGGTATCATCGAATGAGATGTCATAGGATAGCTTTTTAAAAGATAGAAGAGGTTTACTAAGAACGTTTTTCGATTCAGCATTCCGTTTGCGAAAAATTAATTTTTAAAATATATTTTTTTATTAAAAACAAGTGTCCCCCACTACAAGCAAAACGATTGTTTTTAAAATGTGGAAAAATTCACGGTGATAGAATATACAACAAAATTAAAAGGAAAACTATTACACATAAGTTGGCCCTTCAAGCTTGTGAGTAATAGTCGACCAAGTGCTAAACGTTGTTGGGATTAATAAGAATATATTCACTAATATTAGATCCTTGGTACTACAGAGCTAAAATTTGGCATGGTCATACATATTGATTGCCCTGACAGATCTACAAAATAAAATAGTGGAAAAAAAATTGTTTTTCGGGTGTTTCCCATACACGTGAAAGGGCGATGTTTTTTTTTTCTCGCCGATATCATCGAGTAGGTTATCATAGGATAGCTTTTTAAAAGATAGAAGGGGTTTACTATGAACGTTTTTCGATTCAGCAATCCGTTTGAGAAACATTAATTTTTATAATGAAAAAAATGTGGAATAATTCACGAGGGTAGCATTTACGACGAAGTGTACCCCAATCCAAAATGGCTGCCATACAAGGTTCCACGCTAAAAGTGAGGCGAGCCGAAAGCCAAGCTGTAACATATTGACATTTCAGGTGTCGTTTAATAGGTTTTTGGGGGTGCTAATTACGAAAATGACATCAAAAATATACACGATCACCACGCAAACTGCTTTAGCAGCAGCTCGATATTATTATATTATCCCTAACAATAATATTATCGCAAAAAAAATCAAAAACCAAAAAAAAAAAAAACTATTTAAAAAAACAAAAAAAAATTCGCGCTCGCTTCGCTCGCGCATTAAATACTTCCATTTTGTAATATTTAGACCAAAACTACAATGATTTCTGAAACTACAAACTTTTTGATACGTTTCTTTTTGATACTATAGTATTTGGGGATTTTAACATCGACTATGACAATATGCTCGTAGAATTAAGAAACCAGATGCATATTTGAACCATGCTGCTACGGAACCCTACAATGCGCGTGGCCCGACACGCTCTTGGCCGATTTTTTTTTCACTGCACAATTGGATTTTTATTATTGTAATAGCGCGTAATTTATTTCTAATTTGGTACCGGCAGAATATCAGTGTCGTAAATACATAATTGTTATGTGCTTATGACAAAATGCTGAGTCGGGGCCATTTCTTTGTGCAATATATTGTAGTATAGATGCAGGTAATTTACAATTTATGTATTTGATCGAACTTTGCTATAATCATAACCTAAATTGTTACTATAATGTATTGTTGGCAATGAATAAATTATTTTCTTTCTTTCTTTCTTCTTTCTTTCTTACATTTTTTTCCTGAATTCCCACAGGAACGAAGAGGTGCTATGAAGTGATACAGTCTGCAAATCTCATTCAAAATTAAATAGCGCCATGAGTTATAACAAGGGCTGACATTGACGAAAATATGTCTACATTTGCCCATTTTCCAATCCATTTTGCTCCCGAATGAATTAACAATACGACGTTAATGAGGGACGCATAATGTGTCACTCGCACGGCCAATTACCGTCAGAGGCGCGGTGACGTCATATACAATAATCGGCAGTAATGCTGTTATGATTGAATACGCAGTTCATGTGACTGACAGTACGTAATCACTGAATAGGAAATTATTGAGGTTTATAATTAAATTACTGACGTTGCAATACAGGCTCCAGTCTCCTCCCACTCTTCCCGCAATATTTTATGGAATGTGGAAATTTAAATATGGAGTTTCTTCTTTTGTATCAGCTCATATAGCGTGTTTCGAAGGAGATTAAGGTCTATGTGGAAAAATAAACTTTTCATTACTCATACTCTGAAAGTAGGTCTAAAGTTGCCTAAGGAGGGGCTTGAAAGTAATACTTTTCAGCCTTAGGGAGAATCGCTTTCAACTGACAGCTGTCAAATAAGGTACTAAAAAAAACATGTTCCGACATCATATACAGCCACTCTATTACAGCGCGATGTAAAATTGAAATAACAAAAATGAAGTATTCATTGAAGAATATTTTTTAATTAATTTATAATGATATACTTTTAGGTATTTCTTTAAAATAACATAGATTTTGGCAAAATATTTACCATTTTTTTCAATGATGAAAATAAAAAATAATGGCTGAATAGCTGGCCAGCTACAAAAAAAATATAGGCGGGAATGTGGCATTCCGATCTTCATTCGTTTTTTCGAGTTGTAAAGTTTTGTTCATACTTCTGGATTGCAGAGATTTGTATGAATGCAATGAGTTCTGTTGTTATTTTCCTTGTATTCATAATGAAAAGCACAGTGTTTACCTCGGGTGAAAGACTTATTTAGTCCCCTTAAGTAACAATGTACTATTTTATTACCATATTATAATAGGTCTTTACCTATTGAAATCGCCGGTTTCCATACAATGTTTTTGGAAAACTAATTCTTTCATACTAACGTTTTAGATTATTTTTTCAGAAATGCAAATTTCACTGGTTATCCAAATTTAATGGTACTTGATTTTTTTTCACAGAAAAAGTTGGAGGGCAGGAAAGTGACAGAGACGAGTAAAATCGTGGCTTGAAGTTATTAAACAAAGAAAGTAAAAAGTCCTGACTCACTCACTGATTCATCAACTCTCAGATCATTTACTAAGAAAGCTGAAATTTTGCACAGGGGTCTCCTAGATTCCTTATCGTGTTGGCTGAAGAAAGTATTTGCCGAACTTGTATACAAATATAGGCTATAGCCTTAATGTCTTCTAGAGCCATATGACGCCACATTTGACAAACATCCCGAGGGCCATAAGAAAATGAGTATAGTGGTGATAGATGGTCAGCCTTTTGCCAACGATACAGCAAAACACTCGCAACCCATTTACTGATTTCTACACTAGGCCTGGGAAGAGTTGTCAGTTGGCACATTCTAAGTTTTTCTTTCTTTCTCAGTTCAGCTTGGAAGTCAGAGTTTTCTTCGTGATAAGTCTTTATTTTTTAATTTCGCTGAAATTGGGGTCCCGGGCATCCTTACTTTAAAGACAGTGCAACATCTACATACCCAATTACCGTGAGACGCGCTGACGTCATATCCAATAATTAACAGTAATGCTGCTATGATTGAATATGCAGTTCATGAGACATACAGTATGTAACGACATGGATAAATTTACTTTGATTGCATCGTTGAAACATCGTTAAAAGTTAAATCTCTTTTGAAAAAGTGTGGCTTAGTTGAATTAAACTTTTGATAAGATGGCGTCGACAATTTTCGTTATTTTATCAATATTACGGTATTTTTATGAGTAGTATGCCAAATATCAAGTAAAGAAACCTTCTAAGCGTTGTATTACGCTCCTCATCTGTTGACGACGAGGCTGTTAACTCTTATTCTATTATCAGTTGTACTAGACTGACAAATAAATGACTTTGATTTGATTTGATTTGACCAACAGGGTGCACCGCTAGCAGGTAAAGACGACAACTTTTGATTACTAAGATACGATGGTCACACACACCCCGACGTGTGGCTATCTATTAAAAGCTAATAAACAATTTTTTTTAACAGCCCATATACGTCCCCACCAAGGGGCACGGGCCTCCCTTCGAAACACGAAGGGGATTTAGGCCATAGTCCACCACGCTGGCCCAATGCGGGTTGGTGGACCGCTCGTCTTTCGAAAATGATTTTTTCTTGGACGGGCGGGTTTCATCACGATGTTTTCCTTCACCGTTGAGCAAGTGATAATTAGAAATCCGTACATAAATCCGAAAAGACAAATTTAGTGGTACAGGCCCGCACCAGGATTTGAACCCGCGACCTTCGGATTACAAGTCTGGCTCATTACCAACTGGGCTATCACCGCTATCACAAATTAAATTACGTAAATAAAATGAAAGCTGATTCGTCACCGATAACTTAGTGGGTTGTAGCCTGTAAGCAACAACCCACAACAGTTTTTTTTTTAAAGAAAATCCCAGGCGTCCGAACGTCAAATACGTTTCTTTTTGTTTTTTTATTATAAGATGGGTTAACTCTTGACCTCAATCTTGACCATAAAGGTCAAAGATGAGGTTGTCGATGGAGCGAGTTAACCCAGAAAATGTCTATAAAGGCACTGGTACTCCCACACACCGACGGAACACAGCAAGCTGTTTGGCGTCGGATTTCGGTAGGAGGGTGGTCGCGAACCAGACGGCCCTTTATAGAGCCTACCACACCGCATGAGACCATCGATGAGTTCAACATCGTCATACCCAATTACCGTCAGGGCTTGGTGACGTCATATCCAATCATTGTCAGTAATGCTGATGTGATTGAATACACAGTTTATGAGACAAAAGTCTAGTTAGAGATTGTCAACCTTTTCTTCCACAATACATCTTAGCTCACTTTTATAGTATGCCCGAGGAGGACTTGCTGGCAGCTGCTCTCTAATGTGGAAGCTTGCGATGGCAGTAATTTTGATAACAAAAAACCCCCAGTGGTAATAAAATAGGATAATGTACTATTTTAGTTAAATTAGAGATATTATTTTTATATTCACACTAGCTTCCCGCGCGGGACTTCGTTCCCTTGGGAATTCTGGAAAATCATGTACCTTATGTCCATCCCGGAGAATGTAGGATTCTAATAGTGAAATAATTTTTCAAATCGGTCCAGTAGTTTCGGAGCCTATTCGATGCAAACAAACAAACAAACAAACAATCAAATCTTTCCTCTTTATAATATGTATAGATACATACACAAAATAGTGGAAGCTGTTTTAACAGCTTTAGAACCCAAGACTAGTATGTAGAGCTTACTCACACATGCACGCACTCAGGTACACACAAGCACGCACGCACACATACACACACAGACACACATACATACACACACACACACACACACATACACGTATAGATTAGATTAGACTAAGTATAAAGCAGTAGAAAAGATTTGCAATAGCACTTTCTTGTTATTTTTTAATTGAGCTGTGTGTAAAATAAAATTAAACTCTAAGAAATGTCAAGGATAGCGAGAGAGACAACTCCGACACAAGTATCTAGAGTTATCCCAAAACTGTTATTCATTTATTTAGAGTAATTTTTATTTAATTTATATTATTTACATTTAACGATTTCATTTTAATGCGGAAGGTCCAACCTCATTACTTTCGATTTCTGTACTGTGTCTCTGTAATCTATTTTGCGGACACTATGTAAAGTAATTACAGCTGATATTTTAGCAGATTTTCTTGCGACCCACTTACTCAAAGTAGGACATTGGACATGCTACTGTAGCAGCTTATTTATGATGAGACCAGATTTCTGCCTAAGATTTCGTTCACGTGGGAATTCGAGCAAATAATGTAACCTACACTCAGATGATTGAATCTTTATCATAACAAAAGTGAAAGTTTGTAAGCATGGATAAATTTTTGGTACTCCTTTACGCAAAAACTATTGTACAGATTTTGATGAAACTTTGCAGTAATATAGCTTAGACGTCAGAATAAACACATCATGTCACATCATCATACTATATTACAAAACTAAGTCCCCTGTTGCCTCTGTCTGTCCGTCTAAAAGTGATTAACTCAAAAGTACTGAACAGATTTTCATATAGTTTTACCCAATGGATATGGATACCTATGAACTCTTGAATAGCCCGAATAATATTCAAGAAGAAGGTTGAATAATATTCAAGAGGAAGGTATGTGCATAATTAATTCCTTAAGTTCCCACAGGAACGAAGTACCGGGCGGGAAGCTCGTAGGCTATATAATAATTCCACTGGAATAAGGTCCTAGGCGAAAGCTCATAGGTATCCATAAAATTATTCACTCACATAACCTTTTAGAAGCATTCCCTTTGATAGATATAAAGCCTTTGTATCTGAGAGATAGTGATACGAGTATCTTACGTACTGGGGTAATACGAGTTGTAAAGTTGGGGTAATATGTGTGCTCATTCGTACAGTATGAGGGTCTTTGAAGTGATATCTCTTATCTTCAGGGTTTCATCCGATTTACGACACTTGCTTCTTAATAGTCCTCAACCTAGAGTGTAATAGACAAAATTGTATAACCTGCTTTATTATTTACTAGCATCCCGCTCGGGAGTACGTTCCCGTATAAAATTATGTAGCCTATCTTACTAAGGGATAATGTAGCATTCTAACGGTGAAAGAATTTTTGAAATCGGTCTTGAGTTTGTTCGTTACATACAAAAATACAAATCTTTCCTCTTTATAATATTATATAAGTATAGATGTAGATGTAACTGAGAGGAAACTGTACATACAGGTCTTCTATTTTCTAAGTGTCTCTCGGCAAACAGCGTCTGTCTCGTTCTTATCTTTTGAAAATCAACTTACTAAATTAAATTACGAATTTTGCCAAACCACAATAAGAAAATAGCAGCAATGTAACCTGTGCCATTGTAAACTTTTATTTTGCAAATTCCATTCACTTCCATGCCTTGACACAGCACACACATACACACTCACACACAAGCACACACACACACAAGCACACACACGCATATACACACAACATCTATATTATACACAACAGGAATTCTTAAATTGTAATGATAGTTTAGTTCTTTAGCTGAGTCAGCGTCAGTTAAGTGTTCCGCATTAATGTGTTAACAAGTTAACTGTAATGTTATCTTGGTTCACTATTAAAGTTCTTTCTATTCTTTTAGTATGTAGGTAGCTGTTAGAACGTAAACAGAGTTGCTTAGTTTTTGTATCATCTTTTCTGGTTTTCAAACTGTTGTTATTTTATTCTTTCTCTGTTTTTCAGGTGTGTTTTACCTTATTTATTAAAGGTTTTACTTGTGAAGTAACTGAAAAAGCTGACAAAGCCAAAGTTGACCATAGAAATACATATTTGCAAATTTATATTTGCTGTAAATCTTCCTAAAAATAGTTTGAGGTCTTTATTCATAACAACATTTATTTAAAAAAAACCGGCCAAGAGCGTGTCGGGCCACGCGCATTGTAGGGTTCCGTAGCAGCATGGTTCAAATATGCAGCTGGCTTCTTAATTCTATGAGCATATTGTCATAGTTGATGTTAAAATCCCCAAATACTATACTTAGTATCAAAAACAAATGTATTAAAAAGTTTGGCCTAAATATAACATAATGGAAGTGTTTAATGCGCGAGCGAAGCGAGCGCGATTTTTTTTTTTTTTCGACAATTTTATTGTAAGGAATAATATAATAATATCAAGCTAAGCAGGTGTATATTTTTAATGTCGTTTTCGTAATTAGCACCCACAAAAACCTATTAAACGACACCTGAAATGTCAATATGTTACAGCTTGGCTTTCGGCTCGCCTCACTTTTAGCGTGGAACCTTGTATGTCAACCATTTTGGATTAGGGTACACTTCGTCGTAAATGCTACCCTCGTGAATTATTCCAAATTTTTTTTCGTTATAAAAATTAATGTTTCCTAAACGGATTGCTGAATCGAAAAACGTTTGTAGTAAACCCCTTCTATCTATTAAAAAGCTATCCTATGATAACGCACTCGATGATATCGGCTAGAAAAAAACAATCGCCCATTCACGTTAATGGGAAACACACGAAAAAATTTTTTTTCCACCATTTTCTTTTTAGTATTTGTCACCACAATCAATAGGTATGTATGACCATGCCAAATTTTAGCTCTGTAGTATTAAGGATCTAATATTAGTAAATATATTCTTATTAATCCCAACTAAGTTTGGCACTTGGTCGACTATTACTCGCAAACTTGAAGGGCCATCTTATGTGTGATAGTTTTTCTTTTAATTTTGTTGTATATACTACCACCGTGAATTGTTTTACATTTTTAGAAACAACCGTTTAGCTGGTAGAGAGGTAGACAAAAATTTTTACTTTAAAAATTTATGTTTCGCAAACGGAGTGCTGAATCGAAAAACGTTAGAAAAAACTCCTTCTGTCTTTTAAAAATCTGTCCTATGACACTCCATTTTATGATATTGGCGAGAAAAAAAAATTCATCACCCTTTCACATCTATGGGAGACACCCGAAAAAAATAATCTACAGTTCTGTCGGCGTAATTTATATGTATGACCATGCCAAATTTCAGCTCTGTGCTACCAAGGGTTTCTTAGGAAACCTGCGGACAGACGAACATGGCGAAACTATAAGGGTTCGTAGATTACTACGGAACCCTAAAAACAAATGTATTATTAAAGAGTTTGTAATTTTGGAAATAATTTTTATTTTGGTCTAAATACAACCGAATGTAAGTATAGAATTCGCGAGCGAAGCGAGCGCGAATTTTTTTTAGTTTTTTAAAAGTTTTTTTACGGCAATATTGCTGTTAGAAATAATATCAACCTTCTGTTAAAATAATTTTGATGTCATTTTCGTAATTAACACCCCCAAAAAACTATTTAACGACACCTAAAATGTCAATATGTTACAGTTTGGCTTTCGACCTCCCCTCACTTTTAGCGTGGAACCTTGTAAACATATTCTTATTAATCCCAAAAACGTTTGGTCGACTATTACTCGCAAACTTGAAGGGCCAACTTATGTGTGATAGTTTTTCTTTTAATTTCGTTGTATATTCTATAACCGTGAATTTTTCCACATTTTTAGAAACAACCGTTTTAGAAACAACTTGTTTTTAACAAAAAACTTCACTTTAAAAATATTTTTTTCTCAAACGGAGTGCTGAATCGAAAAACGTTCTTAGTAAACCCCTTCTATATTTTAAAAATCTATCCTATGACATTCAATTCGATGGTATCGGAGAGAAAAAAAAATCCATCGCCCTTCCACGTGTATGGGAAACACCCGAAAAAATGTTTTTTCCAACATTTTATATTTTAGATCTGTCGGCGCAATCAATATCTATAACCATGCCAAATTTTAGCTCTGTAGTACCGAGGATCTTATATTAGTAAATATATTCTTATTAATCCCAACAGTGTTTGGCACTTGGTCAACTATTACTCGCAAACTTGAAGGACCAA
The DNA here is from genome assembly GCA_949987775.1 of Aproaerema taeniolella. NCBI lineage: Eukaryota > Metazoa > Arthropoda > Insecta > Lepidoptera > Gelechiidae > Aproaerema > Aproaerema taeniolella. Next base: position 16,391,887 of record OX465255.1, on the reverse strand, counting down.
GTTATGTGTGATAGTTTTCCTTTTAATTTCGATATATATTTTACCAACGTGAATTTTTCCACATTTTTAGAAACAACCGTTTAGCAGGTAGAGGGGGGGGACACTTGTGTTTGACAAAAATTTTCACTTTAAAAATTTATATTTCGCAAACGGAGTGCTGAATCGAAAAACGTTTTTAGTAAACCCTTTCTATCTTTTAATATGCTATCCTATGACACCCCACTCAAAAATATTGGCGAGAAAAAAAAAATTCATCGCCCTTTCACGTCTATGGGAGACACCCGAAAAAAAATTTTTTTCTAAGATTTTACTCTACAGTTCTGTCGGCGTGATTCATATGTATAATCATGCCAAGTTTCAGCTCTGTAGTATCAAGGGTTTCTTAGGAAACCCGCGGACAGACGGACAGACGGACAGACGGACATGGCGAAACTATAAGGGTTCGTAGATTACTACGGAACCCTAAAAACGTATAAAGCTATAATTTCATACCTAGCGCCTTCACTCGTCGGGTTGGGTTGTCATTAAAAGAGAGTAAGTCTAGGGAGTCTCCAAAGTCTTTAACTAATGGATGTTTACCATATGTAATGTTTTCAATGGAAAGAGATAAACTAAATTTATTTAAAAAATAAATACACATACAATAAATCAGATTTAACTAAATACGTATAGGTTAAAAACTTAACTAAAACCCCTCTTATTCGACATTTTATTTATGAGACATATTAGACATGCTATATTTGTTTGTAATATAACGTACGGTTTGCAAACTCATTGCCTACTACATACTGTACACAAACACGCACGATGGGCTTTGGTTAAGTTTTTTTAACCTTTTCTACATAATAGAACCTTCTCTAAACATTAAGTAATCGCAAAATCGTTAAAAAGGTTTTATTTAAATCAACTGTCCAATGAATACAATGCTAGTTTACGGACATGAAACTATAGTTCTGCATAAATTTTTACATGAACCGATCAATTTTTAAATTCAGTTGGTTTTACAAACTTTTTATTGCAGTCGATATGAATGGTTGTCTACGGGAAGAAGATGGTAAGCAAGTTTTTTCAACAGCATTGTTGATTTGTAATCATAGGACAGTTTGTGTGGTACAGAGTATTAAGATTGTAGTAAGACTTGTCAGATTCATCCTGACACATCGGTATTGAAATCAGTAGTCAAAGTCTTGTAGACCCAGGGGCATCTTGCCTTTAACCTTGATAGGGGACACGGTGGCCGTCTGTGACCTGGGGATGATGGAGGCGCGGCGGTTCTGAGTCGATGGGCGAAGAGGCTCCTCCATACGAGCCCCGGGGAGCACGGAGAATCGTCTGTGGAAATATATAAAAAAAATAATGCAGCAAATATTGAATACCATAAAAAAAACCTGAGGATCATTTCATTGGAACATCATTCGGAATGATGATCTGAGTTCAGCGTTTCAGATTGTGCTAACATGTCCCTTACATCCTATACAGGGTAAAACGTGACACTCTGAACTCAGACTATCAAGGCGCGGACCCACCGTGGCGCACGGAGAGGCTACGCACGTGGGTTAAGCTTCGCTTTGCAAGAAAATGTATGTGATTGTGTCCACTGCGACCCACGACCACGCTACGCATGAAATTACGTCATTGACATGTGTGGCTTGCTGGAATATGTTGCCTACGTAGCTCAACGCCACGCATGCTGTGAACGCGTGTACAGCGTGCATGGCGTTGACATTTTCCAGCAAGCCACGCTACAGTTGTACATAGCCGTGGGTTTCAATTCGTGTATAGCATGTACTGCAGTGGAAACGTAGACCCACGTTGTCAAACAAATGAATCCACGCAGCTAAAATGCGCCGTGCACATCCTGCGCCGCGGTGGGTCTTCGCCTTCAATTTTTTGTGTGTTTTTTAATATTTTCTGCTTTAAAATTAAATAATTCACTCTAAGATACTCCCTTTTCCATGATTATGGTTATGGGTAGATTCCATAACTTAAATATTTGCTAAGCGGTGTAACATGGCTAATTCATTAATACACTCACAGACATAGTACAAACCACTGTTAAGATAATTAGCTAGCACTGAGCTTGCATTCATTTGCAACTGCACTCTGGACAAGTGCATTACAGCTGCATTCGCAATTTTCGCAATCGAATTGGGCCTTTTTATTATTCGAACGGCACGGCTCGGCATGAAGAATTTTTATCTCCTCTATGTTCCCGGCTTCTAGTATTACTAGTTCATAGGAGGCAATGGTAACACCGTGAGTCTCCGGCAGAGTAGAATAGGACCACCCTCTTTCTTACCGAGGTGTCGTACAAGGCGACTAAGGTAAATATGCAAGCAAGTTCATCTGCACACAGAGAAGGAAAACTCTGCAATTTTATCAAAACCCTCGCCAACCCGTCTGCCAAGCGTGGTGAGTATGGCATTTACCCCTCATGTTATTGAGGGAGGCCCGTGCCCCAGCAGTGGGGACGTATATGGGCTGATGAAGAATGGTAACACAATTTTGCCATGCCGTTTTCGTATAATAAAAAAGGCCTATTATGTGCATTGACGTATTTTAAGCAACATCCTGTAACTGACTTTAAAAAAGGAGGTCTTCAATTCGATTAGATGGTTTTTTTTGTATGTGCGGTAAATCCGTCAAATGTCAGCCGATTTTCGTAATTCTTTGCTTGTTAGAAAGAGAATACTCCTGTAGTGGTTCCGTATAGGTATTTTTTTTGAAAAAAAACATAAACACATACGCATTATGTTATATGACGTTTTAGTTTGCTGATAGGCATTGTTAGGATTGATTTCGGTTAACTCTTACGTTTTTAACGTGCACTATTATGACAATTTAATCTTGAAAAGGCAGAAAAGGAGATAATATGTATACCTCTGTAATATTATTAATTTACATAAAACAAGTTGGTTTTATATTCACTATCTTAAAGCTAAAACGGAAAGCTTATCATAAAGTGCTACGAGGCGTAGCATCTTACTACGGCGTAGCACTGGGCTATGCGCCGTTAATCTGCTTTTATATCCTACAACCAGCGTTGCATTCAAGACGTAGTTTAATTTAATATTTAACAGCTTAAAACACTAACATCTAGATTTAAGTTCACTTTTTCAAGAGTAATATCTAAGAAAAATATGGTGGTATTTGTTAACCTGAAAAAAATAAAAAATAAAAATACCTGCCATAATGTTCACAGAGGTTAGTAGCCTATGTCACTTTTTGCCTTTAAATTTTCTTTTTGTCGATATAGCTCCAATTTGAACATAACAACAAATACATTTAGGCATAAACTGTAGCTGTAAATAAAAATCAACATAATTAGGAAATAAAGAGATCATAAAATAAATATGAAAAATTAAATAAAAAATTAACGCTACACACTCAAAGTTTCACATAACGGTTTTTACGTGCCGCAGACCCCTAAACAAACATTTTTTACACAAAAATGAGAATCAAACCCATGATCTGTCGATCAAGAGGCAGCGCCACTACTACTCGAACGCGGCCGTCAACATAAGAAAGGCATTTGTGTAATGTTTCTACATATGTGTTAGGCTAAACTTGGTCCGCCTAGGATATTTTCAGGTAATGTACAAATTGTACAATGATATTTGTTTTTGTGTGTTATTATTAGAGGGTACCACCCTAACCTATCCCTAAGGATATTTCTAGAGATCTTACTTTGTCCTTGCACGGTTTTGCAATGAAAATGGGGTGTATATTACCTTTACGCTGGAAGTACAGACATCTTCCTGAACAAATGCTGTACCTCGCTCTTCATGTCAGGGTCCTGCATCAGGCTGATCATCGCTTGATATCATACTTCGATACATTCAAGGCCTGTGTATGTGAGTGTATAATATGTATGTGCGTTCGTGCGTGCGTTTGTCTGTATATAAATATGTATACGTGTTCGTGAGTGCGTTAAGCTGCAGACCCACCGCGGCGCACGAAGGGGCTACGCACGTGTCTTAAGTCTCGCTTTGCAAGAAAATGTATGTGATTGTGTCCATTGCAACCCACGAACACGCTACGCACGATTACAACAAAAGGCAAAAACTAGATTTTGATCAAATCCACGCAGCTAAAATGCGCCGCGTGCGTGCACAGCGTGTGCAGCGGTGGGTATGAGCCTTTATAGTATGTGTGTATAAATTACCTTTGCGCTGGAAGTACAGACATCTTCCTGAACAAATGCTATGCCTCATTCTTCATGTCAGGGTCCTGCATCAGGCTGATCATCGCTCAATATTTGATACATACAAGGTCTGTGTGCGTGAGTGTATTAATATGTATGTGTAGTGACGCGGTAGTAACGCTGCCTCTGGATCGGCGGGTCCTGGGTTCAATCCCCAGTCGGGCAAACATTTGTGTAAAAAGCAGATGTTTGTTGTCGGGTCATGGGTGTTTGTGTTTGTCTTTATGTGTGTTCCAAGGGACCCACGACACAAGGGAAAACCTTAGTGTGGGCCTTTGAGTGTGTAGCGTTTATTTATTTATTATTATTTTATGTGTTAGTGTATTGGGTTCGTGCGTGCGTTTGTGTGTTATAAATATGTGTATGCGTGTTGTACCCACCGCGGCGCACGAAGTGGCTACGCACGTGTCTTAAGTTTCGCTTTGCAAGAAAATGTATGTGATTGTGTCTACTGCAACCCACGAACACGCTACGCACGAATACGACAAACACCAGGTGATTATCTACTCAGTGAGTATGATATTAAGGCACAAATTAGATTTTGATCAAATTCACGCAGCCAAAATGTGTGTGTATAAATTACCTTTGCGCTGGAAGTACAGACATCTTCCTGAATAAATGCTGTGCCTCGCTCTTCATGTCCGGGTCCTGCATCAGGCTGATCATCGCTCTCTCTCGCTCCTCAAGGCTTGCTTCTGGCGACTCTGTCTCTCCTTCCGTTGAGACGTTCACGCACTGCACATGAAATATATCGGGTGGTAGCTGTAGTTTTTTAACATCATTTTTAATCGACTTTGAAAAAGGAGGAGGTTTTCGATTCAATTGTATGTTTGTTACTAGATAGCCCTGGGACCACCTTGGGAGTGTAATATTGGGAGTGGTTCATTCAGCGCTTTTAAAGGAAACTTTTTAACGGGTGAACCAATTTTGATTAAATAAAGAAATCAATCCATCGATAGACAGACACATAGAATAGATACTCAGATATACATACACGTCAAACTTACAACACCCCTCTTTTTTATTTGGGATTAAAAAGACATTATTCTTCTTCCTGGCGTTTAGTCCCGTTTCTAAGTCGGGGTACGCTTGACAAGATCAAGAATTTGGCATGTCGAATACATATAAGTCTAAAATGATTCAGCGCTTTTAAAAAAATCAACAAAAACAAAAAAATCAATGTGGAAAATTATGAAATTTAAATTTTCCACGTTAATAAAACAGTTCGCACAAAGTAGATAACTAGTATTTTTTGCACACTACAATGCCTATTAGCAGATAACCTCAAACGAAAATATCACTCATTTATTTAGATGATGTTCTGGTTTGTAGTATTTTTTGTTTTTGTTGATTTTTTTAAAAGCGCTGAATCATTTTAGACTTATATGTATACTCTTTTGTAAAAAAAAAGATTGATTGGCGGTGAAATCGGTGAACATACATAAAAAATACATACAGTCGATCATAGAACCTCCTCCTTTTTCGAAGTCGGTTAAAAATCAAACTTACCATTTAATAACCCTTTACAAACTTTTAAATTAATGTGCCGCAATATCGAGGATTAAAAATAAACTATAAAAGGGGTAAACATAAAATATGGGGAAATTTGTTGCTGAATTGATTTATTGGCGGCTGCAAATTAATAACAAGAGGCTTTCTGTACTAATTGGAGATCAACGGGTTAACTTTCCCGAGGCCGCTTTTAAAATGTTTTCATATTTTGATAATTTAATTTGGAATATATTTTTTATAATATAAGGCGAGGTTATGATGTTTTATATTACCTACCTGCCTAAACCAAGTTCAGGGCAAACTATAGTTATAATTATTAGCGACTAGCTTTCTGCCCGGGACTTCGTTCCCGTGGGAATTCAGGAAAATTATGTAGCCTATGTCCATCAGGGATAATCTAGGATTCTAATGGTGAAAGAATTTTTCAAACCGGTCCGGTAGTTTCGGAGTCTTTTCAATGCAAGCAAACAAACAATCAGTCAAATATATCCTCTTTATAATATTAGTAAAGATGACTTTCGTTGCTTATAAAACATTTTTAACTAAAAAATATACGTAGTAGTTACTCGACTTTTCCATACTTTGGGTTTTCCTGGAAGAAATCATGAATAGCTATAAGATATATTACAACTTTTAAGCTAAGTTCATTTGTAAGCTTTGCCAGGTAACTTTGTTTTAATTGGTTAGCAAAACTTTGGCTCAGAGCTACTAAAATATCTAAATATCTTCCTAAAATATGTTTATACAAGGTGACTTTTAATCAGTATCCAAATTTTTTGTACGTAAACTTTATGAAAACTTAACAGACCAGTATTTTTTTGACCATAAGGTCAAAGATGAGGTCGACGATGGAGCGAGTTAACCCAGAAAATGCCTATAAAGGCACTGGTAATCCCACGCACCGACGGAACACAGCAAGCTGTTTGGCGTCGGACTTCGGTAGGAGGGTGGTCGCAAACCAGACGGCCCTTTACAGAGCCTACCACACCGCATGAGACCATAGGACGACACCTCAGATTCAGAAAAAAATGAAGTGTCGTTGCCTGGGATGGATTACTAGGAGGCAGGTCTCATTTGTGTTTCCTTAGTCGCCTCTTACGACACCCACGGAAAGAGATAGGGTGGTGTTATTCTCAACCGATTACCACACGGTTATTTTTTTTGTCTTGTATCGTTTCATATAAAATGTCAAACTAGATCGTCTGAAGCATGAAAATAAATAAAATAAAAATTATGGAAAGAAAAATAACATCGTCCAATTGACTTGAAACTTGGTAATAGCACTCTTCAACACAATTTGTGACACCCTTGTTTCTGCATTTCACAAAATTCATCGTGTGTCTGCCGTACTCAGAGACGTCAATTAAAGTTAAGAAGTAATTAAATGTCATGCTATCCTTGTTTATACCAACAAGACTGAAAGAGACAACATCAGAGTTTAACAGTACTTAACTTTAAGTGACGTCTCTGAGTACGGCAGTAAGACATTAAAAAGTGGTATCAAAATAGGAATATCTTTTGGAAAACAAAATTTCCTCCTTATTTACGTTCTATCAATTATTACATACACCGTAAGAAAAATTGGGTACTGATTAAAAAGTCAACCTTATAGATACATTTATATCCCCGTCTTTCTTCATAAATATGTAAAAAAATCTCGGAAAAGATGGATGCTCCTCTCCAAAAACAAGATAAAAAAAATACAGCTTCCACCTACGCTCCACATGTTAGAATTGAAGCTGTTTACCAAGGTTCGTATATAGATAACGCTCGCACATTAAGAAGATTAAATCCCTACCGTTATAATCGCGTAATACTTTTCCTACTGTTTATCTTGTAATATAATATCCATTCGTCTGAATAATGTTTACTAACTATATCAGACGGACTATCTTGTTACGTATAAATGTGTTTGTTGCTGAGGTTTCTAAGATATTAGTTTAGTTACTAGCTTTCCTTCACGACTATGTTTTTTTGGAAAATATATGTCATTTAAAATAAAAATTACTCGTATAAATCAAAGCTTCACTGACCATATTGTACATACTAAATGTAGATATTATTATGTAAAGACTAACACAGATGAAACATCGGAAGTCTATGGAAAGAAAAAATAAAAAAACATTCTTCACTGTTACAAAAACGCGTTTAATTCAAATAGCATGGTTTCGGAATTCCATTTCAGAGACCAACGTGTTACGGTCTGTAACGACCTATACCACCCACGTTGCACCTGTCGTCACCACCATGAAATGCCGTGTCTGCAACTTTGATACTGGCGACATCGTGGGACGATGCGGCCACCCATCATCGCCTTTTGAGCTCCGATCGTGGTAGCTGAAGGACGTCCTGATCGATCGTGATCACTAGTACTGTAAGTCTTCGGTAATTTGCATTCCCCTTTTTTTTAAAAACCCTTTCCGACGGCCCAAAGTCGTATCTGGCGCAGTCGGTAGGATAGTCGAGTCAGTGTGTGCAATAAAAAAATCTATTCCGCGCTGATAGTCGTTTCGTCGACGCGTCGACTATCCCTAAAACTTACCTACGAACCCACGGCCAACGGAAGAGTGAAGAATTGGGTGCCCATCTAGAAATCGATGCGCATAATGCGGATTACCTTGTGAGTAATAGATATAAGTACACATTCCTATTGGTTGCTAGATCCTTAGCCCAATCCCTGTTAGAAAAAAAAATCTTCCTTTCATTCGCGTTAAGTATATAATAGAAAAATACACCTATTGGTTGCTAAATCGCTAGCACCAATTTTCGTTAGGGAAAATCTTCCTTGCATTAAATAGATAGAGAATTGGAAAACCTTTTCCAACTGGTTGCTAAATCAATAGCACCACTATTTTAGGAAAAAAAATCTTCCTTTCAGCTATAGATTAAGTAGGTTAAAAAAAAAAAAAAAATAATAATAATAAAAGAACTTTTTTAATTAGGTGCCATTAAGTTCTCAAAATTTTTCGCTCACATAGAGATAGGGAGGCTCGTGCCGAGGCTAGGCGATCCCGCTTTCACCGGGAATTATTAATTAACTTAGAGAGTTTATTTAACGAGGCGGAGAACAATATGGCAAATCAAAACCCACCAATAGTCGTTGAAGACTTAACAGATAAAATTTGGAAAGCTCTTAGACTTGTGCCAGAGTTTGATGGAAATTCAAATGTGCTCACTAGATTTCTTGACATTTGTGACAAATTAATTTTAAGTTATGTCAAAACAGGGCCGGGAAATGAATTGAACAATTCTGCCTTATTAAATGGCATATTAAATAAAATAACAGGCCGAGCGGCCACAACCCTACAATCTAATGGTATTCCCCGGGACTGGCATGGCATAAGGAACACTTTAATTAACAGCTTTTCCGACCATAGGGATGAATCGGCCCTCTATACGGATCTCTCTCTATTAACACAAAATTCAGACACCCCCCACGTATTTTTCGAACGAGTTCAAAACCTGCTCAGTACATTGATGACGTATATAGAACTGCATGAAAGTATCCCGACGACAATTGAAGCCAAACGGGAGCTCTATAAAAAACTGGCCCTACAAACATACACTAGAGGTCTTAACGAACCCCTTGGATCGCAAATTCGCTCTATGAGACCCGAGACTTTAGAAAAAGCACTTGAGTACGCCCAGGAGGAAATGAATGTTCTCTACTTACAAAATAGGAACACTCAGTCCTACATTAAAAAACAGACACCACAAAAACCTTTTAAACCATTTAATTTTACTCCGTTTAACGTTCCCCAAATAGCTGAAACACCAAATACATTTGCTAACCCACAGGCTCAACCACAGGCCCAACCATTTAGACCTAATTTTAACCCAAATAACCAAAATTTTCAGTCACAATATTACCCATACAGACCTCAAGGACCTTCAAAAACTCAACAAATGATGCGAGCTCTACCGCGATCTAACATGAGTACCGGCTTTAAAATACCTCCACGCCCGTACCCACCGCAAAACGCCCTGAAAAATTTTCCCCGACCTATGAGTGGAATTAGTCACCCAGTTGCGCGAGCCCTACCACCCACCCCACAGACTGTACAGCAACAAGTTAACTTGAACGAAACTTTTGACCCTTACTACAATACACATGACTACGACGCAGAGACTTACTATGATAATTACTATGACCAAATTTACGAACATTGTGACCAATACGTAGATACTGAAACCGGGGCCTGCGACCAAGAAACCGCAAACTGCGACCAGAATGAGCAGTCAAATTTTTGTACGAGCACTGCTCAGACCTCCCCAGAATAGAATTAAATTTACAAGATAGACGCCAACTTCCGTATATTCAAATACATAATCCCCCTCTTAAACTACTCATCGACACGGGAGCTAATAAGTCATTCATAAGCCCCGAGGCTGTAGACTATTTTTTCCCAAATTTTGAAATAAACTACGACCCTTTCGTCGTGACAAATATTCATGCTGTGACAAAAAACGATTTTTCTATAACGATACCGTGTTTTCCCGAATTTAGAGACCAAAAACCTATAAAATTTTTCATTTATCGCTTTCACGAATATTTCGACGGATTAATTGGATTAGACCTTTTACAGCAGTGGCAGGCTAATATCGACTTTAGTTCTTGTGTATTAACGACACAATTTGCTTACAACCCGATTAAAATGTACGAGTCACAAACTATAAACTTAATCGAGACAGTCATCCCTGCACAGTCGAGTCGATTAATAAAGGTGCCGACTAATGTTTCTAACGGTGAAATAATCGTAGAACAGCAGGTTATCTGCGATTGCTTTATTTCGGATTGCTTATCTGTCGCAAGAGATGGTAACGCCCTTTTAGAAATTTATAACCCCACAGAAAAAGATATTTCATTTAAGTTAACCAAACCAATATGCGCAGCCTTGTATAGCGAACGAACTGTACCCGTCATATCAAATGACGCTGTCAGCAGGGCGACGCGATTCCAAGAAGTGTTATCACGGCTCCGCACTGGCCACCTTAACGCAGAGGAAAAGGCGAACTTGCTTAGCTTGTGCAAGGAATATTCTGACGTGTTTTATTTAGATGACGAACCTCTAACTTTTACGAACAAAATTAAGCATAGAATTAAGACTAACGACGAGATTCCTATTCACAGCAAAACCTACAGGTATCCGTATATACACAGACAGGAAGTTAAAACTCAAATAAAAAAAATGTTAGAACAAGGAATTATAAGACCATCAAGCTCAGCTTGGAGCGCCCCTATTTGGATCGTACCAAAAAAATCTGACGCGTCCGGTAAAGTGAAATGGAGATTGGTTGTGGACTTTAGAAAATTAAACGAAAAGACTATTGACGACAAGTACCCCATCCCAAATATAACCGACATTTTAGACAAGCTAGGTAAATGCCAATACTTTACAACACTCGATTTGGCGAGCGGCTTTTACCAGGTAGAAATGCACCCCGAGGATATACACAAAACTGGGTTTAGTGTAGCGGATGGCAACGGCCATTTTGAGTTTTTAAGAATGCCTATGGGACTAAAAAACAGTCCATCGACTTTTCAACGCGTTATGGATAACGTGCTACGAGGACTGCAGAACGTGATCTGTGTAGTCTATTTAGATGACATATTGGTATTCTCAACATCTTTACAAGAACACATCGTTAACTTGACTAAAATTTTTGACAGATTACGGGAATCCAACTTCAAAATCCAAATGGATAAGTCAGAATTTTTAAAACACGAAACAGCATATTTAGGCCATATAATAACTCCTGACGGTGTTAAACCTAACCCCGAAAAAATAGACGCCATACTTAAATATCCAATTCCCAAAACAGCTAAACAAATTAAGGGATTTCTGGGACTTCTAGGTTACTATAGGAGATTCATACCTAATTTTGCCCGCCTGACAAAACCCCTAACCACTTGTCTAAAAAAAGGAGCCAAAGTAAATCTTACACCCGACTACATACACTGCTTTGAACATTGCAAGACTTTACTGACAAACGACCCCATTCTCCAGTACCCCGACTTCTCAAAAGAATTTTTATTGACCACAGATGCGTCTAACGTAGCTTTGGGCGCGGTGTTATCTCAAGGTCCGATTGGTTCTGACCGACCCATTGCATATGCGTCACGGACCCTAAATGACAGCGAAATCAATTACTCGACTATCGAGAAAGAATTACTGGCGATAGTCTGGGCCACAAAATATTTCAGGCCCTACCTTTTTGGTAGAAAATTTAAAGTAGTCACCGACCACAAACCGTTACAGTGGCTTTTAAATTTAAAAGAGCCTAATTCGCGACTTACTAGATGGCGGCTTAAGCTTGCCGAGTATGATTTCACTGTCATATACAAGAAAGGTAAGAACAACACCAACGCAGATGCCCTTTCAAGAATCGAGATACACAACGAAGAAGTAGAATCGATGATAGTTAACATCTGCTCAAGAAGAGGATCATCATCTACATTAACAGCACCTGACGATAGGCCTTTCATCAGCTTATCTTCAACTGATACTGCACCCAGTCAGAGAGCATTAAGTACTTCCTCTACTAACACTGCACCCAGCCAGAGGCCCCTTAGTAGTCCTGTAATAAATGACATGACCTTACCTAATGACCAGGAACCTGACTTAGTTCCACACAACTCAACTAACTCGACAGTTCATACAAGTGCCGAACACCCAACACTAGAAATACCTATCTCAGAAGATCCTTTAAATAAATTTAAAAGACAGCTCATTGTAAAAATCGATAACACACAAATTAAACCAAAAATGACTTCACCCTTTGAGACCTTCAGGAAAACCACGGTACATGTATCAGAAAGCAATTTGGAACACGACGTAATTGAAATAGTAAAAAAACATATCGACCCAAAATTACGTACAGCCATGTTAGTCCAACCAATAGAAAAAATGTACGATATCGTTCCTATCCTACAAAGAACCTTCAGAAACGCCTCTCTTAACCTGATTCTAGTAAAACGGGAAGTACAGGATATTTCTGATTACTTAAACCAACAAGACATTATTTCAAAGTATCATGAAGGCAAAACTAATCATAGGGGCATTAACGAAACCTACCTTTCCTTATCAGAACGATATTTTTGGCCTAAACTAAAAGATAGCATAACTAACTTCATAAATCAGTGTTCCATTTGCAATCGTGCTAAATATGATCGACTTCCAATCCGACCCGAATTTCAGATAGTACCACCACCGTCAAAACCCTTTGAAACCGCACATGCAGACGTATTAACCATAGAACAAGAAAAATACATCACTGTTATCGACGTCTTTTCAAAGTACGCCCAAGTGTACCGTTTACCTGACTGTACTGCTCCAAATATTGTAAAGGCACTTTTGAATTTTAGTACTCACCATGGTTTTCCCTTGACGTTAATCACGGACCGAGGTACCGAATTTACGAATCAGTTGGTCTCTGAGTTTCTGAAATTGCACCGGGTTCAACATCATTTTACCGCAGCCCATGCACCCAATGAAAACGGTACAATTGAACGTTTCCATAGTACACTTTTAGAACACCTCAGGCTACTAAAATTACAGCGAAGAAACGAACCCACACACAACTTAATTCCATACGCACTTTTGGCTTACAACAGTTCCATACACAGTCTAACCAAGTGTAGACCCTACGATATAACTACAGGACATTACGACCCTAGAAACCCTACAGACCTAAACTTATCCGAGAGATTATTACAGCAGTACATACAGGAGCACAAGGATAGCATGGAAACAGTCTACAAAATTATATTCGAAGAGTGTCTTGCCAATCGCGAAGCTACAATGACCAGACGTAATAAAGATAGGGAACCCGAAGTAAATTACGATCAGAATCAAGAAATCTTTATAAAAAATCCCGCAGCCGCCCGACAAAAATTAGCACCTCGTTACATACAGGACAAAGTTATAGCTAACTTACCAATACACATTTATACCTCTAGAAAACGCGGTCCTGTTGCTAAAAATAGACTGAAACGCACTAAGAAACAACCTATCTTGTTACAGGATTCTGACCGTAATGGCGACAATGACCCGAGCACAAACCGACCATCGACAAGCACAAACCGTACGACTTGATAGTCTATCTGACGGACCTGGACTTTTACCCTTTAATCTCGGTCCCACTAAAATTATCTCCCACGACCATGTATTTCTGCAAGACATAGAACTAGACAAAATCCGAAATCAAATTGACCTCGCTAGTAAGCAACTTACAGAAATCGCAAATAAAATGCCGAATTCCCATTTCCCACTTTTCAAAAATCAAATATTTCATATCCCTACTAATATTATAAATGCGAAAGTAACTCTGTCTGTCTGTCTGTCTGTCTGTTACCTTTTCACGCCTAAACCGCTGAACCGATTTTGATGAATTTTGGTACAGAGATAGATTAGAGCCTGGGAAAGGACATAGGCTACATTTTATCCCACAGTTGGGCACGATATAACCTGTAGTCCACGCGGGCGGAGCCGCGGGCGGAAAGCTAGTATTCTATAAATTGAACCAAACAGCATCTCAGTTGGACACGTTTGAATCTCATAGAAGCAGGCGTGGCCTAATGAATCCTTTAGGTACTTTTATAAAAAGTGTAACCGGTAACTTGGATAACGAGGATGCCCTGAGATTTGAAAATGCTCTAATAATTTTACAGAAAAATGAAAAAGACTTGTCTCTTAATTTTAATAAGCACATAAGTTTGTATAAAAATTTGACTCTCCAGCAAACTCACGCCTTAAATAATTTGAGTGTTAATCAAAGAAAACTAGAGAAAGCTCTGTATCTTTTAGAAAACTCCTCTATTTCAGACAGACAACGAATATTTCAATATTCCCAACTTTCGCAATTATTCACCATCATAAGCGAAAATGTTAACGATCTATCGCTTGAAGTTATTAGGTTAGAAAACATTTTAGCATTTAGTCGCACTAATTCTATGCACCATTCTATTCTATCTATTAACGATTTAACTAGCATGTTAAGCAAATTAAAGACATTTTACAGTCATACTTCAGTTTTGGACTTAGACATTAGGTATTACTACGATATTATTAGCTTAGGCACTTATTACGTAGATAATAAAATAGTAATCGTCCTTAAGTTTCCTATCATGTCGCCCTCAACATACAACCTTTTTAAACTCTGTCCTGTCCCTAATAAAAAGATGGAAGTAATCCTGCCTCCCTCCCCATACATTGCAACCAATTCCCAGGAATACGTGTACATGGAGGCTGAATGCCCGAAGGTAAACACTTGGTATATCTGCAAGCAAAAAGCGAACCACCAGACAAGAACAAGACGTGACTGCGTATCGCATCTCATACATCATCAGGAAGTAGATGAGACATGCACTCCGACTCCAGTCTCTCTAGCAAAAGAAGCTCTTCTAGAATTAGATAGCGAACACTACATAGTTTCATTCCCAAAGAAAACGAAGATACACATATCTTGCGGACAAGAAAAATACCCATTGCTAGAAGGAAGCTACTTAGCAACCGTACCTAGGGATTGCAACATAAAGACACCTGAATTCACGATAATTAACATCGATGGCAAAATCCGTGGACACGCTGTCGAAATAATGATGTTCCCCACCAAGTCAGCAGTTTCAGTGAAACAATTTCAACATTACAATCTTACCACCATTGATTTGAATAAATTGCACAACATCCAACATCAAGTACTTATGGAAACACCCACGAAGATTGATTCATCAACTGCAAGCATATACCACACAACAATACCTATCTACATGATCATTCTATTCGGTGCACTTGCACTGGGGATTATACTTCTCTACATTAAACGATCGATGCGGAATGTCACTGAAAGTTTAAAAACTCAGACAAGCACTGCTAACGATATTGAATTGAGAACCGCGGAACGCAGAGCCGCAACCTTTTCATTAGACATTGGAAAATAGTTGCTCATCAAGGAGGGGAAGTGTTACGGTCTGTAACGACCTATACCACCCACGTTGCACCTGTCGTCACCACCATGAAATGCCGTGTCTGCAACTTTGATACTGGCGACATCGTGGGACGATGCGGCCACCCATCATCGCCTTTTGAGCTCCGATCGTGGTAGCTGAAGGACGTCCTGATCGATCGTGATCACTAGTACTGTAAGTCTTCGGTAATTTGCATTCCCCTTTTTTTTAAAAACCCTTTCCGACGGCCCAAAGTCGTATCTAACGTGTCAGCCCAGAATATTTATTTTTATTCTATTTATTAGGTTACCAACAGAGTGTACACCATACATTCAAGCACAACATATATTCTTATTTCCTTTATAAATGAGTAACTCTGTCTGTCTATTGCGCTTAGTACAGAGTCAGTTTAGACCTTGGGAAAGGACATAGGCTACATGTTATCCCACAGTTGGGCACGATATAACCGTTCCTTCCACTTGACACCACCAAAACGACACCACCAGTGGTGTCATATGGAATCTCTAGTCCATATGACACCACCGACTATTAGTGAGGTTACATCTTCGATCAACTATAAAGAACTAGATACACACTCCACAACAAAAAAGTTCCCTCACTAAATGATCACCCACTTGACGTTTTGGGTTGTCTTTTCGTTTAGTAGCATTCGTTCGTTCCGAAAGTAACCATGCCGCAGTGCGCAGTGAAAAATTGTAAAAATCACACCTCCAGAACATTAAAGGAATATGGAATTACATTTTTTAAATAAGTAGTTTTGTAATTATTATATGTGAATTGAAATTATCTTGGTATTTGGCCAAGAAAAGGTTATAAAACATTTTTTTAGTTTAATTTAATAACATTCGGCGAGAGTATAACCCTTTAAATTGAATAGACACTAGCCGAACTTACAAATCCATACCGTTGTATTTCAACATCATTTGTTCGGGTTATGCAGTGACTCTGTTCTAAAACAAATAGAGACGCTGTTTTTTTTTCTATTGTTTTTTTTTTTCATTTTCATCTGTGTTATAAAATTTAAGTGTAAAGAGTATATAGTTATATTAATTCTGTTTTCTATACTTACATTAAAGGTATTATGGCAAAACCATTAATCATATAAAATTGAATTAATAAAAAATTTAACGTGCGTGACGTTTACAAACATAAAGTTTTATTGGATTTTTAGTTTTCCTAGAGATCCTGTGCGATGTGGACAGTGGACATCCGTGATCGCACGTCAAAGATGTGAAGATTTTTTTAGCCGTCGCAAAGTAGTGTCGTTTGCTCCAAGCATTTTTTAGAAAGTGACTCGTATGTCATTACAAAAGGAGTCAAAAGGTTACACAAAACAGCTGCACCTCAAATAGTATGTACCTTTTTATCACTTTTGATTTGGAGTTTCTTGTATTGAATAAAATAAAAAAAATATGTTTTATCTTCAGGACAAAGATGATGACAGCGAAGAAGACAAATGTTTTTTTTTGAGTTGATTGCTTTTTTTTTAAATATATTATTTCTTGTACTTAAATATCTATTTAGTCTCATAGCTAATTTCCTCTCTTAAATCTCAATAGGTCATTTCTGTTCAAAAAATTATACTAAGTTTTAAATAAGCAAAACATAATATATGTGTAATCGGGAAAGACACAGTTCTTTTCTTTTTGTATAAGTTATTTCATATTTCATAAAAAAATAAGCATAAAATATTATGTTTATAAGCAATAATTAAGAAGAATGGCGGCGGCTGTGATTATCAATTGTAATGTATATTAATCGTCGGTTAATTTGAAATGAATGTGATTTTTTCAATAATAAAAAACCATAAAACTAACATAAAAGTAAACGGCTGAACCAATTTTGATAAATCATATCTGAACACCATTTCGTAGCATTTTGAATCTGTTAAAAAGTTTGTACGAAGATCTTTTTATGTGAAATCGACCCAACTAATATATTTTTAAAATTAACAAAGGCAACTCCACTCCTCCCATGTTCTACGTGACAGCCAGTGTCATCAAATTGTCTTACGTTATCCTTTGTTCAAAACCAAAAGTGGTATTTTACAAATTAAACAGATTTTATTTTCGACCTTATAATATTACGTTAAGGTTTAAATTAGATTAAAATGTTTGACACTTTAGAACTTTTTCATAATACATGAAGTGGTATACAACTATCTAAGTACGTATTGTAGTTAGGACACTTTTAAATTTCATTTTGTATGGGACTGTGTATCTAGTTTTCTATAGTTGATCGAAGGGTTACATAACAAAGTTGTTGATATAAAAACTCCATTTAAGTTCAAGCAGTTTTATTAATGAGGTCATTTGATAAAGTTTATATTTATAAGTATTTATATGTCACTCAAATGGTCATCTTGACATTGTTCATTGCAATTTGCATATCATTGTCTTTCCGTCCTAATCTTTTAATTTTTCAAAATGGACATGGATACTAATACTGAAGACATACAATACATAAAAACTCATGGCGGAACAGCTTTGCTCTGGCAAACGTATAAATTTCACCGTCACAAGGGATATAAAAACGGCTCAGTGTTATGGAGATGCACTAGCTTCAAAAGGACATGACGACGTCACACCAGACATTTATATGTCCGTGAAAACGCAAACGGAACAAAATATGAAGGATAATTGTACCCAAACGGACCATTTGAGAGATGCTCAGATTGTATTAAATACAGCAAAATTGTTGGCTGAAAGTTTTTTTCCCGGAAAAGAAACACTAAAAGAAAAGTTCATTAAGGCCTATTACAAGCACGTAACAACAATTGTGGATATGCTGGAAGACTAGTTTTCCGGTCCGTACTTTAATACCTACTTAACTATTTACTTCACTTAAATAAAAAATTAATTTCATAAACTTTGTAGATAACTTAAAATAATGAATTGGGAGCTGTACATCACTAGGGTGGTGTCATATGGACTAGAGATTCCATATGACACCACCGGTGGTGTTGTTTTGGTGGTGTCAAGTGGAAGGAATGGATATAACCTGTAGTCCACGCGGGCGGGGCAGCGGGCGGAAAGCTAGTTTCAATATAAAAACTCATTGCCACTCTAATTACAGGTAACTTTTGCAAAGCTTAAAATTAAGTTGAAAGAACAATACGGATACCTACATTATGACGATCAACTAAGCTAATTTCAAACATTGAGAAAAATAAGATGAGAGGCAAAAGTCTAAACGAATAACCAGAAACATACAAACGTGCGGGGGCCAGAATAAAGATCTGCTACTAAAAGTATTAATAAAAAATATTTGACAGTACGGGGGTGTCAGACAAGGTTTTAAAATCTTGGCATAGTTGAGTATTAATAGAAATTGGGTAGCTGCAATCTAGCCCCAGCACGGTTGTTACTGCAGTTTCTTCAAAGGCATTTGTCAGTCTAGAAATGTGACCTACTTAACCTATTATGATACGAAGAGATTAAATATAAGCAAATCCAAAAATAGGCACAATACCGTGTCAAAGAACTCCGCCACATCAGGCATCCTAAAGTTCCGAGCCAATCCAGCGGCTTCCAACAACGCGGCACGCGCTTCAGTCCGGTTGTTCTGCATCACGTGACCACGAGCCAATAGGAACGTCGCGTTCAGGAGCCAGACGTTGTGATTGGACGCACGAGCTTCTAAAAAAACAAACCAACATTATTATGACGTGAGATTGGAGAAGACTTTTTCGAATTTGTATGGCGTGATGAATAGCCAATAAGAACGTTGCGTTTTAAAAAACTCAACACAATTATTGGACATAATATTAAATGGGGTGACTTTTAAATTAGTTTTTAAAAATTTTAGGGAGTAGTTCTCCCCTGAAACTGAACAAGTGAACAATATTATAAAAATATATCTTAGTATTTTTTTACCAGCCCATATACGTTCCCACTGAGGGGCACGGGCCTCCCTTCGAAACACAAAGGGTATTTAGGCCATAAGCCACCTCGCTGGCCCAATGCGGATTGGTGGACCGCTCGTCTTTCGAAAATGAATTTTTTTGGACGGGCTGGTTTCATCACGATATTTTCATTCACCGTTAAGCAAGTGATAATAAGAAATCCGTACATTAACAATCCGTACATCTTAGTCATTGAGCTATTACTACTACGTATAGAGAAGACGCCGCCTACTAACTCTGTGTTCCGTTCAACTGCGGTCGGCCGGCCGCAGTTCACTCAGTCGCTTGCTCGCTCTTGAGCGTTTAGGTCTTGTATGTTTTAAAGCAACAACCCGTTATAACTCAATAAATATGCCTTCGTGTGTTTTACGATATTGCACTAATAATTCGAGTAACACGTCAAAATGCAAAGGAATAACTTTCCATCGGTTAGTAAATAGATATTCGTTTTTAAAACTTAATTCGAGCAAAATATTTTGTGGATGCCATTTTGCGTCATTTGTCATAGACTAAAAATATGAGAAGCGACATTGGGTGTGTAACAGTGTAGGTACATTACATATAGTATAAGCTGACGTTAATTTTATAGTGGAAAATAATAATCTTACACATTTAGAAAAGAAGAAACCTTGATTATTAATTAAAAATAGTTAAGGCACTGTTTGTAAGGAATGAAACTTCCCATGACCCTGACTGAACCAGTTAGTATAGGTATTTATGCCAAATATTGTTTGTTCCACAGAGTAAAGTCAGTTTATACCAAAAATAAATATTATACTCAAAATTGTTAGTCAAATAATGTACACGTAAGAGGTGTTGATGTAATGAAAGCTTCTTTTATTACTTTATAGTTTTATTATAATTATAAGATTTCACATGTTCACATAATCGGAGTACTCCGTTTTTCATAACCTCTAATCTTGACAGTGACAGTGACAGATATTTTACCGCGCGGTTGCGGTGCGTTCCAATACACCCAACATTCCTCTTCTGTACAATCTAAATCCTTAATTAATTAATCAGTATAGTCATCAAACATAAATTTTTTTGGAGGCCTTACAGTACGACCTGCCCTAGTACTATAATAATTATCTGTATTAGGTATGACCGGATTACTAATATCTTCTTTATCGATAATCATATCATCATTATTGCTGATAGCGTTTTCCTCATTTTCAATTTCTTTTAAATCTTCATTTCTTAATTTATCTTGTTGGGATGAATCCTTAATCACATTATGATTACTAATGTTATCTTCATATTCACTATCATAATTAACTGTGTTATTTTTTTTAGGATTTATAATGTGCAATCTGTTTCTACGATATGTATTTCCTTCTTTATCCTGTATAGTGTATGAACGAGGACATTGATGTTTAGATACTATTTTTCCTCGGGTCCAAACCTTATCCTCATTCTTCTTTTTAAATACAATATCCTCACCATTATTACATTCGCTTAATGATTTGGAATTTTTATTATAATATTCTCTAATTTTATTTTATCTCTGACTGTCGGCCATTGCATCACGATGATAAATTTTTGGTTGAAGGTAAGATTTGGAAACAGGACATTTTGAATTTAAATTTCTGTTAAATAATAAGTTAGCAGGTGATGGACTGTTTTCTTTTGTTTGATTCCTAAGATTTAATAATGCTATGTATGGATCCGAATTATCATGCAAGCACTTCTTCAGTAAAGATTTGATAATTTTAACTCCTGATTCTGCTAAGCCGTTTGACTTTGGGTAGTTAGGAGAAGAAGTTATGTGTGAAAAACCATAGTTACTGCTAAATTCTTGAAATTCTTTACTTGAAAATTGAGGCCCATTGTCTGATATAAGAGTTAATGGTATACCATGTCTTGCCATTATAGACTTCATTTGATTGATAACATGGTTTGAAGACAGAATGTTTAGTTTGGCAATTTCAATGTATTTACTATAGTAGTCAATTATCAGTAAATAATGTTGTTTATTAAATTCAAACAAATCTGCTCCAAGTTTTGTCCAGGGCAAATCTGGTATATCATGAAAAATGATGGGTTCTTTTGTATTATTCGGTCTATAAGTTATACAAACAGGACAATTAATGCATAATTCGTTTATTTGAGCATTCATACCTGGCCAAAATATAACGCCCTTGGCTCGTCTTAAACATGAATTAACACCACTGTGACCTTCATGAATAATTTGCAGCATCATTTTTAGGGTTCCGTAGTAATCTACGAACCCTTATAGTTTCGCCATGTCCGTCTGTCCGTCTGTCCGTCTGTCCGTCTGTCCGTCTGTCCGCGGGTTTCCTAAGAAACCCTTGGTACTACAGAGCTGAAACTTAGCATGATTATACATATGAATCACGCCGACAGAACTGTAGAGTAAAATCTTAGAAAAAAAAATTTTTTCGGGTGTCTCCCATAGACGTGAAAGGGTGATGATTTTTTTTTTCTCGCCAATATTTTTGAGTGGGGTGTCATATGATAGCATATTAAAAGATAGAAGGGGTTTACTAAGAACGTTTTTCGATTCAGCACTCCGTTTGCGAAATATAAATTTTTAAAGTGAAAATTTTTGTCAAACACAAGTGTCCCCCCCTCTACCTGCTAAACGGTTGTTTCTAAAAATGTGGAAAAATTCACGTTGGTAGAATATATAACGAAATTAAAAGGAAAACTATCACACATAACTAGGTCTTTCAAGTTTGCGAGTAATAGTCGACCAAGTGCCAAACACTGTTGGAATTAATAAGAATATATTTACTAATATAAGATCCTTGGTACTACAGAGCTGAAATTTGGCATGGTCATAGATATTGATTGCGCCGACAGATTTAAAATATAAAATTTTGGAAAAAAAATTTTTTTTCGGGTGTTTCCCATACACGTGAAAGGGCGATGGATTTTTTTTTCTCGCCGATACCATCGAATTGAATGTCATAGGATAGATTTTTAAAATATAGAAGGGGTTTACTAAGAACTTTTTTCGATTCAGCACTCCGTTTGAGAAAAAAATATTTTTAAAGTGAAATTTTTTGTTAAAAACAAGTTTCCGGGGGGGACACTACCAGCTAATCGGTTGTTTCTAAAAATGTGAAAAATCCACGGTTATAGAATATACAACGAAATTAAAAGAAAAACTAAGTATCACATATAAGTTGGCCCTTCAAGTTTGCGAGTAATAGTCTACCAAACGTTTTTGGAATTAATAAGAATATGTTTACAAGGTTCCACACTAAAAGTGAGGGGAGGTCGAAAGCCAAACTGTAACATATTGACATTTTAGGTATCGTTAAATAATTTTTTGGAGGTGTTTATTACGAAAATGACATCAAAATTATTTTAACAGCAGGTTGATATTATTTTTAACAGTAATATTGCCGTAAAAAAAAAAAAAAATTCGCGCTCGCTTCGCTCGCGAATTTTATACTTACATTCGGTTGTATTTAGACCAAAACAAAAATTATTTCCAACATTACAAACTCTTTAATAATACATTTGTTTTTAGGGTTCCGTAGTAATCTACGAACCCTTATAGTTTCGCCATGTCCGTCTGTCCGCAGGTTTCCTAAGAAACCCTTGGTAGCACAGAGCTGAAATTTGGCAAGGTCATACATATAAATTACGCCGATAGAAAAAATTTTTTTTCTCGCTAATATCATAAAATGGGGTGTCATAGGACAGCTTTTTAAAAGACAGAAGGAGTTTTCTAACAACGTTTTTCGATTCAGCACTCCGTTTGCGAAACATAAATTTTTAAAGTAAAAATTTTTGTCAAACACAAGTGTCTACCTCTCTACCAGCTAAACGGTTGTTTCTAAAAATGTAAAACAATTTACGGTGGTAGTATATACAACGAAATTAAAAGAAAATCTATCACACATAAGATAGCCCTTCAAGTTTGCGAGTAATAGTCGACCAAGTGCCAAACTTAGTTGGGATTAATAAGAATATATTTACTAATATTAGATCCTTTATTAAGGATACAAGGATCCTTTATTAAGGTTACTATTGTACAGAGCTAAAATTTGGCATGGTCATACATACCTATTGATTGTGGTGACAAATCTAAAAAATAAAATGGTGGAAAAAAAATTTTTTTGTGTGTTTCCCATTAACGTGAATGGGCGATGGTTTTTTTTCTAGCCGATATCATCGAGTGCGTTATCATAGGATAGCTTTTTAAAAGATAGAAGGGGTGTACTACAAACGTTTTTCGATTCAGCAATCCGTTTAGGAAACATTAATTTTGATAACGAAAAAAAATGTGAAATAATTCACGAGGGTAGCATTTACAACGAAGTGTACCCTAATCCAAAATGGTTGACATACAAGGTTCCACGCTAAAAGTGAGGCGAGCCGAAAGCTAAGCTGTAACATATTGACATTTCAGGTGTCGTTTAATAGGTTTTTGTGGGTGCTAATTACGAAAATGACATTAAAAATATACACCTGCTTAGCTTGATATTATTATATCATTCCTTACAATAAAATTGTCGAAAAAAAAAAAAAAAAAATTTCGCGCTCGCTTCGCTCGCGCATTAAACACTTCCATTCTGTTATATTTAAGCCAAACTTTTTAATAGGTACATTTGTTTATGATACTAAGTATAGTATTTGGGGATTTTAACATCAACTATGACAATATGCTTGTAGAATTAAGAAGCCAGCTGCATATTTGAACCATGCTGCTACGGAACCCTACAATGCGCGTGGCCCGACACGCTCTTGGCCGGTTTTTTGTAATGAGAAAGGAATAACTAAAGAGTTGTCTTTGAATATTAAGCCATCTAGCGCAGTCAATTCATGCCTAAACTTCCAAAAGGGTAATGCCAATGGATGAATTTTGTTTTTGCTTACTGGCCATCCATTCTGTATATATGTTAAGATAGAGCTAAGACAAGGGTCTTTTATAGTTTTTTCTTTGATTAAGTTTCTTTTGTTTTCTGATATAGGTAGACATTCATACATAATTTCAACTTGACAAATTATTTCATTATTCATTTCCTTATCAAACTGGTCTTCTTCTTTTATTTTTATTGGTAAGTATGATCTACTTAAGAAATCAGATATGTACATTTCTTTGCCGGGGACATATTTAACTGCAATGTCATAACCTTGTATTTTAAGCATCATGCGTTGCAGCCTAGCTGGTACTTTATTTAAAGGTTTCTTAAATAATATTTCTAGTGCAGAATGATCAGTTTCTACTGTTATGAATTTACCTAATATATATTTATGAAATCTGTTGCACCCAAATACTATAGCGAAAAGTTCTTTTTCAATTTGGGCATAACTTTTCTGACATTCGGTTAATGCTTTTGAAGCATACGCCACAGGTTGACGATCTTGTAATAGACATGCACCTACTCCTTCAGAGCTACAATCTACAGATACAACAATATCTTTATTAGTATCAAAAATTTTCAATGTTGGGGCTGTAATTATTTTATTTTTTAATTTTAAAAATGCTTTTTCTTGGGATTGTCCCCAACTAAAGAGAACATCCTTTTTAAGCAATTCTCTAAGTGGGGAAGTTATTGTAGAGTAGTTTTCAATGAACCGCGATAAATAATTAGTGACTCCCAGAAATCGTTCCAAGTCTTTTTTGTCTTTAATACTTTTTATTTCCGAAATTGCTTGAATTTTTTTAGGATCTGGTTTAATTCCATCCTTGCCGACAATCATGCCTAAAAATTTGACTTCTTCTTTTAAAAATTGTGATTTTTCTTTATTAAATCTAACGTTATATGTTTCTGCCACCTCTAGAACTTTAATAAGTCTATCATTATGTTCTGAAATAGTACTTGCATGGATTATTAGATCATCGCAATAAAATTCAACTCCTTCAATATCATTAAATGCTTCCTCCATACGTTGTTGGAAAGCTTCTGTAGATACCGATAAACCAAAAGGCAATCTTTTGTATCTAAAATTACCAAATGGTGTTGAAAATGTACATAGTTCAGAACTTTCTTTACAAAGCTTTACAGTCCAAAATCCACTGTTACAATCAAGCTTACTAAAAAAAATTTCTTTAGAAAGTTTGTCTAAAATATCTTCTACGGTAGGTAGATGTCTGTTCTGTCTGATAATAAATTTGTTTAGGTAACGAGGATCTATACATACTCTTATTTTTCCATTACTCTTTTTTGTCACAACCACAGAGTTGACCCACTCCGCAGGTTCCTCCACTTTTTCAATTATACCCTGTTGAATCATACGATCCAGTTCCTTCTTTAAAGGTTCTTGTAAAGCTATCGGAACTCGCCGTGGTGGATCCGCTCTGGGTTGGGCTCCATCCTGTAATTTTATAGTATAAGGTTTTGTGAAACATCCTATCCCTTCAAATAATTTTTTATGTTTATGGAGAATTACATTTATATCTTGTTCCTGCAAATTACAAACATAATTTCGTTTGACCAATTTCATATTAATGCATGTTTGAAGCCCTAAAATTGTGGTGCACTCAGAGTTAACAATAACAAACTCAACATTGTCAGTTTTGCCATTTTTTAGTGTGCATTTTATCGTACAAGTGCCTTTACTAGATATTGTTTTATTGTCTAAAGTGACCAGTTTCATTGGTTTTTTGTGAATGACTTTAGGGTTCATACCTAATCTTTTATATGTGCTAAATGACATGCAATTTACCTGGGCACCAGTGTCTAACTTAACTGCTAAACTTTTCCCATTAATATTTAGTAATTCTGTCCACTCACGCTCATTGTTGATATTGATGCTGCCTATAAAGAATGTCTCCTCTTCTTCCTCTTCAACATTCTCTACCCGCTTGCTTTTGCAGACCTTTGCATAGTGAATCTTTTTCTTGCAGTTGGTACATGTAACTCCAATAGCAGGACAATTATGCCCTGGCTCCCAATTCGCTTTTCCGCACCGAAAACATGATCTTGTGTTTTTCTTGTTTCGAATAGCAAGCACTTCATTTTTATTTTCTGGCAAAGGTGAATCACATATCTCCAGCAATTGTTTCTGTGACAGTTCTGCAGCCTTACATATGTTAACTGTCCTTTCGTAAGAAAGATCATCACTTCTTAAAAGCCTCTCTTTGGTGCTCTTGTTATTTATTCCTATGATAATTATGTCTTTTACGAGGCCCTCCCTAAGATCGCCAAATTCGCAATTTAGACTCTTGTTTTGTAAGTCTATTAAAAAGCTGTCGAATTTCTCATTTGGGCCCTGGATTCTTGTAAAAAATTTGTGTCTCTCCATTGTTATGTTTTTCTTGGGAATAAAATGTTTATCAAACGCTTCTTTAATTGATGTAAATGTTTCTGTCTTTTTTTGTATGTTAAATGAATTGTATATTTCGATACCTTCTTCGCCCATATTGTGGAGCAGAAGGGCGATCTTTCTGCTATCTGAAGCCTTTTCAAGATCGTTTGCTTCTATGAAGAACGCGAATTTCTGGTACCATTTTTTCCATTTTAAATCCATATTGTCCGAGTTAATTGTTAGGGGAGCAATTGTCCCAATTATCTGATTACCTGACGCCATGTTGATGTAATGAAAGCTTCTTTTATTACTTTATAGTTTTATTATAATTATAAGATTTCACAAATGTTCACATAATCGGAGTACTCCGTTTTTCATAACCTCTAATCTTGACAGTGACAGTGACAGATATTTTACCGCGCGGTTGCGGTGCGTTCCAATACACCCAACAAGAGGTACCCAATGAAATAGGCAGAATATAAACAAAGTTTCGCCTCTATAACGGTGACGTCGCATCTATGAATCATTAGCAGCCCCCCGCGCGCCCCGCACTGCCGCGCATGTTGCAAAGATGTTGTTCGCGCTGACTTTTCTAGTACGCTAGTACATAATACTTCAATGATCTTAGTATACTAAAACAAAAATCATCAACGTCTACTCTAAAAATTTTAAACAATTATCCATGGTTGAACTTTAGACTCGACTTATGCGTCTATATAACAGATGTCTATCCAATTAATTCGACGCTATTCATAAGACGTCTATCTGACCATTCAATTTCGCCTCAGTACGTTTCAATGGATGGTCAAATTGTAAGGCCGATTGAACATAGGGTATATCCTGAATTGATAATAGCCTGTAGCGTGATACCTGGGAATCACTACTGGAGCACCTAAGTGAATATTGATTGAATGCATCAGATTCCTGTATGTCTCTATTAAGAAATAGTATATGTCTTATCGTGTAGGTATACAGGGTGTAAAGGACAGCTTAACAAATACTTAAATGGTAGAGTCTACCCATAGCTATGATTAGCTATATGTAATTATTTTTTCCCGGAAACATCATGTTAAGGAGTTTTCATTATTTTGGCGCAACGCAACATCATATTATCGTGAAACCGCGCCCCGCGCGCAATCCCCCGCATCGCGCTGCTATCGGAGTGCGATGTACATTGCCGGTTTTCGTGTTTTACGTTGTTATGATTGTTTTTTATTGCAAAATGGAGTGTATTCGATTAAGTAATAAAAAATGTAAGCAGAAAATATTAAAAAAATGAAAATCTTCTGGAGAAAAATTCCACTGGAAAATCATTCAGAATGATTGTCTGAGTCCAGAGTTACATTTTTTACTAAGCTGTCTTTTACACCCTGTATGTTATCATCCTTACAGTGTAGACAGGATATGGTGACTTTAAGTTAGAAAGCAAACATTAAGAATGTGAACCAGCCTACGAAATCGAAATATGAAATGATTTTTTTTTAAATTATACGTTTCATAAGAAAGATTATTCAGACCCATATGTGACTATTTATTAACTTTGGTGTCAGGGTTGTAGTCCGCGCCAACCCCAATAAATAAAACGATTTAGTTTCAATAATATGGCCATTTCATTTGACTACCTAATTAATTGTATACCTATACTTTAAAAGAGGAAAGATAAAAACGAAATGAACTAATAATTAATTAAAATTAATGAACAAGGTGATGTTCCAAAATTGGACTAATTAGGTTTGTACGTTTTCAAACGATCTCTAATGGGCTATGTGCAAGATTTTTAAAATAATTTGATTTTTTTATTTTAAGCAGGCTTAAGGTCCCATATTCAAATAAAAAATATATCAAATAATTTTGATCATAGATATAAAAATAATTAATTTTTAAAATTTTGGTTACGATTTGTTGCTTATTACAGCATTCGACAGATTAACTCCTTCGCCAAAGTATAAAAAAAAACGATTGACAGTTGGTTGACATATAACCTATACCGTTGCGTTTTTGAGTTTAAGTTCAACATTTAAGTTTCAATCACAGACTAACTAGAGATACGTTTCAATGTACTTACGTTTAAATGATCCTCACAGCATTTTACACCAACTTTCTTTCAATTCCTTTGGAATGGTAACAAACGTCAAATCTGGTGAGTTAATGTCAGTGTTTGAACAAAGAGGTATAAAACATTTTTTGGTTCTCTCCACCGCTGTAACTCGTCAGATGCCATGTTGAGTAGCAAAGCCTGCTGCGCTGTCATTATTAGTGTTATTCCACAAATCCGAAGAGTATTAATCACTATCGTTGAAGCAGTTCTCGGAGTCCGGTATGAATAAGGTGTAGTCGTGAGAAAATCAGTTAAAATCTAGCACTACAAGTCCGTGCAAAGTTAAATCGTAATCCGGTATGCGGTAGCAGTAAAAGACTTCAGAAAAAATTAACCAAAAGCAAAAATAAAACTCAAAAATAAACAACCAAATACAAAATGAAATACGAGTTATCTTTTTTTTTATTGACATGACAGTTTGGCAAAGACACGATTGTATAATGCCGTATTTATGATTAGTTTACCCTACTGAGAAACTTTTAATTATTATATTTTTATTTCAAAAGATAGATTTTTTATATATTTTTTTTTAGGAAACGGGACCTTATTCCTTTATGTTAAATAAAAAATTAAACGAAATTAAAAAGATTTTTAAAATGTCGTACATAGCCCATTATTTTAACGAGTTTTAACGTAATATAAGCTTTTTTTGCTCCCAAAATTTTAGAAGATTAATATTAGGAATTTCTCCTTAATTATCACTAGCTCAGCGAAGAAAAACATCGTGATGAAATCCGCACGTTTGAGAAAATTAGTTAACGAAAGGCGTGTGGTCCACCAACCAGCATTGGGCCAGTGTGGTGGACTATGTCCTAACCTCTACACTCCTTCAAATGGAGGCCCGTGCTCCTTGGTATGGCATAGTATAAAAAGGGGAAGTAGGTTATCTAAATATATAAAAGGAGAAACTGACTGACTGACTGACTGACTGACTGACTGACATATCAACGCACAGCCTAAACGGCTAAACGTAGGCACTTGAAATTTGGAAGGGACGTAGCTTAAGAAAGGAATTCCCGAAATTCCCACGGGAACGAGAATTAGCGGGAAAATCCTTTTGTATGAAAAATCTAAACCGCTTAAGTTAGACGCTTGAAATTTGGCATGCAATTTCAGTAAACTTAAAGCTTAGTTGCAACAGGATATTGCAAAATTCCCACGGGAACGGGAGTTAGCGGGAAAAAACTTTTGTATGTAAAAATCTAAATCTTAAACTAAATCAATATTTAATAAACTAAATGAAGGTCCATTAATGGACCGTCAATAAAGTGTAATCTGTTCAAAAGAAAAAATTAACATGCAAATGAAGTTGCGGGCATCAGCTAGTCTTCATACAAACGCACCGCGGCGGCTTGTATCTATGCGCTATAGTATCTATGCGTCGCCGCAAGCACACTCAAACCTACTGGTACTGGCGCACTGCGAAACACGCCGAAATTTTGTTGATTGTGCGTGCGAAGACGCATAGATACTATGGCGCACACATACAAGCCGCGCGCGGTGCGGACGTATGAAGATAACCTACTTCCCCTTTTTATACTATGGTATGGGCATATATAGACTGAATACAATACTAGGAAATAGAGGCTTCTTTGCTTTTAACCACGAAATTTAAAACGGCATTAAGGAATTGAGAATTATTCGATCGGAAGATGTAAACTAACTTAGTGTGAACTAAGACCCGCTTGAATATTATTTAATCGAAACTAGTTGCTTAAAAATATCTTAGATAATTTTATCTTGAGTGTTCTTAATCATGTTTCATGAAAATCTGTTCAGCAGTTTAAAAGTTATAAGCAATCGAATGGCGGGGGTGATTCAATTTTTTTTAATTTTAATGTTATTTTCTTATTATCGTTTAGCTTTCGTATTTTAAGTAGGTAAGTTAATTTTCAAATGACAAGAAAGAGACAGATACTGTTTGCCGAGATACATTTAAAAAATATAAGCTATCGTAGACACATTACTATTATTTATCTGTGATAGAAGCACCTGAGTGAGAGCATACCTAGCTAGTTTCTTTTGAACAAGTAAGTACTTTAGTCAGCGATAAAATATTTCGTCATCTGTCGTCGGAAATTCAAGTCTTTTTTTATTTTATTTTACTATAAGACGGGTTAACTCTTGACCTCAATCTTGACCAAGGTCGACGATAGAGCGAGTTAACTCAGAAAATTCCTATAAGGCACTAGTACTCCTACGCACCGACGGAATACAGCAAGCTGTTTGGCGTCGGACTTCGGTAGGAGGGTGGTCGCGAACCAGACGGCCCTTCAGAAAGCCTACCACACCACATGAGACCATAGGACGCCACCTCAGATTCAGAACAAATTTTGATGGCGGTGGATTAGTAGGAGGCAGGTCTTATTTGTGTTTCCTTAGTCGCCTCTTGCGACACCCACGGAAAGAAATTTGAAGGTGATATTCTCAACCGATCACCACACGGTACAAAAAGTTGTGGTCGGTCAAATCAATATTCAAGTATAATGTAAACCTCTTACCTTGCTGGCACTTGAAGGCATAGTAGCGAGCTTTCAGGCTTTGCTTAGTGTCGATATACAGACGAGCTAATTCGTGGAATATATAGCATCGCTCTGACGGACGATCGCTTAGGTCCAAGGCCCTTTCTAGGTAGCGGCGCCGACGCCTGTATGGCAGAAAGGATATCAAACCGACCAATAATCTTTATTAATATTATAAAAATAAAGAGATAAAGATACATTTCTTCAGGAAAAAATAGCTCAACATAGAACATTTAGAATTTATGTTGAACTGTCGCCAATGCTCACAATAGGAAGCTTAGGGTTCCTGTGCTGTGAGGATGGGCTTGGACCATATTGTTTTCATGTAAGTGACATAAGTTTAACGA
The DNA here is from genome assembly GCA_949987775.1 of Aproaerema taeniolella. NCBI lineage: Eukaryota > Metazoa > Arthropoda > Insecta > Lepidoptera > Gelechiidae > Aproaerema > Aproaerema taeniolella. The sequence goes on along the minus strand of OX465255.1, from coordinate 16,360,103 downwards.
GTGTATCTGTATGTCTGTGGATCTGCGTGTCTGTCTGTGGCATCTTAGCTCCTAAACGAACGGGCCGATTCTTAGCGGTTTTTTTTTATTAATTTGAAAACTGACGTAACCGAGATGGTTCTTAGCAATATTTGATCAGAATTGATTCAGCCTTTTGAAAGTTATAAGGGATGAATGTCAGAGGTGATACACATTTTTTTAAGTTTATCAGTTAACCACAGCATTTTTTAAATTCTTTTTTGTGTGTTTCCGTTGTGTTTGTTTTTTTAAATCCAGAGTCCAAACCATGTAATTTGCTGTTAATAGTACATAGTAAAATTCGTAATTGGCAATAAGTTTAAGTTATAATTACTTATAGAACAAGCATTTCTGTATTGCTGTGGATTGCTTGTCTAATAGATAATTGGATATTTTATAATACCCCTTTTTACAAAGTTTTCAGTAAATGAAAGGCAAGAAATAGTTGGATTGACTAATTTATTAAATAAATTGCACAAAATATAATCAGGCGCACATTTCGCCATGACCTTTGAAAAGAAAGAAGGAAAAAATTGCCAGAGTAAAATATATTTTAAAATGTTGAATTTACAGCCTTGAACAATGGCCTTTTGCCAGTTAAATAAAACTTAAATTTAAAACTAAAATAAATATATGTTCAGATACTGAACACAAAGTTTTTGTTTAATTGTTGTCTTATTTTTTTCTAAAGGTAAGTTTTTCTTTCATGTTGGATCGGGAGTGAAGAAATCTTAGAATGTGCCAGCTGCCTATTCTTCCCAGGCATACTGTAGGAGCCAGCAAGTGGAATGGGAGGGTTTTGCTACAGCACGATACATCGTGGGTGCAAGGCTGACAATCTATCACCACTATACTCATGTTCTATCTAATAACCCTCAGAATTATTTTCAAACGTGGCATCAAGTGGTTGTAGAACCACTAAGATGCTCTGCCTACCCTGTTAGGGATCATAGGCGTCAGCGTACGTTATAATAACTCATGAACTCATAAACATTTTTAAATTAAGTAAAAGCTGTTTATAAAAAATATCATTAATCTAAGTAGTTGTACACTTCCTATTTTAGTTTACTCACCTGATGTATGTGGCACCTAAAGGAAGAGCGGTGCCTCGTAACACAAGTTTTAAAAAAACTTAAAAGGAGACTCCAGCCCCCGTATCAATAATGTAAACTGTTTTTTGGTGAAAATAAAGATTTTATTTATTTATTTATAATACTAATATTTTTTACAAAATTAATTTTCTTTAATTTTCCTAAAGGTAAGTTTTGAATACAGTATACTAACTTGGCATCCCTTGGCGGAGCAGGTGGTCTGACTCGCAGCACGGAGTCCCTGCTGGGTTCCCGGGATAGCTGGATTCCCAGCAGCACAAAGGCTCGTTTCTCACGGTCGCATTCACTCATGTTCGTTTTTACACGTTTCTGTGGGGCAAAACTATCTAAGTTTTTGGCTAGAACATAGTTTGTAATAAGGTAAGATTAATGTGGACAAGTTATACATTGGAGTGGGTTGGTTTTAAAAACATTAGGGCGTCATTTTCCCCCTGAAACTCACTTTCCTCAAGAAACTTACATGAAATACTAAAAAAAAAAACTAACAATAAGTTGTAGGTAGAGGGTTTATTTCAACCTATCTTACCCACTTAGTAATGAGCCAGACCAGATGGTTTCAGGTTCAAATCCTGGTGAGGGCCTGTACCACTAAATTCGTCTTTTCGGATTTATGTACGGATTTCTAATTAATTACCACTTGCTCAGTGGTAAAGGAAAACATCATGATGAAACCCGCACGTCTCAGAAAATTAGTTTTAGAAAGACGAAGGGCTCACCAACCCGCATTGGGCCAGGCATGGTAGACTATGGCCTAAATCCCCTTCGTGTTTTGAAGGGTAGCCTGTTACCCTCACTGGGGACGAATATGGGCTGGTAAAAAAAACGACCTATGTTCAGTTTCATGATAGTTATCAGCCCCTAAAGTTTAGAAAACTAATTTAAAGTCAATGGGATAAATATTATAATTTCAACAATCTCACCTGATCCAAAAACGTTTCAGCCACAATATTCTGCAACTGATGCAAGAACTTATCTTTTCCAGGTAGCAAATTAGCCGGTTTCCTCCCGATTTGTTCCATTCCAAACTCCGCATTTTCTAAGCACTTGTTTGTGTCCCGTTTCTGGAACATTGTCTCTGTGGCTGCTATCAAGCGTTTGGCATCAGTGACGTGCTGTTCTTGGGCGTGCTTCATTTGTTTTTTTCTTGCCTCCGAAAGACGGGACTTTGCTTTGGACTCGGATGCGCGAGCTGCGTAAAGCGGTCGGCGTTCTCGTAGGACGTCCTAATATAGAATGAAAGAAATATTAAATTATATAGGTATAATAAAAAGACCTTCCGCGCTGGCCTGGGAGTGAAAGAAAAACTGAGAATGTGCCAGCTGCCTACTCTTCCCAGGCATATTGTAAAAATCAGTAAATGGGACGTGAGGGTCTTACTGTATCATGGGCGAAAGGCTGACCACCTCTCACCATTAAACAACATGTTCCATCTAATAACCCACGCCATTTGTGTCAAACGTGGCATTGAGTGGGTTTCTGGAACCACTGATGCTCTGCCTACCCAGTTAGGGATTGCAGGCGTGGGCGTATGTATGTATGTATAAAAAAAGATACTGCCTAAGCCAGGACAGCACGTTGCTACATCAAAACATTTCTAGTTTCAGTTCTAAAGTAGGAGTAAATGGCTTTGATCAGTTGCTTTTTTTTAACGTGAACTCATTCTAAATAAAATAAAAGGAAGGATGTGGATGTCAAGAAATCGAAACATGTGGAAATGTGGTAAATATCTTCTGAATATGTACATGCTAAAAATAAAAAAATTAACCTAAATAAACCCGCTGAAAAGACATGGATAAAAGTAAATACCTTGAAAAAAAAATTAGTATGGACAAATTCCCAAACGAAATTAAAATCTCAGCTTTAACTTTAGTAGGTAGCGAAATTCAAGGTAAGAAATAATAATTTACTAGTATAACAAGAAACTAGGCTATATTTTCCAGATTTTATCCAAGAATTATTTGTTAAATAAGAGGCTGTATTTCAGGCACAGTAAACACGTTAAATAAGATTTTATGAAGTAGTTTTTATTACTCAAAGTCTAGAAAAGACGACCTTCATTGTCTTGTATTTAATTAAGATGCCCTCGTGACCCAGTGGAGCTTGCTGATTTGAACCGTCCAGGGTCCCAATTCTGTAATAGACCAAGATCCCAGGGCCGCCAGACCTTACTTATTTTCTCACTAACCAAAAGTATGGGAAAAAGTAGTGCTAATATGTACTATTAATATATGAATACCAGCTAGCCTGGGCCGACGGCCAATTTTCAGCTACCAGGTTCTGAAGGTACTTTCAAAAATTGCTCACTTGTCTTGAAGTCTGCGTGCTATAAAAAGTATTGTTATACTTCCCTGATCATCATATATATAATCACATAATTTACTTGCGAACTGTAAAGCGTCTGGCAGAAATTACAGCTGACGGAGAGTGTCTGGCGGTGTTGATCATTATTTTTTATATTTAATGAATTATATTCTATAAGATATCAGCAGCCAGATTTCAAGAATTCAAGATTTCAAGATTTTAATTTTTGGAAGTACCTTCAAAACCTGGTAGCTGAAAATTGGCCATTGGCCCAGGTTAGCTGGTATTTATACGTTACTAGTACGAGCTAGCACAGTAGTGTATAGTAATATCCCACACATTTGGTTAATGAGAAAATAAGTAAAGTCTGGCGGCCCTGGGATCTCCGTTTATAACTAAAGTTGTGTGTCGATGGAATGGTCGCCATTTTAACCATTCAAGTGGCAACATTGAGAACTATCCAAATTTAATGCATTTAATGACGGCTGCTTTGACTGGTGGCGCCACCGCGAACTGAATTTTCAGCTGCTGGGTTGTTTACAACTTTACTTTCGGTTGGCGATGGCGCTGCTGGTCGGGGTGCTTGTCAACAAGTACATGAAAATTAAATAGTTCTCAATTTCTCGACCTGAACAGATAAAATGGGAGGCCATTCCATCAACACACAACTTAAGTTACAGAATCCTGGCCCTGGCTGTTGTCGACTGACTATATTTGTTAAACCAAGGCTATTTGGCGGTTTAAAAACTCTGACACCAGGTTTAGTCAAGTTCGCAACACACGTGACCATACCTACACGATAAGAAAGAAGAAAGAAAGATTTAACTAATATTATCTGCTCTTAGTGTTCCAAAGTAAAGATATTAATTAGTATCAACACGATAGAAGCTTTTGTTTATCTAAGTAGGAGAAGTTATCTGAAAGTAATTATCGAAACTTCTGTAACCTCATATTAGTGGTCGTTATGGTAGCGTTTCTAGTAAATTACTTTAGTCTGTCGATTTATCTCTCCTTAGATTCTAAAACAAGAGGACTAAGAAAAACGAGAATAACTCAAATTAAAAATTTGGTATAACCCCCGACATCCCGTCGTTTTAAACTCTCTAACGGCTTAACCAATTTTGATCATATATCATTGAAAAGTATTGCAATTATATCAACTTTCAAACAAAAACAAATCGCATTAAAATCGGTCTTTTCGTTTAGGAGCTATGGTCACACACACAGATACACACGTCAAACTTATAACACCCCTCTTTTTTGTCGAGGATTAAAAAGATGGTTCAAGGAACAAGTTGTCAAGTACATAATGGGGATGCCTATTGCAGGGTCCTGTCGCTATTGATATAACTTTTGTAATCAAAGAGTTATAAACGCCACGTAGGAAGGCTTAAGCAGTAAGTAATAAAGTTAGTATCTTAGTCGACAACATTTGTATGGTGAAATGTGGGGTCTTATTTATTTATAAGACTATTGTGTCTGTATGTTTCATATTTTTAACAAATAAACGTTTTATGATTATCTTAAGACTTTCGGTTGTCATTTTGCCACTTTTTTGACATTCAGCCTCGTTGTTTTCACGTTGTGCTTGGCTGCTCGTGGTGAAATGACAACGCCAGAAGGCAAGCTGTAAACACGAGTTTGATTTTCGTTCTAGACCCGATGTTTTTCCTACAAATTAATCACTCTATCATAATTATGTTAAACGAGATTCTGTTTTTTTTTTTTAAATGAAACTGCAAAAATTTGAATTCAAATTAAGAATTTACCTGACGCATTTCAATATCAGCCAATGCGGTGTCAGCAAGCTCCTGCATCTTAATAGAGTCCTTCTTATTGGCTGATTTGAGTCTCTCATCCCGGCATAGCTTCTTGAGGAAGTGCTTATCATGAGCCATTCTCTCTAAGTACTTAGCCGCCATAAGGCGGGATATTAGCCTGGATCTGTGCATCTCTACTCTCGTCGTCTCGTGGTTCTAAAAGAAACAATTGTGTTTTGTTTATTAATGATGTTCTTTCTATATCGTGTACGTCCTACAGAAAAGGAAAACGTATTTTATTTCTTTCTTTATAGACATGCATTAATTATTTGACTCTTAAAGTATAACGAAATGCAATTTTTCGTGAGACAGCTTATGAAATACTTAGCCTAATATTCGATAATTTCAAATTATGTGTAGTTAGCAAAAATAAAATACGAGAAGCGCTCGTAGCCAGTGGCACTCGCAATCAGTGAGGCTAAGCAACGTACACAGAGGCAGGGAACCTGATGGGTGACCAAAGTGGCAATTTATCACAAGCATTTCCGTGCTTCAGAGAGCACGTTAAACTGTCGGTCCCGACTATTGTCGATTGAATACAGTCGTTAAAACCAAGTCAGAGGCCATTGTGCGGTTTGAAAACTCTGACACCAGGGTTAGCCAAGTTCGCTACAAACTTGACTATACCTACACGATAAGAAGAAGAAGAAGAAGCGAAAATTAAGGATGTGAATCAGCCAACGACACAGAACTATTTCTCCTAAATAACGTAGGTCTAAAAATATGAAAACAATTGTTCGCCTCTCTATTCAACTTCTGCGAGGAGCTGCCTTGCCTTTATAGGGGGAGTGTACATTTTTTTTATTATTTATTTATACTTTATTGTACACAAACATTTTACAATTTTTTTTACAGAGAACAGGATACACAATGGCGAGCTTAACTCAAAGTGAGTTCTCTTCCAGCTAACCTCTTAAGTGAGAGAGAAATAGTATTGGAGCGGGCAAAAGTGTACAACACGGGGAACAATAATAGTGACACGATAATATAATACCTTATTGAAATACATAGTCAAATAACATAAGCAAATTAATTAAATAAATATCTTACTTACCATACTTATATACTCATATATTATATATATAAAGGATATATAATAAATATGTCCAATACATACATAATATATCAATATAATATTTAAATATATATAAATATTATAAATATATATATTTTTGAGAATATATAATGACATTTTTGAGAATGTCATCTAAGTTCCTTAAGGAAAGTTGTTGAGTTACATAAGGAGAATCAGCCCTCAAAGTTTTGATAGCTAATTATAAGTTAAAAAACTATAATCCCTACTAATATTATAATTATGCGAAAGTAACTGTGTCTGTCTGTTACGCTTTATACTATAAAGTTTATAGACATATGCTACATTTTTATCCCACTTCTGGGTACAATATACCCTGTAGTCTACGTGGATGGAGCCGCGGGCGGAAAGCTAGTATAATTTATAAAAAAAGTGGTCGATCATTTGCTTCGTTTTGACATGGAGGTACAGCAAAAACACGCAGTACAGCAAAATCGACGTAATTTTGCAAGTATAGGTTCATTTTTAACGCGAACAAAGCCACTGCCGAAAGCCAGTTATCTATAATTTTAATATCTTTCACTTGACAACACTAATATTATAAAGAGGAAAGTTTTGATTGTTTGTTTGTTTGCATTGAATAGGTGAAACTACAGGACCAATATGATAAATTGTTTCACCGTTAGAATCCTACGTTATCCCTGATGAACATAGGCTACATAATTATCCCGAATTTGCACGGGAACGAAGTCCCGAGCGCAATGCTAGTGTTTCATAAAACACATTGTACCTAGTCATCATAGAAATACTTTCTCAAGCTACCTACATTCACATACAAAGGACTTGATACTTTTATTTATTCTACAAGAACTCTATTATTCCAACTATTCGAAGAAAATACGTTGCGTTTCAATACTCTTTGCAATACTTTCCTTTTGTAAGAAAAATTCCATTGTTCACTTGTAGAATAAAGAACTAAGGAAGCTATACGGATTCTCATGTAACTTTAGAAATTGTCTCTGTGAATATTTTTTTGTATTTTTTTATAAACTCATATCTCTTTGTAAGAGATAATAAAGTAATCAGCGTCCTGTGGCGGCGTTCGTTGCGGACTATTCAATTATTATTTTTTTTACCAGCCCATATACGTCCCCACCGAGAGGCAATTCCTTCGAAACACGAAGGGGATTCAGGCAATGGTCCACCACTGGCCCAATGCGGGTTGGTGGACCGCTCGTCTTTCGAAAATTTTCTTGAACGGACGGGTTTCATCACGATGTTTTCCTTCACCGTTGAGCAAGTGATAATTAGAAATCCGTACATAATTCCGAAAAGACGAATTTAGTGGTACAGGCCTGCACCAGGATTTGAACCCACGACCTTCGGATTAAAAGTCTGGCTCATCACCAATTTGGCTACCACCGACTGGGCAACTGGACAATTTTAATGTTTCAGCTAAATATAAAACATCAATGAATTATATGCGTGCTTTCTTTGTATCACGAACTCCATTGGTAGAAACCGTATAAAAATGTGTTCAGTAGTTTTTGAGTTTATCACGTACAGACAGACATTCAAAATTTTTTTGGACAAGGAGTCTAAATCGTCGCGCCATCTTTTTCATGGGCGACCACGTCTCCTTCTTACAATAGGTGGTATACCCAGATCGTGGTTTTTTGCCCACACATGGCATTATATGGTACTTATTTTATTATCTGTACTTACTTGAGGACAAAGCTTCGGAGCCATGCGGCTTTTGTGGACGATCACCATGGGAGCGTATGGGTCTTTGTCGTCCTCATAGATGATTTCCTCTTTTTGCATCAAATCGGCTGTACGAGATAAAACCTTCCTTGCGTTTTCGTTGGTGCAATCTCTTATCTGAAACAGGTTTAATTTAAATTGAATTTTCTGTTCACACCAACTGCTCAAGTTTGTTGTGTTCCTAAGTTGTTTAAAGTTTTTTAGTAATAAAACAAAACAAAAAATTAAACAAACTAGCCAAAGTTAAGGCTGTGATTCAATGATCCCATCACACTGAACATCTTTCTCAGGAATATAGGTCAAAAACTTAAAAAAAAAACACCGCTCCATACCACAATGATTTATCTTACAATGACAAGTCGAAAAGTTTTTTGAAAATTTTCTTAAAGATCCTGGGGAAAGTCGTTCAGTTTCATGGGTAGAAATTACTAATGCAAATTTACATTATTATAACCAACACCTACCGTAATATAATAAAGAAGAAAGATTTGTATTTTTGTATGTTTGTAACAAAAACTACTGGACTGATTTTAAAAATTCTTTCACCATTAGAAACCTCTCTTCAACGGGTGACATAGGCTACAAAATTTTCCCAAAATTCCCATAGGAACGAAGTCCTGGGCAGAGAGACAGTATTGAACTATTGAAATTGATTGGTTTCCATTTTTTTCACCCACTTAATCAGTTTGTATTGTTGCAAAAAGAGAAAAGAAAATAGAAACATTCCAAAGGTCAAAATAAAGGATCTGATAATATAGGACAAGATGTTTTTTTCTGTATTGTTTCAAAGGGTAAAAGTCAAGAAAGACAATGTAATTTAATTACTTGTCTTATAAGCAAGTATAACTCCTATTTTATTGTCTCGAGTGTAATTTCGTAGATATTGCGACTTTGGAAATAAGCGTAGCGTTAAAAGAGCTAAGTAAAGTAATTCATGTCTTTGACTGATTTAAGTAACATTCTGAATCCTTTATGAAATAGTTTTTAACCGACTTCAAATAAGGAGGAGGTTTCTCAATTCGACCGTATATATATTTTTTTATGTATGTCCGCATTGTCCGCGGATAACTTCGTCGTTTATGAACCGATTTTGATTATTCTTTTTTTGTTAGAAAGGGAGTATCCCAAGGGTAGTCTCATGGTAAGGAAACCAGGATCTGATGGTGGAATCCTGAATAAATTGAGGAAAACTCTCGAAAAAATGGTCTTTTTGGGATTGAAGTCGGTGACTCTTACGTTTTTTGACGTGGAAATTTATTGACTTTGATGTACACATTTGTCGGTATGTCTTCTACTCAAATTTCAAATTTAAATTGTTACTCTGTAAATCTTGAGAGCGTAGCGGCAAAAATATCAACTCATGTTCTGTAATGACATGCTCTGCTCATATGATCCTAATTGATAATACTTTGAGTTCCAAAAACGCTCAATCTTACTTTCCTGCCCATTTTATCTTTATTTTTTATTATAAGATGGGTTAACTCTTGACCACAATCTTTACCATTAAAGGTCAAAGATGAGGTCGACGATGGAGCGAGTTAACCCAGAAAATGCCTATAAAGGCACTGGTACTCCCACGCACCGGCGGAACACAGCAAGCTGTTTGGCGTCGGACTTCGGGAGGAGGGTGGTCGCGAACCAGACGGCCCTTTACAGAGCCTACCACACCGCATGAGACCATAGGAAGACACCTCAGATTTAGAAGAAAATGAAGTGTCGTTGCCTGGGATGGATTACTAGGAGGCAGGTCTCATTTGTGTCGCCTCTTACGATACCCACGGAAAGTGATGGGGTGGTGTTATTCTCAACCGATCACCACACGGCTAAAAATCTAAAGTATCCATTGCCTACAACTACGATCAAGTTTCGTCGTTCGCTACATGTTTATTTGAATACTTGTAGGGACTTTGATCTACCCGATGTATGCATTCAGTATTATAAATAAAAAGAGGTAGACAATATTTACAAAATAAATTCAATGTAGAAATTATATCAGCTGTCTGCCCGCCCGTAATTTCGTTCCCGTTGGAATTGTCTTAGTGGATTTTCATTTTTTTATATATAAATCTGGTCGTGACAACAAGGAACATAACAAAAAAAAAATACATCCAAATTGGTAAATCTGTTCTCAAGTTATAGCGTGACCAGGACAAAGGGGTTCATTTTTATATATATATCTAACTGTCCGCCCGCGACTTCGTTCCCGTAGGAATTGTGTCAAAGTTTCAAAATAACAAACTTTTGAAACTCTTAACAGATGCTCTTGAAATTCTGTTGTTTTCTAAGGTTTTTCTTTTCACGTATATTTATTTACATAAATATTTACAACCACACGACTGAGTAATGACATTAAAATTTCATAATTATGAGATTCTTAAAGAATTTCTTAAGTTGTTCTATTTATTTTTTTATATATCATTGTTGTCTAAGCTGTAATTTGATAATCAAAGTTAATTGAATTTGACTGGATTTGAAGAGATTAATGAACATGTATATAACAGGTAATTTGATTGATATGTCTGTGTTTAATCTTATTATGTTAAGTAAAGATCAATAACCTGGTGTATAGTGTTTAAAGGTATAAGCGTATATACGAGATAATTCAAGATTTGATTGTTAATTAGATGTCATATGCAGTATTGAAACCAAACAAAGTATAGAGTAAATTTAAATTGATCAAGGAAGTGTTATTCCAGGTAAAATTAAAACTATTGTTTTGAAAAGACCATTCAGGGCAATGACAGCGGTTGAACTGCGGTAAAAAGATAATCAGACAAAATGTCAAAACAATCTATATAAATGACATTGTCAAACCTCTAGTTAGATGCTAATCGTTGGTTGAATATTTGGTGAATATTGGCCTTGAACCTTTGACATTTTACGAAAAAACAATCTAATGAACTGAAATATTTTAAGTAAAGCAATTTCTTTAGTTTCTATTAAGTTTCTAGGAGTAATTTGTTGAACTAATTAATTCACGTCAAAATCTTCATTCGAATGTTAAACCTGTGTAAATTCAAAAGGTCTTTAACTAACTTCTTTAGTCGCATTAGGCCAGTCTTCACCAAAAATTTAACCAACGATTAGCAGCTAACCAGAGATTTGACAGTGTCATTTTCATACATTTTTTTTGTCATTTTGTCTGATTAGCTTCTAACCGCGGTTTAACCGTTGGTTATATTTTTGGTGAACACGGGCCTTAGTCATACATTCTAATAGCTTTCCGCCCGGTACTTCGTTCCCGTGGGAATTCGGAAAAATTATGTAGCCTATGTTACTCCGAGATAATGTACCATTGTAATGGTAATACAATATTTGAAATCAGTCCCTTGGTTTTTGGGTTTATTCGTTATAAAAATCAAATTTTTCATTTTTTTAATATGATTTTACTTACAGATGTTAAATTGCACTTAGGTATCTATTTTAAAAAAAAATATCTCGGAAATTGCACTTGATTGAAACTTTATCAACTCCAAATGATAAAAATAAATGTACAAAAATCATACACATAAAGAAGTTAAACAAAATCGATGTCACGATAGCGAAAAAGCGCATTATGCAGACACAACGCTGATCTTCCGTAATTTGAAATCACGCTATGCTATGATAAGGTCTTAGATATGCAAATCTGCATCCGAATTCTACACAGAATTTACTGGAACATTTCAAGCAGTATTTACAAAGAGAGTACCTAGCTGTAACAAAAGTAGATAGTCCGTACCGTTTCCTCTGCAATCCTAGCGCAGTCAGCAAAGTCCGGGGGGCATTTCCTGATGGTCTGACCCCGATGTGCCAAAACAAGGGCCTTCTCAAACATGCACTTCTCGTATTTAGTCCGGGCCTGCATTTGCAATGCTGTCAAATTTTCCGGCTCCAATTCTGTTTGGAAACAAATTATTAAAAGTTGAACAAACGAAGTCTATTGTTTCGATTTATTCAACCGTTTTATAGCAACATTTTAGAACCTGGAAAGTATCTTTTATGAAATCATGAAATATTCGAGCATTTCATAAAGTGAGGAAATCTACAATATGGCCACGACAACTACACCAAATTTTTTCAACGAATATAGTCTAAAGTTTTTGCTCGACCGGAATTCGAAACTAGAACTGTCAATTGGGGGAAGCAAAACAAATAATACTAAGCCCGTTGATCTTCAAAATGTGTGCGGTTAAAGAAAAAAAATAAACATGATGTATAAAATGTTATATTCTTACATAAAACGTATTCTTTTCTCTGTACATTTCCTTATTTTATACGGCAAAAAGTCACAAAAAGAGGACGACTGCTGCTCTAATGACGACCGAGCAATTTATTTTTCTTGTCCAAAGTAAACAAAAAACAGCAAAAACCTAACCGCAGAGAAATAAGACTGGACAACGTCTGGCCCCTTGAGCTAATTTAATTTTTTGCTAAGTGGTCTTTGGGATGGTTTATTTTACCTCTTTGCTAGGCATTTTTCATAAAACCTTTTTTGTCGTTTACGAAAACAGGTGTATTTTTTAAACTCCCGACAAAAAAGAGAGGCTTTATAAGTTTGACATTTGTATATTTATGTCTGTGTATTTGTGTCTGTCTGTGAAATCGTAGTTTCTAGAACAATAAACCGATTTTGTTGTCACGTTTTCACAAGTTTCAACTAAAACAAAATTTATTGACTAGAATTGTAAATGCAAGTTTAGCACTTGCTTGTCTGAAAATTATAGCCCTCCATGTATCTCGAGTATGCTTTTATAGCTTCTCAAACAGATTCCTAGACCGTGTTGATGTGTGTATAATTATCCAACCCTTAATTAATTCGTCCCAAATATTACTAGCACTATAATAGACAAACACAATATCAAAAGCGCACCGGCAGCTTTCGAGGCGTCTGCCAAAGCCCCGGTGTAGTAAGTGGCTTTGGCTCGAGCGGCGCTCCGCCCCAGTAGCGAGGGAACATCGGCATCCTGTAGCATAGAATACATTACATTACATTTTGGGCCAACACCATAGTCAAGTCAAAAATGTTTATATCATAGAACATAAAAAGTGCTGCTTGAAAACGTCATAAAAATACATTAGCAAAATCAATATAAATCATTGAGCAAAATAGTGAATTATATTAGCATTTTTGACTTTGCGACCATTCGCAAAGGTGCAGTCTTCCTCAGGAGAAGAATAGGCAAGAAACTCCGAGGGTCGCTCTTTTTAAGTCAATAATATATTTTTTTTACTTCTAATTCTAATTGACTTAGTATCTGAATAACTCTGGAGCTGAGCAATTTATTCCCATGGTTGCTTGTCTAACTGATAATCAGAAATTCTATAATAGCCTTTTTTACAAAAAGAGCTAGTATAGAATATATAAATAAAATAAATAATAATAAAAAATAAAATAAATAATAATAAAAAATAAAATAAAGAATAATAAAAATAAAATAAATAATAATAAAAAATAAAATAAAAAAGCTATTGACACGAAAAGAAAAAGAAGCATAGAATGCATTTGTAAAATATCAATATTCATATCCGTGGTAGCTTTTCACCCGCGACTTCGTTTCCTTGGGAATTTTATCATTTGGTTTCCCAATTTTTCTTCGTTATAACTTTTGTTTTAAGAGCTTCTTATTGATTTAATAGGGAAAAGTTGTTCAGATTCATTAATCTCGTAAGTTTTTTCTAAAAAACATATTCTATAAATAGATGGTTGAAATCTCCAAAAACATAAGTTTTCTCTTGTATAAAACATCATTTTTACAAGTTTGTAGTTTATTTAAAAAATAAAATAAAATTGATAAACGCTACACACTCAAAGGCCCACGCTTTCACTTGTTTCGAGGGTCTCCTTGGTACATACGCAAGACACACGAATACCTATTACCCGAGAACTGCACCTTTGCGAATAGGCGTAGAGTCAGTAGGGTCAAAAGAACAAACGTGTATGTATGTATTTAAATCCTTTAATGTATGTTTGTGTATATTTAATGTAATTTTGACTTATTTTAAGTAACATCCTGAATGATCTATGAAATAAAGATATTTTGATTTGATTTGAATAGAACTCTTTTTTTTTTCCAAATTTTGCCCCTACCGGGAATCGAACCCAGGACTCGTCGATTAAACGGCAGCCTCACTACGACCAAACTGACCGGCCAGGATAAGACAGTACAACGCTCGTGTTGATATTGTAGAGGTTCTATTACCTCTACGTTTACCATCTCCTTGTAAGGCCTTTAGCCGATGGTTCCTACTTTAAATGATTGGGGTCATTTCGCGCCTTTTATAAATAACTGACGTAGTCCCTTCTGCGGCTTTGGCCGTGAAGGTCAGGTTTTCCTTCTAATAAATGAAGTCAACCATATAATTGTATTTGTGTTTGTCGACCCGGTCACCAGCTCCCTCAGAGCTACGCCACATGGTGGAGTCGCGAGTTTTAAGAACAAATTAATGGTCATTTTTGTGTTGCAGTGTAGTTGCAGCCTCTGACCGAATTATTTTATACAAAAACCGATGCGATTTCGATGCAATTTGAAGGACGAAGTGAGAAGGAAGCGATATTATAAAGAAGATTTTGTTATTGGATGCGATGAAGAGGAATAATAATACTAACGTGATCGATTTAAATAATTATAATTTAGAGTGAATAATGCAAATAATGAATATGCGCCGTTGTGACAGTGATACTTTTCTTCAGAAAATGATGGAAATATATTCCTGTTTTCTAATGAAGAGTTTGTAGAAGAACGAAGCAAAGAGGAAGAGAAGAATTGAATAGAATATATGTGTGATGAAAATAAGAGTTTATAAAAGACGATTATATTGTAGTTAGTGCAGTAATAGTGTTTCTTAGATAGTGCTGTAGATAGTGATCAAATAGTGATATTATCTGAGTTATCCCCTTAGTGATTGTTATAAATGGTGAAAGAATGTGGTTATTTTATGGAAGTTTCTATGATATTACCTAGTAGCATACTTTTTTTTAGCGGTAGGATGTGTTAATTTGTGTTTTTCTTTTCAGTCATTTAAAAGTTAACAGAAAATTCATTTTCAATTTTTATAAATTTTCAATTCATTTTTTTCTATTATTTCGTTACTATAACAATTTTATTTTGAATTTGAATTTGATGTTATCTATAATTCAATATGACAGTTGCCAAAAGCTAAGGTTTTCATAATGACTTTTGTTGACATTGTTGTCTTACAATGTTTACAATCATGATTGTTTATTTAATAACTAATACTTTTCTATGATTTTCATGTAAATTGGAGAAAAAAAATACTTTCAAAATAAGTATACAATGAAGATAACGTCGATATAATGAAACAAATATGAACTTTGAAGTGTCGTGAATTATAAAATATTGTGAATTAGCGTAGGGAGTGAACGCGACATGGAATTGTTCCATCTGTGATCTGCAAACCCATATAAGTCCATAGGACCTTGGGGTGTCTGCATAAGACATAAAGGACGAGGAGGGAGGACTTCCGTTCGCGCTCGTACTCATTAGCTTTCGCGTAAATATCTTTATCCCGTTATAGGTCCAGATTTACATAGCTTTTTCAAAATTTTATATAAATGTGCTTCTTGGTTAAAGTTTAGGCGAGCTGTCGCATAGTTTTTTGTTGCGGTTTTTGTATGCGGAAGTTAGAAGGAATATGTCCTTTACTTTTCGGAATTTAGATGATGTTTCCTACTAACTAGTTCTTAGTAATGACCTGCTCGGTTCCTCAGATTGTCTGTCGTCCGCCACAGGTAGGCTAGGAGGCCAGAGTAACGGAAGGATATTGAAATTTTCTCGCCTGCGACAAAATTTATCCTCACCGGGGGGGATGTAGAGGTTCTATTACCTCTACGTTTACCATCTCCTTGTAAGGCCTTTAGCCGATGGTTCCTACTTTAAATGATTGGGGTCATTTCGCGCCTTTTATAAATAACTGACGTAGTCCCTTCTGCGGCTTTGGCCGTGAAGGTCAGGTTTTCCTTCTAATAAATGAAGTCAACCATATAATTGTATTTGTGTTTGTCGACCCGGTCACCAGCTCCCTCAGAGCTACGCCACAATATATAGGTAATAAACTAATCCCTACTAATATTATAAATGCGAAAGTAACTCTGTCTGTCTGTCTGTCTGTCTGTCTGTTACCTTTTCACGCCTAAACCGCTGAACCGATTTTGATGAATTTTGGTACAGAGATAGATTAGAGCCTGGGAAAGGACATAGGCTACATTTTATCCCACAGTTGGGCACGATATAACCTGTAGTCCACGCGGGCGGAGCCGCGGGCGGAAAGCTAGTAACTAATAACCGCAAATGTGAATAAACATAATTTGTATACTGGGTGTAAGGGACAGCTTAGCAATTACTTAAATGGTGGAATCTACCCTGTAACTAAGATCAGATACAAGTATTTTTTTTCCCCGGAAACCTCAATTTAAGGTTTCGTTTTCTAACTACTTAAGCTCGACGCGTAGCTGTCAGAATGCCAGTACATAACTGTTTTTTATGTTTTACTTTGTCATTATTATTTTTAATTAAAAGTAGGGCAGCGTCTTAAAGATAAGAGTTGTGACCCCCGCTCCGGGTCATACTTGGTGCAAAGGTTGTCCATTGCCATTCAACGTGGTAATGCCGCAAGTGTTATGGGCACCTTTGCACCAGGGATGACAAGGGGCGGTTTATTTGACTGATTTTTATCATTTAAGTTTTTGACATAATATGTTTTTGCATTGGCTTAATTATTAATTTTTATATAATATAATAATTAAAAGTTGAATCTATTCGAATAAACTATTTAATTGCAAAACAGAAAATATCAAACAAAAAGAAAAAAAAATGAAAATCACAGTCAGAATGATGTTTTGAATTCTGGGTTTCAGTTTTTGTTAAGCTGTTCCTTACACCCTGTATACAGTCAATAACGGTATAGTTATTTGCGTTAGAGTTAAACAAACAGCAATATGCGGGCATATTGCTGTCCAATCGGATTATGGACCAGATAATAGACTTAGTTCCCGTTGCTTGAGTGTGTCACGTTCGAAGGTGTTTCTGTTCGATTACTTTAAATTACTAAGCGAAAATGAAGACTGTGAATCAGGCCACGAAATGTCAAAAGGAACCTAGGATACAATATTTTTAAAAATTGCCTCTCCATACATTATGATTTGCCTTTATATGGAAATGGAACTGATTTGCCTTTATAGGGGAAATCAAAGATTCTTTTGAGAATTTCATATAGGTTCCTTGGGAAAAGTTGTTTAATTTCATGGGGAAATTTGCCCTCTAAAGTGTCGCTAACTAATTTAAAGTCGCCATATATTATGACACTAGCTTTCCGCCCGCGGCTCCGCCCGCGTGGACTACAGGTTATATCGTGCCCAACTGTGGGATAAAATGTAGCCTATGTCCTTTCCCAGGCTCTAATCTATCTCTGTACCAAAATTCATCAAAATCGGTTCAGCGGTTTAGGCGTGAAAAGGTAACAGACAGACCGACAGACAGACAGAGTTACTTTCGCATTTATAATATTAGCAGGGACTAGTAGGGATGGGTTCTCAAACTTCTATTTCAGTTTTTATCTTTACGACTTAAAAATCGAAACTACTAATATTTTTCCAGCGCAGTCGTCTAAAGGATGAACATAAGCAATATACACACACAAACACACTCACATATTTATCTAAAGATCCACATCAAGGTTTATTTTGTGTCGTAAGTCAAACATGTTCCATCTAATAACCCTCACCATTTGTGTCAAACGTGGCATTAAGTGGTTTTCTAGAACCACTGATGCTCTGCCTACCCCGTTAGGGATTACAGGCATAAGCATATGTTTGTATGTATGATGCATGTTAGTCAAACACATACAAAATTTAAAATTTTTACAAAAAAAAAAATCAGGCCTGGAATCGAACCCCGTCAATTCAAAGTCAGTGTTACTACGATTGAACGAAATTGGCCGTCAACCACTGACCTTTAACTTAGTGGAATTAATGTATGTGCAATCAAGCATACATATATACATACAATTCGAATACCGGAGCTATATGCAAGGGTGGGTGTAGTATAAGTACATTATAGTTCGCTCAGTTAGTTCGGTGTGCGGAACAAACATCCAGACGTCTAATTGCGTGTTTACAGAGAATCTAAACCGAAATGTTTGTCGTAGTGCTTAGCACAGGCACTGAATTAGTGTTTAAAAAAGAAAATCTAGATTTTTCGCAATAAAAATCTAACTTCTACGCTGAATTGCAAATGAAAAGTTGATCAATCGTTTTTCTAAAACAAAGGATGCCTAGAACCGGCTATATGGCTAGATTTTATGCACGTTTGGAAAATAAACTGTTTAATATTTTCGCGGTTGTTTTCATAAGTTCTGCAGAGCTAGCCGCCCGGCGATAAACTCGCGGGTAACGCACAACGTGAAAACAACGCGGTCAAAAGTATCTTCATGTTAGAAAAGTCTTGGTAATCTTAAATGCTCCTTGATTTCTGGCCTTTTCAATTTTTAATTTTTGAAATCTCCTATGAGACTGCCACTAGCGTAATAAGACGCCCCAAGCCTTGTCAAAACATAAAAAAAGAAAGTTCAAACAAAGTGTTTCTAGATATCTAGCTAGGTCTTAAAATAATTACTGGAAAAACAGTTTTCTTTACGTCTTTTTGTCGTTTTCCGTCAGTCATCTAAAGCACAAGAATACTAGTATACCCTGACAGGTAAATAGGGCGTCAGTATATTTATATACGTATATAAATACATATGCTATAATAGTATCTTTAGAATAAACTTTCTAAGTTTGTGCCTGAACATAGTACTTACATTCCAACGCAGCGCTTCACTGTAAGCTTCTATTGCTTTCTCAAACTGCTCCAGGCGTTGCAAGTAATGTCTGGGGAAACACATACAGGGTGTAAAGGACAGCTTAGCAAATACCTAAATGGTGGAATCTACCCATAACTACCATCAGCTTTATATAATTATTTTTTCCCGGAAACGTCATGTTAAGGAGTTTTCATTATTTACATACTTTAGACGCAGCGTGAAACCGCGCCCCACGCGCGATCGCACCGCGCCGCGCTTCTATCGGAGTGCGATGTACATTGCTGGTTTTCGCGTTTTACGTTGTTATGATTGTTTTTTATTGCAAAAAGCAGTGTATTTGATTTAATAATAAAATATATAATCAGAAAATACTAAAAAACATGAAAAAAATGAAAATTTTCCGGAGAAAAATTCCACTGGAAAATCATTCTGAGATTGTCAGAGTCTAGGGTTTCAGTTTTTGCTGAGCTGTCTTTTACACCCTGTATACTCGTACTATCTCAATTTCAAATTAATTCTCAGTAACATGACATTGTACGGAATAAACTTGGGCAAGTTTTGTGTAAGTGCTTTGTTGTGAGTTGAGTTGGTGATCGAATTTACGTTACAACTTATTAAGGAGTTATGAATAAAGATGAAACTTCTGTAGATGTTTCAAAAGACAGTTAACTAGATCGGTGTCTATTCCAGTAATCAATGGCATCTGGATGGCGGTAGGATAACAATCGTGACAATGGTGGTGAAATTCAAAATTATCAAAACCTCATACATTGGATGACAGCTACCTTGGCTACAGGCGCCATTGTTAACTGAATGTTAAGTTGCTAGGTAGTTAGCAACTTAACGGAGAGTTTGCGGTGACGCTGCTGGTCGGGGCGGTTGTAGTCAAGTGTATGAAGTTTTGATGCTTCTGAATTTTGCCACCTGAACGGATGAAGTGGTCACATGAAGTGATGAAGTGGATGAATTCATTAGCATTGGTTAGTGAAGTAGTGGTTCAGGGCTCCAATCGTATAATGTTTGAACGTGATCAAAACAAAACCTCTTTCGCTTCCTATACCAGAATTTAGTTTTAACACTTAAAATTCAGGTTAAATGACGAATGATGCTCTGCCTGCCCTAAAAGGTTACAATAGGCGAAAGTGTATTACTGAATAAATTAATAATAACCATTTTGAGAAGCAGCTACACAGTGTTGGCCATAAAAAAGTTCTTATCCTACGATGCGAAAAGTTTTTTTGATTATGATTTATGAACTTCGTTCCCGTGGGAATTCACGATAATTATGTAGCCTATGTATTAATCCAGGGTATCAGCTACCTCCGTACCAATTTTAATTAAAATTCGTCGAGCCGTTTGAGCGCGAAGAAGGAACAAACATACATACTCATACACTCATAAACTTTCGCCTTAATAATATTAGGATTTTCTTCAGGTTTCTGGAATTCTCACATTATATGACAGTAACAAGAATAAAAGTTCCAAATGACACCCAATTTGTATACTTCCGAAAATAAAGTCAGTTTTATCAAATTGATGATTCTTCGTCACGATTTCGTTAATTTGATCATCAAAGTTTGAAGTGGCGAACCAACTTGTAACTCAATTGTACAGAACGTCTTTAGACTTAGTTTGACAACGTTGGAAAATGAATCTGGTGAAAAGTTCCAGTGTCGACAAATTGGCTTATTTGTTACGTCGATGTAATTACTGTTTGTATTAGTTTTCAGGGAAATTGTAACTATTTAAAAGTATGATTGAATTAAATAGAGCTTCTCCTGAGGAAGACTGCACCTTTGCGAATAGGCGCAAAGATAACAAACTTTAGGGTAGATTTATACAATTCACCTAGCTAGAACATAAACTTCTGCTTACCCTCTTGATCTGTACACCGTAACGACATTGTATAAAGGTCTCTCTGGTAGAGCTAGCTTTCCCGGCATTTTTATTGTTTTGTATTTTATGTTGCGTTTGACATTTGTTTTGACTTGATTTTATATAGGGTGTTTATTAAAAAAAACTCTCAAATGAAACATTTTGGAGCAACTCCAACATTCATAGCTATTATTACTCTTAACGACCGAATCAATTAATGCCCGCTTTTAAATATAAATAAAACCGGCCAAGTGCGAGTCGGACTCTATAAAAACCATTATCTCTATAAAAGCGGCAAAAAAATCAAGTTTGTTGTATGAGAGCCCCCTTAAATATTTAACTTAATCTACTTTTTAGTATTTGTTGTTATAGCAGAAACCAAAATACATCATCTGTGAAAATTTCAACTGTCTAACTATCACATTTCATGAGATGTGGCCTCGGACAGACTTATCTATAAAAACGAGCAAAAAAATCACGTTTTTCGTATGGGAGCCCCCTTAAATATTTATTTTATTCTGGTTTTTAGTATTTGTTGTCCTATAGACCAATATAAGTAAATCATCTGTTAAAATTTTAACTGTCTAACTATCACGGTTCATGAGATACAGCCTCAGCCAGATTTTCTATAAAAACAAGCAAAAAAATCACTTTTTTGTATGGGAGCTCCCTATTTATTTTATTCTAGTTTTTAGTATTTTTTGTTATAGGACCATCATCTGCAAAAATTTCAACTGTCTAACTATCACGGTTCATGAGATACGGCCTGGTGACAGACGGATGGAAGGACGGACAGCGGAGCCTTAGTAATAGGGTCCCGTTTTTTCCCTTTGGGAACGGAACCCTAAAAAGACATGGAAATCGCTACATTCTTTCAAGAGCTATGATCCCATAGACAGATACATAATACATGTCAAACTTATAACACCCCTCTTTTTTGTCGAGGGCTAAAACAGCTTTAATTAGTAGCTATCCAGAGCCACAAACATTTTTTTTGCAAACTTACAGCAACTCCTTGACTGGACTCCAAAGTTTTTATACACTAAAACGAAAAAGTTTTTGTTACATTACTTAAAACATAGATTTGAAAGATTTAAATTTGTATAAAATACTAGCTGACCCGACAGACGTTGTCCTGTTTTTTTTTAACTTTCTTATTTTTTTCTTTAATAAGAACCTTCTCCTGACAATAAGGAATACAACAAAAAAAGAATTATCCAAATCGGTCCAGCCGTTCACGCGTGATGCCGTGACCAAGGGAAATAGTGTGGTGATCGGTTGAGAATAACACCACCCCATCTGTTTCCGTGGGTGTCGTAAGAGGCGACTAAGGAAACACAAATGAGACCTGCCTCCTAGTAATCCATCCCAGGCAACGACACTTCATTTTTTTCTGAATCTGAGGTGTCGTCCTATGGTCTCATGCACTCGCACTCACACTCGCACTCGGCACACCTCGCAGGTGGTAGCTGAAAATCAGTGCTTTGTCGTATCCAGCGGCAAAATTGTCACTGAGCTACGGCCTGTTTCTGCAGCACATTTCCTTCTGTTTTATTTTATTTATGTAATATTAATCATTTACTTTTTTATTTTCATTCAATTTTTTCTATATGCTTTAATTTTTAATTTCAATGTTTAAATCAATTAATTTAATATAATGTAGTAATGTAAGTTTTTTTTGTGTGCAGAAATAAATAATTCATTCATTCATTCATTCATTCATGCGGTGTGGTAGGCTCTGTAAAGGGCCGTCTGGTTCACGACCACCCTTCTACCGAAGTCCAACGCCAAACAGCTTGTTGTGTTCCGTCGGTGCGTGGGAGTACCAGTGCCTTTATAGGCATTTTCTGGGTTAACTCGCTCCATCGTCGACCTCATCTTTGACCTTAATGCTCAAGATTGAGGTCAAGAGTTAACCCATCTTAAAATAAGTAAATAAATTAATAAAATAGGGATTCATTTTTATAATATAAGATAATAAGTCTTGTTCAGACTTTAATGTTTTAAAGATTGTAGTATATTGTAACGAAATCGGACACATTAAGTTTCAATTCCTGAAGTCGTACCTTTCCCAATATAAGTTCAAATGCCTTGAGACAGAGTTGCAACTTCCATGGCACTTAAAACTAAGACGAATCGCTCTAGTAACTAAACCGTTCACATAAACTTATTTACACACCCTGTGCACAAATTCTTCTTGACAGGACTTCAACAAAATCTAGGTGACCTCGATTCCTGCATTTTCAGATGGCTTGGAAACTGATTCGTGAATAACAGGAACATTTTCACGCTCGAAAATTTTATTCCATATACCTGCGTTTGTATTTTTCTGTGCACAGAATCTTATGGTCATGCTTTTTTCTTACAATAAGTTGAGGCGGAGATAGGTAGGGCTACGGTTTTAGCGGTTTATAACGAACATTAGAGTAGATACTATAGATCAGGGGTGGCCAACTTGATTATACCCAAGATCTCCTGTTTACTAACGAAACCCTGTGCGATCTACCAATTACATACTTCTTGAAATCTTAAATGAAACAGCATAGTTCAGTACACAATCATGTAGTATTTTTTAAAATTATATTAAGAGAAAAAACTTAAATGTGAAATGTTTTTTATTTTTTTGCCTTGCCACGATCAACTGGACTAACAGTCGCGATCGACCGGTTGGCCACCCCTGCTATAGATAGTAGATAGAAACCAAGATTAGTACTACCTACTTCATGTAATCTTGACTTGTTTTAAGTGGCATTCTGAATATCCTATAAAATTAAGATTTTTTCTATTCTATTCTACTTGACGACCGGTTTGGTCAAGTAGTAATGACGCTGCCTCTTGATTGGCGGGTCCTGGGTCCGATTCCCAGTCGGGGCAAATATTTGTGTAAAAAACAAATGTTTGATCTCGGGTCATGGGTGTTTGTGTCTGTCTTTACGCGTGTTCCAAGGGACCCACAACACAAGGGAAAACCTTAATGTAGGCCTTTGAGTGTGTAGTGTTTATTTATTATTTATTCTATTCTACTTAGTCTCGGTTGGAAGGATATCGAAGCTGCCGCCCAAAACAGAGAAGAGTGGAAATCCTTTCTGATTTCCACTCTTCTCTGTTTTGGGCGGCAGCTTCGATACTCATGTCATTCAGTGCACTCTAAACCGCGTGAAACCAGTAAAAGCCGCAGTAATAGTCTTCGGGGACAAGCTGGAGGTAATTCATGACCCTCAGCTAGTGACTGAAACCGAAGCTGCGGTATTATTGGTCGCAGGAAACCTGAAACTAGGAGTAGTCTCGCTATATCTCGAGGGGGACCAAGACATAGAGCCCTATTTAACCAGAACAAAGACTTTTATCCAGAAGCTACAAACAAAAAACCTTATTGTAGCGGGCGATGTCAACGCTTGGAGCCACTGGTGGGGAAGCAGCAAAGAAGATGATAGAGGAGCAAAATATAACACCTTTCTGAACGAAATAGAGCTCGAAATCCTCAACACGGGAGACACACCAACCTTTGAAACCTACAGAAATGGCAAGCTCTACTCAAGCAGAGTAGACGTAACCGCCTGCAGCTTACCTCTGGTAGGGAAAGTTGACAACTGGAGAGTGGATAGAAAAACGACAACATCAGACCATAACGCCATTTTGTTTAACTTGTGCCTAGAAAGTCCTCTGGAAGCCCTCAGGCCTATTACTACTCGCAAGTACAACACAAAGAAGGCAAATTGGAAAAATTTTCGTACACACTTCAGGTCAGCCTTAACAGAGGAAAACATCTCTCTTGTAGCTATAGAAAACGTCAAAACTCCCGGAGAGCTAGAAACGACAGTGCAGTCCTACATTAATGCCATCCAGGGATCTTGCGAGAAATCTATTCCGCCTGTAGGACCGAGAAAGGTGAACGCTATACCTCCGTGGTGGTCCGATTCTCTTCGACGCCTCAAGGAAGACGTGCTCAGAAAAAAGAGAAGGATAAAAAATGCTGCACCATCACGAAAGCAATACGTAATTGAAGATTACCAGGCAGCTATGCGAGAATATAAATCTGCAGCGGAATTACAGCAAACAGAGAGTTGGAAAGAGTTCTGTTCCAAACAGGATAGGGAAAGTATGTGGGACAGTGTCTACAGAGTCATCAGGAGAACAGGTAAAAGGCAAGAAGATATGCTACTTAGGAACGCGCACGGTAAAACTCTAAGCCCAGAACAATCTGCAGAACTTCTAGCCCAAACTTTTTATCCGGATGACTCTGTAGAAACCGATTTGCCAGTCCATATCCCTATCCGACAATTCACAGAAGGTAATCAGCCGAAGGAGATTCTCGATCTGTCTGATGATGACCCTCCATTCACAATAGCTGAGCTGGACTTAGTGTTGAAATCACTGAATCCCAAAAAAGCCCCTGGGCCCGATGGACTAACAGCTGATATCTGTACAGAAGCGATTCTAAGTGAGCGGAAGGTATTTATGGCATTGGCAAACAAATGCATGTCGCTGGCATACTTTCCCAAGCCATGGAAGATAGCGCACGTGGTCATCATTCGTAAACCAGGGAAGGAAGACTACACACAACCAAAGTCTTACAGACCCATCGGCCTCCTGTCAGTTTTGGGAAAGATCATAGAGAAGCTAATGGTAGGCCGTCTCCACTGGCACCTATTACCAACCCTCAATGTTCAACAGTACGGATTTCTACCGCAACGTAGCACCGAAGACGCTCTTTACCATCTTATTAATCATGTCAAAGCGGAAGTAAACCTTAAAAAAATCGTTCTCGTAGTGTCACTTGACATAGAGGGCGCTTTCGACAACGCGTGGTGGCCAGCCCTTAAACAACAACTGGTAGCAAAAAGGTGTCCAAGAAATTTATATGCCATGGTGAGCTCGTACCTCAGTGACCGTAAAATCAAAGTAAACTATGCCAGAGCAGCATTCGAGAAGAATACTACAAAGGGCTGTGTACAAGGCTCTATTGGAGGACCAACCTTCTGGAACGTCATCCTCGACTCTCTGTTGCAAACGCTATCCGTTGAAGGGGTATACTGCCAAGCTTTTGCCGACGACGTGGTCTTGGTCTTCTCGGGTCACCAGGTCAATACCTTGGAGCAATCAGCTAACACTGCTTTGGAAACTGTAGTACAATGGGGGGCTCGAAATAAGCTTAACTTTGCTCCACATAAAACCAATGTGATGCTTACAACAAGAAAGATAAAATTCGAGAACCCAGAGCTCTACATGTCAGGAAGAAAGCTAGACATAGTTAAAGAAATTAAACTCCTAGGCCTAATTATAGACCATAACTTTACCTTCAAGTCGCACGTAACAGCGATTTGCAAAAAAGCAGCGGATATTTATAAACAGTTAGCACGTACCGCAAAGGTAAGTTGGGGACTCAACGGAGAGATCATAAGGACCATTTATGTCGCTGTTATTGAGCCTATTGTGATGTACGCCGCAAGTGCCTGGTCTTCAGCCACAGACCTTCAGATGATCACGAATCAGCTGAATGCGCTCCAGAGGGGCTTTGCCCAAAAAATTTGCAAGGCGTACCGCACGGTCTCGCTCACGTCGGCACTTGTCTTGTCAGGGCTCCTTCCGTTGGATCTGAGGATACAGGAAGCCGCTGCCCTATATAGGATGAAAAAGGGTATATCTCTAGACTACCTCCCACCGGGACTGGAGCTAGAACGCATAGTAAGCCACACAGACTTACCCCACCCATCACAACTCATAGCAACCGAGTATGAACTCCTTGAAAAGACAGACCATGACACCTTGACCAGTTACCAAATTACCGGACCCCAGATATACACGGATGGTAGTAAGATGAAGGACAAGGTGGGAGCTGCTTTAACCTGGTGGGAGGACGGTGAAGAGACTAAGTACTCGACTTTCAACCTTCACCCCTTATGCACGGTCTTCCAATCTGAACTCTATGCCCTTTGTAAAGCAGTGGAGATGGCTAAAATCAACAGGGGCCCAACTGTTAACATACTCAGTGACTCGAGATCCTCACTTGACCTGCTCAAAAATCCCAAGCTGAGCCATCCCCTTGTTAAATCCATTAAGGATAATATAAAAGAGATCAGAGCTGAGGGAAGAGAGGTCAGGCTTTTCTGGTTGAGAGCTCACATCGGAACAGCCGGAAACGAACGGGCTGACGAACTTGCCAAAACAGGCGCTCAGAAATCAGTTACTGCCCCAGACTACGACAAAGTCCCCCTGTCATACATTAAAAAAAAGATCCGAGAGGAATCTGTCCGCAAATGGCAGGATAGATATGACACCTCTAGCACAGGTTCAGTCACGAAAACTTTCCTGCCGTGTGTCTCCGAGGCGTACAGTTTGGTAAGGTCTGCGAAACTGACACCCTTACAAGTGCAGGCCATGACAGGTCACGGAGGGATAGCGGAGTACCTACACCGGTTCAAGTTAAAAGACAGTCCCGGATGTGAGTGTGATCCAAACGTCAGTGAGTCTGTGTGGCACATAATACTGGACTGTCCCCGCTTCGCAGCCGCAAGGATGGACGTGGAAATTCTCATGGACACCAAATTAAGCAAATCAGTATTACAAAACGTCATAACTGATTCCCAAAAAAGGCGCTATTTCCTCGCGTACACGGAGGCTATATTTCGCATCGCCACCAAACGTAACAGTACGTTAACTACAGCAGCACCAAGGTACCCCCCATCTCAAACATCTCAAACGCCCTGCACAAACGTCCAAGTCACACAAACGAGTCATAAACAATCAGAGGAAATGACCACCCGCCGGTGTAACACAATAGACCAATTATTGATGTACGGAGAGCACGGCGAACCCGGACTGAGGACTCGTGGAGTGGCATTATTCATGGACAGTAACACAGAGAGGCTCGGAATAGGCTTCTGTAGCGTCTCAAATCGAGGAAACATAACAATATCACCAGGCCTCGCAGCTCTATTGAATGGCAGCACTTTCAGAACGAGCATGAAACGCAAGACATTTAATGCGTTATCAGAAATCAAAGTAGCAAACTACCGCTGTCGACTTGTGCGGTCTCGCAATAAAACAGTAGCGCTATTTGAAGGGAGTGCAGAAGAAACTCAATTCGCTCAAGCATGCTCAGTGCTCGCAAATCTAGAGAGTGACAACACGGTAACATCCCGCAAGATTAGTGTAGACGCAATGGTGGTTGGACTTGCCAAAGGAGCAGTCTCGGACTACAATGGTTGTATAAAAGCCTCAGAAGTACATGAGGTGGTAGTGTATGAAGATAGGGGGAAAAACCTGAACTTCCTCTTACCACACACACCAAACACCGAGACATGCATCGGTCACACTGACAGTCCGGGTCACTCCATTGCGGGAACACTTAGCGGATCTGAGAAGTTACAACGAAAAATAGCACAAGCCAATCAAACGACGCAGCAGAAGCGAAAAGATGAGAACACCAAGGGAAAAACCTTGATAAGTACAATATTTAACGCAATTAATGCTGCAGCTACAAAAATACCCGGCGCCCTCAGAAGAAAGACTGACACAATGACCTCAGTAGAAAAACAAGCAGCAGCAGTTGAGTTTTTCATGAGAAGCCCTCCAAAAAGACAGCCATCAAACCCACCATCTACTAGAACAAAAGCCGATATGGGGCAAGTCGATCCGCCTACCCTCAGACAAGCAGTGTCTCCCCGCGACCATATGGTGAATGCATTCCTTGAGTTCATAGCAGTCATTAAAGCGACCAGAGAAGTCAATCTTAGGACCTGCGAGAACATCTTGCACTCGTTCCATCTTGAAAATGAAGGACTGCTAAAGGTAAGACTCGAGGAAGCAGATGCAACCGTATACAACAACGACACCTCCCAGGTTCTTAAAGGCTCAGAAATAAGTCGGCATATGGCCGCATATAGCAAAACCAGCGGCTTTGTCACTCTGGACGATGAAAAAACTCGGAAATCAGGATTAATAACGTTCGAAACCCCGTCAGAAGATCCTATAGTCGTCACAGCTCGATGCACGAAGGTCATGCTAGACGATAGGATCCTGAAAATGTCTGACACGATATCTAAAGTTTCTTCCGGTGACATAGCTTTCGAGTCCTGGGAGGTGCCAAACATATCATGGATTAATGGAGTTCCTGGATGCGGTAAAACAACCTGGGTGGTAAACCGTTTTGAGGCTGAACAAGACTTGGTAGTCACAACTACAACCGAAGCGGCAAAAGACCTTAGAGACAAACTTGTGAGCCATATAGGAGCTGTCGCCAGAACCAAGGTGCGAACTCTTGCATCCGTTCTAGTTAATGGTTTTAGAGAACCGAGCAAGGACGGATACAGGAGACTCATGGTGGACGAAGCACTCATGAACCACTTTGGAGCTGTTATTATGGCTGCCCAAATTGTCAAGGCTAACGAGTTGTTGCTGATCGGTGATAGAAACCAACTACCCTATATTGACCGACACAATCTTTTCCCTTTAAAATATAGCCGGCCTGATCTAATTTGTAACATTACGCAGGAGCTTCTGTGCACCCATAGAAACCCTCTCGACGTAGCATTTGCCCTTAGAGAAGTCTACAGTGGCATTTACTCGTCGAAACTTTGTACGCACTCCTTAAAACTTGAAAGGTTTACGGATGCTCAAATCGATCGAAGCCAGTCCGAAACCCTGTACCTTGTGCATACACAGGTGGAAAAAAGATCCCTACAAAACGAGGGATACGGATCGGGTACCGGGTCACGCATCCTCACCATACACGAGGCTCAGGGATTGACGTACAAAAAGGTGGTGATTGTTCGCACAACAACGACCAGGCAGGAGCTACACGACAGTATCCCTCATGCTGTGGTTGCCATATCGCGCCATACCGCCAGCTGTAAATATTATGCGGATGATGGTAACGATGCGATAGGCAGATTCATCAAAGAAGCAGAGGCGGCTGGCAGAGAAAAAGTGGTCAATTACAACCTCAAAATGGCGATCAAAAGTCGAGACAGAGCCGTCATGGATGCTTTGAGGTCTGGATGCAACAGCGGGGAACCGTCACTGGTTTAGAAAAATACATTATGTAATATATAAATATATATCTTTATTATAGCTATTTATCTACCTACTGTAAACTACTATGAAAAGTATAGTAAAATATTTTTAAAAGAAAAAGCAAGTATTAACAATAAAACACTTAATCTAGACAAGGGCACGGACATCAAGTCTGTGGATGCTAATATCTTTATTATAAAAAAAAAAAAAAAAAAATCCTTTCTGAGAGCCCTATGTCCCTAATGAGGGATAGCAGGATTACATCATCATCATCATCATCATCTATTCTACTTTTTAATAGTAACGTTAATAAAAATGCTTGAATGATGTAACAAAGTAACTTTTTCTGGCTTTAATTTTTCTGCCGATTTAGAAATTGTGCTCTTGAACTTTAAAAGTCAGTTTACGACGTAGTTGGACGCAGACAAAAGAGAGGCGGGTATCAAAAATCCTTTTAGTGTCTGGAAGTTTACAGTCTTTCAAAGTAAGATAAAATTTTAGTCTTACGGCAACCCGGACGCTCTTCTTTATAAAATTTTAAGTGCTATTATAGTGCTTTTAAATCCCACCCTTGCTCTTTTAGTAAGAGAAAAAAGAAGGGAGAAATACCTAATAACGGTATTATATTCTTATTTGTTCTTGTGAAAAACCGTAACATTGTTATCTTAAATCCGCCAGAAAGTGGCAGATATAATGGGTTATTTTTTTCCGAAAATTACGCGAAATTAATATTTTCACCTTACAAATTGTTCAATATAAGTACACAGTCAATGCCACAAATTAGATATCGTAGACATCCAAAATAAACATAACATAATATAGATAGAGATGCTCGGGACTTCCTTCACTCCTTCCTGTGGGAATTTCGTAAAATTCTTCATTATTCCTTGCCTACGTTATATAAGAGATCTTCGTGCCTTTCAGTTTTCTAGATCCATGGGTTTGGGCTGGGCGTTGACGAGTCAGTGAGTCAGAAACTTAATGTGACCTCCAATTTTATAAATATAAATATATATATATATATAAATTTTCATATCCTTAAGAACAAATTAATTGCTGGTATCAACGGTTTTAGTGTTTAATTAATTTCAAACAGCCTTCTAGACAAAGTTTTGCTTATTGCCTAGCTAAGTAGATCGATAGGCAATAGAAAATACATCACTTTAGGAGTTTCTGAGCTTCAACAAAGTTAGTTCAGATTTTCAGCTCAAACCTCGAGACTAGATGCGCTTAGAAGTTTCAGGGTAGCTGCAGAACTGGTCGGCATTGTTGTGCTAACCAAAGTCAAACTATATCACAACTCAACATTCAGTTGGTACGCCAGTGGACATCGACTCAAATAACTCTAAAATTAAAAATGTGTATCCCTCCGACATACAATACAATATACTTAATTGCAGTAATAGCCCAGTTGGTAATAAGCCAGACTTGTGATCGGAAGGTCGCGGGTTCAAATCCTGGTGCGGGCCTGTACCACTAAATTCGTCGTTTCGGATTTATGTACGGATTTCTAATTGTCACTTGCTTAACGGTAAAGGAAAACATCGTGATGAAACCCGCCTGTCCAAGAAAATTAGTTTTCGAAAGACGAGCGGTCCACGAACCTCCATTTGGGCCAGCGTGGTGGACTATGGCCTAAAATCCCTTCGTGTTTCGAAGGGAGGCCCGTGCCCCTCGGTGGGGACGTTTATGGGCTGATGACCACGATACTCTATTGCACAATTTAGCTTGCTTACACTTATAACTTTTAAACGGCTAAACCAATTTTGATCAAATACAGCTAATCACCATTTCAATTACGTCAGTTTAAAAAAAAAATCACATCGAAATCAGCCTATTGGTTTAAGAGCTATGATGCCACAGATAGACACAGAGACATACAGATACACCGATACGCACATCTAACATCGCACATCTAACCCCTCTTGTTTGTCAGGGGTTAAATATCAAAGTATATTTGTTTTTTTTTTTAACTCAAGTATTAATTGCTCTCCAGTCTCCACCCTACCCAGAGAAATAACTCTGTTCTATGACCCTACCCCACCCCTATACCCTTTATAAAATCTATTCATTCTATATCTATACCTTTCCCAATTAGAGTAGGTAGTCCTAAACAGCCCACAAATGTGTAAAAGGGATTAATAGAAAACTACGAATACATGGGTTGAGGGTCCCCTTTTAGCGGAACTAACAGGGCCATTCGAAATTGACCTTTATAAGTGGCTAAATATAGCTCTCAACATGTGATGTATTCAAACTTAGATGTATGTTGGATGAGATTCAATGGACCTTTTTATAATTCTAAATCGGCACGGCAAAATTGTATTACCATTGCCTCCTATGTAATAGTAATACTAGAAGCTGAGAACATAGGAGGCAATGGTAATTCAAATTTTGAATTGCCGTGCCGTGCCGTTCGAATTATAAAAAGGCCCTATAGGTAGAGGTAACTGGTGGCAAATTTTTTGTATCACCGCCGATATTCATCACTCTAACTCTTAAACAGTAGAACCAATTTTTATTAAATGTAACTTAGACCCAGCTTTCAAACGAAGAAAACCGCATCAAAATCGGTCAACTCGTTTAGGAGCTACGATGCCACAGACCAGACACAGATACACAACCACACAGCTACATAGACTGATAGATAAAAACGATGTTAGACTGTTCCAATTAATACAAACAGATAGATAAGAAACACATAGAAAAATCAAAATTCTTAAAAAACTCGTTCTAAAAATTTCGACAGTGGCACGGCAATATTATATTACCATTGCCTCCTATGCACTAGTGATACAAGAAGCTGGGAACATAGAAGGCAATGGTAATGCAAATTCTGTCATGCTGTGCCGTGCCGTTCGAATTATAAAAAGGCTGATTGGGCGGTTTTCCACTTGACGGCACGGCAACGACACGGCACAGGCGCCGGCAACGGCAGGAAGCAAAAATTTCATACAAAACGACATGTTTTTCCACTGACCGGCGCCGGCACCCGCACGGCGATGACTCCTTTTCATACATTTTTAGGGTTCCGTAGTAATCTACGAACCCTTATAGTTTCGCCATGTCCGTCTGTCCGTCTGTCCGCGGGTTTCCTAAGAAACCCTTGGTACTACAGAGCTGAAACTTGGCATGATTATACATATGAATCACGCCGACAGAACTGTAGAGTAAAATCTTAGAATAAAAATTTTTTTCGGGTGTCTCCCATAGACGTGAAAGGGCGATGTTTTTTTTTTTCTCGCCAATATTTTTGAGTGGGGTGTCATAGGATAGCATACTAAAAGATAGAAGGGGTTTACTAAGAACGTTTTTCGATTCTGCACTCCGTTTGCGAAATATAAATTTTTAAAGTGAAAATTTTTGTCAAACACAAGTGTCCCCCCCTTCTACCTGCTAAACGGTTGTTTCTAAAAATGTGGAAAAATTCACGTTGGTAGAATATATAACGAAATTAAAAGGAAAACTATCACACATAATTTGGTCCTTCAAGTTTGCGAGTAATAGTCGACCAAGTGCCAAACACTGTTGAGATTAATAAGAATATATTTACTAATACACTGGGCGTCAAAAATAAGTAGTACAGTTTTAAAATTGCGATTTCTCCCAAACTATAAAACTTAGACCTTTGAAACAAAAAAGGTTAAAAAGAAAATTTAATCTTATTCAATAAAAACTTCATGCATTATAAGAACTTATAATGCTTGACTTTAAAAAAAACGAATAAATAAAAACACTTTTTTTAAACTGTTGAAAGGTGTTGTCTTACTTAGGATTTTTGTGTTTGACACATTCGCTGCTGATAAAGCAATTGTAATTGAAAAGCATAGGTATCTTCAGAGAGTAAATTTGACTAATCATGCCTCTTTCACCAGAAGAATGTGCAAGAATCTTAGCTTTTCTCGAAGTGGGCATCAGTATGCGTCGTACTGCAAGGAGGGTGGGTGTAACTTTAAGAACGGTTCAGCGAGTAAAGCAAAGGTACGAAGAGACTGGAAACCATCTAAGGAGACGAGGTAATGGCAGACCCAGGTGCACAAGTACCCGAGAAGATCGCTTTATTGTTTCCACTGTGTTAAGAAATCGACACCTTAATGCAGTTGAGGTTCAGCAACAGCTTCTTCGGACCCGAACAGACTACATCAGTGAGAGTACAGTGAGAAGAAGACTTGCTGAAGCTAACCTGAAGCCTCTAAGACCAGCAAATGGCCCCAAACTTGAGACAGAGCATCGCGTAGCAAGACTACGCTACGCCCGTCAACACGTACAATGGGGCGAAGAAGAATGGGCTAGAGTTTTATTCACAGATGAGTCTCGATTCTCTTTATACACTTCAGATGGACGGCGGAGAGTCTACAGACGACCCGGTGAGCGATACATTCAAGCTTGTATCTCGGAAAGAGTCCAATATGGCGGGGGCTCTGTACACGTATGGGCTGGTATCTCTTCAGAGAGTCGCACAGAGCTTGTGGTAATAGAAAATGGGACTTTGACTGGTGAAAGATATGCCTCGGAGATCCTCAACGAGTATGCAGGGCCATATTTAATAAATATGGGTGATGGAGCCATCCTAATGCATGATAACGCCCGGCCACACACTGCTCACCACGTACAAGAGTACATTCAGGAGGTTGGCATCAACTTGATGGCTTGGCCATCGAGAAGCCCAGATCTCAACCCGATTGAACACGCCTGGGATGAGCTTGGGAGGCTAGTCAGAAGGCGCAGTCCACCTCCTGCCACACTCAGGGCTCTAAAACATGCGCTGATAGAAGAATGGGAAAATATTCCCCAACACCGCCTCCGAAACTTAGTGTTCAGCATGCCAAACCGGATCCAAGCTGTAATTAGAGCCCGAGGCGGCAACACAAGTTATTAAATTGTGAAAAAGTTCCAAAACGTGAAAATTAAGTGGTTGACATATCGTTAAAAATTGATACTTTTTAGTATTTATCTTAATTTTAAGTTTGAAACTTTATTCATGCCAAATAAAATATAACTTTAATAAACTTCGTTAAGTTTACTATAAACTGCTTTTTATTTCATAAGTGTAACTACTATAGTTTAGGAGTAATTGCAATTTGAAAAGTGTACTACTTATTTTTGACGCCCAGTGTATAAGATCCTTGGTACTACAGAGCTGAAATTTGGCATGGTCATAGATATTGATTGCGCCGACAGATCTAAAATAAAAAATTTGGGAAAAACATTTTTTCGGGTGTTTCCCATACACGTGAAAGGGCGATGGATTTTTTTTTCTCACCAATACCATCGAATTGAATGTCATAGGATAGATTTTTAAAATATAGAAGGGGTTTACTAAGAACGTTTTTCGATTCAGCACTCCGTTTGAGAAAAAAATATTTTTAAAGTGAAATTTTTTGTTAAAAACAAGTGTCCGGGGGGGACACTACCAGATACACGGTTGTTTCTAAAAATGTGAAAAAATTCACGGTTATAGAAAATACAACGAAATTAAAAGAAAAACTATCACACATAAGTTGGCCCTTCAAGTTTGCGAGTAATAGTCGACCAAACGTTTTTGGGATCAATAAGAACATGTTTACAAGGTTCCACGCTAAAAATGAGGGGAGGTCGAAAGCCAAACTGTAACATATTGACATTTTAGGTGTCGTTAAATAGTTTTTTGGGGGTGTTAATTACGAAAATGACATCAAAATTATTTTAACAGCACGTTGATATTATTTCTAAAAGTAATATTGCCGTAAAAAAAAGCAAAAAAAATTCGCGCTCGCTTCGCTCGCGAATTTTATACTTGCATTTGTTGCATTTAGACCAAAACAAAAATTATTTCCGAAATTACAAACTCTTTCATAATACATTTGTTTTTAGGGTTCCGTAGTAATCTACGAACCCTTATAGTTTCGCCATGTCCGTCTGTCCGCAGGTTTCCTAAGAAACCCTTGGTAGCACAGAGCCGAAATTTGGCAAGGTCATACATATAAATTACGCCGACAGAACTGTAGATTTTTTTTTCGGGTGTCTCCCATAGATGTGAAAGGGTGATTAATTTTTTTTTCTCGCCAATATCATAAAATGGGATGTCATAGGACAGCTTCTTAAAAGTCAGAAGGAGTTTTCTAACATCGTTTTTCGATTCAGCACTCCGTTTGCGAAACATAAATTTTTAAAGTAAAAATTTTTGTCAAACACAAGTGTCCCCCTCTCTACCAGCTAAACGGTTGTTTCTAAAAATGTGGAAAAATTCACGTTGGTAGAATATATAACGAAATTAAAAGGAAAACTATCACACATAAGATGGCCCTTCAAGTTTGCGAGTAATAGTCGACCAAGTGCCAAACTTAGTTGGGATTAATAAGAATATATTTACTAATATTAGATCCCTGGTAGTACAGAGCTAAAATTTGGCACGGTCATACATACCTATTGATTGCGGTGACAAATCTAAAAAATAAAATGGTGGAAATAAATTTTTTCGTGTGTTTCCCATTAACGTGAATGGGCGATGGTTTTTTTCTAGCCGATATCATCGAGTGCGTTATCATAGGATAGCTTTTTAAAAGATAGAAGGGGTTTACTACAAACGTTTTTCGATTCAGCAATCCGTTTAGGAAACATTAATTTTTATAACGAAAAAAAATGTGGAATAATTCACGAGGGTAGCATTTACGACGAAGTGTACCCTAATCCAAAATAGTTGACATACAAGGTTCCACGCTAAAAGTGAGGCGAGCCGAAAGCCAAGCTGTAACATATTGACATTTCAGGTGTCGTTTAATAGGTTTTTGTGGGTGCTAATTACGAAAACGACATTTAAAATATACACCTGCTTAGCTTGATATTATTATATTATTCCTTACAATAAAATTGTCGCAAAAAAAAAACAGAAAAAAAATTCGCGCTCGCTCCGCTCGCGCATTAAACACTTCCATTCTGTTATATTTAGGCCAAACTTTTTTATACATTTGTTTTTGATATTAAGTATAGTATTTAGGGATTTTAACATCAACTATGACAATATGCTTGTTGTCAACTATGACAGAAGCCAGCTGCATATTTGAACCATGCTGCTACGGAACCCTACAATGCGCGTGGCCCGACACGCTCTTGGCCGGTTTTTTTGTTTCCTTGGTTACCGGCGCCGGTGCATTGCCGTTGCCGTGCCGTAAAGTGGAAAACCGCCCAATAACTTAGTCTCCCCCTAAAAGTACTAAGAGCAAATTGCTCTATGATTAACTTCGAAAAAGGTTAAATTCTTCGTCTTATTTTTCAAAACCAGTAAGCTATCAAACACAGCAGTAGTCTTATGGTCCTGACCTAATTACTCTTTGCCGAAATAAGTAGATTATTCTCCTTATATTCCGCCCACGTATAAATCAAAACGAAAATTGCTATGTTTTAATTAAAAGGACGAGGAAAACAGTCGGTGAAGGAAACTTTTTCTTGTCAGAAAGAATTAAGCTGTAGAACTTCTTAAGAAGGGTAAAAGTATGGGCTTAAATCTTAAGCTGGTTTGTTGAAGTTTGAGCTTTGTGTCTTGAGTATGAAGGGTTAAAGTCGATGCAACATAATTCATAAGATAACGACACTTAATTAGGCGTATTTACTCTAGATGTACTAACCGAGGCCTACAACTTTGTTCTTGTTTCATTTTCTGCGCTCATTTTTTTTCCTAGCAAGTTGGTTTACTCTTTTCTGTATTTTTTGGGTTATCTTAGTACTGTAACAAAACCCGTGGGTATAAGAAGAGTTATTCACTCTCATAGGGAGAGTCATAGCTAATTTAAAGTCACTACATATAAAAAAATAATTATGCATCCTTTTGACTTTAATCGCGTTAATTTAGCACCACTTGGGGAAAAGATATGGTCAAAGAAGTCGCAGCTCGCCCAGAAGAATCCTAATCACTCGAAATGAAGAAATTCGGACCATGTGGATTCGGAAACATAAACGCACGCAGGTAAACAATCTGAAGAGAAGAATATCTGATAGACGAAGGGAAGCATTTAGTACAAATCAGACAGCAGCTTGTCAGGTTACACATTTGCACAAAGAAAACTGGCAATATTACGAGCGAAATAAAGGCGTCGTCAACGTTAACAAGTATAGCCTGACGTGTTGCCGTGTGTACCACAATGTATGGGTGGTACCTTGCAGTGCGTCTAAGAGTCAAACAAAAGAAAAAAAAAGGCGAATTATTCGGTTGGTTGAGAATATTTCCTTTCGCACTCACTTATAAATATTCTTTTATAAACACCTACACCCATTCAAACCTTTCTATCAAAAATCGACCTAATAGCAATAAGTACAAGACTTATTTCACATCAAACGTCCATCTGTATCGAATATTGTATTATGTTAGAACATTGTGGCCGCAAGAGGTTCATTAGATTCCCATTTTCTGAGGGTACGTGATAAAAACGAGTTTTCCTTAGTCGAATACGAGTTTTGACGGAGGTTACATGTTTTCTGGCTATCTGTGGTTACGGTGGGTTTGTGACAGTATATTTTATCTATTAGGAGCCAGTTAGGTAAAATTATAACAATGAAGGGAAAAAAAAAACAGATAACACGGTTTAAAATGGGTTATGAAATTAAGTTTCTGTTTCTTTTTATGTTTATTTATTTCTTATTCATGCTTACTTCTACCTATGTTTGTTGTTTGTATATTAATGTGTTGTGCGTCAATCTATCTATCCATTTTTCTTACGATTAAAGCTAGTAAGGATGTGTCCACGTATCATCACTAAAGTTTTAGTAACTAATTAAAGGTCACCTCATTTTAATATACAAGACAAACTTTCCGCCCTGCCCTGGACTTCATCCTCGCGGGAATCCAGAAAAAATATGTGACTTATGTTTCTTAGGGATATTGTAGCATTCTTATGGTGAAAGAATTTTTGAAATCGGCCCAGTAGTTTTTGAGTTTATTCGTTATAAACGTACAAATCTTTCCTCTTTATAATATGTTCTGCTACTCGTAAATTAGTTATCAATTTTTCCCATGAAACTGAAAAAAATTCTTAAAGGAACCTAAATGAAATTCTCAAAAAAAATTTTGACTCTCCATACAAAAGCAAATCAGCTGATCGTACAAGTTAATATGTATGTATGTAAATTCTTTATTGCTCAAAAACAGTGTTATACAAAACATTTTATAGGTAATTTAATAGCAAAGGCGGACTTATCCCTGGAGGGATCTCTTCCAGTCTACCTTAGAGTAGTTGAGAGGAGACACAGGTGACGCGGGTTACGATGCAATTAAAAAGATTTTAAAAAAATAGTACTCAGAATTACTATTCTAAAGCGGAACAAAACAAGTAAATACCTAGTAATATATTTTTTATAAATCAAGATAAATACAATAGATCTAAAAAATATATAAATAAGTATAAATATATATATATATAAATATTCAGACGCACATAACCAATCATAAGGAGAAACAATCAGTTATCAGAAGCAGGAATAAAACCCCAGAGTTTTTTCAGGGACTTTTGAAAAGAGTCCACAGAGGGAGCAGCCCTGACAGATGGAGAGGCGAAATATTTTTTTCATATTTCGACCTGTGGTCCGTGGGAAAAGTTGTTCAGTTTTGTGAGCTGATCCATAATTTTCACTAACTAATTGAAGTCACCCAATATAAGTGCAGATTAGCTTGTTTTACAGTATAGGACAAGATATATCTATCATTCCTATCTTCTAAGTAAAAAACTTTCCACTTTCTCTGATACAAAACAATTCTAGTTGGGATCTTGAAAATATGCCCAGTTTTCAGTTGGAAAACCTTTCTCACTCCCGAAGTTATTGTTTACAAGTGGTAGCACCTACTTTAGCCCGGGGCTACGAGAAATCTCTCTGATTTTTCGTGGAGTGTCTTGATACGAATCCTTTCTGCTACATTTAACAACAATGCTTTTATTTTGTACAAGCGCAGTATAAAGTATAAAGATAGTGTTACTCTACGTTTTTGTGAGATTAGTAATTTCTGTTTAGAAATATGTATTTTTGACAATCAACTTTTTTTTGTGCCTAAAGTTGACTTTTTATATAGCTTTGTTTTCACAGTGAAAATCTTAGTTATTTTAAGTCTTAAAAGGCTAACTTAAGTGATAAGTAAGTCTTTAAGCTTTACAGTCTGTAACACAGCTTTACTCAAAGCTAGCACAGGCTCAGGGCTTCTTGTCTCCTTATCATTGTTTTAAGCTACAATAAAGATTTATTATTATTATTATTATTTGTTTTCATAGTTAAATCGTGTGCTCGCGCGCGGAATGTACCGCGGTCCTATGTCAAAACGTCAACATTGACAACGCCAGAGGGCGAGCAAGCCTTCGCGCGGGGCCCTAGCGCAATCAAAGTTAAGTTTCACCGTCAGCCGAGTGGGGCGTGCCGCGCGAGTTGTTCGCGCATCATGTCCGACCTGTTGTTCCATAGGTATCCATCCACTTCTCTCTAATATAAAGTCACCCCGTATACGGAAATAATAGTAAATATGAAATACTGTAAGTACCAATTAAAAAAAAAAGACAAGGTAATAAACGTTCCGTTTTACGTTTACCTACCCTTAAAATAAAATAGACAAACCCTCTCCAGTACATTTACCAGCAATGCTTCCTGTCGTATGAAGCGACTCCCACTTACTCTAATGTGGCTTTCGTGGCCCACCGCTCTATAACATATTGCACACTTACCACCATTCGTATTGTTTACAGGGTGCCTCTTTTACTCTACTCTTGCTATAAGAGAGGTGTTTTAATGGGCCTTCTTATAATTCGAAAACGGCACGGCAAAATTGCATTACCATTGCCTTCTATGTAATTAGTAATAATAGAAGCTGAGAACATAGGGGGCAGTGGTAATTCAAATTTTGAATTTGGCCCAATGGACCTTTTTTTAATTCAAACGGCACGGCACGGCACTTAAAAATTTGAATTACCATTGCCCCCTATGTTCTCAGCTTCTAGTATTACTATTACAAAGGAGGCAATGGTAACACAATCTTGCCGTGCCGTTTTCGAATTATAAAAAGGCCCATTGAATTACGAGATCTCTCATCCAACATACAACATACATACAACATAAAAGCAATGTTTATAGTAAATTCATGTGTAGTGTAGTAAACTAAAGCTTAGGACGAGTCTTTCTTTCTGCGCGTTTAGCGTCAAGATCTGACACTTTGATTCAAAGCTTTTGATACCACGACTTACAGTGAAGCGCCATTCGAGACGCTCTGATA
This sequence comes from Aproaerema taeniolella, assembly GCA_949987775.1. Classification (NCBI taxonomy): domain Eukaryota; kingdom Metazoa; phylum Arthropoda; class Insecta; order Lepidoptera; family Gelechiidae; genus Aproaerema; species Aproaerema taeniolella. The sequence continues at coordinate 16,319,144 of OX465255.1, read as the reverse complement.
ATACTTTGGACCAACTCTTCTGCATACTATGTTATAGGACTTTTAAAACGGATTTGCAAGCCACACTAAGAAGTACCTTCGCGAAAACATTGAACATGTTAGAATCGCCATAGCCGGAACATAGGGGGCAGTGGTAATTTAAATTTTGCCGTCCGTGCCGTGTCTTTCGAATCATGAAAAACCGGCCAAGAGCGTGTCGGGCCACGCGCATTGTAGGGTTCCGTAGCAGCATGGTTCAAATATGCATCTGGTTTCTTAATTCTACGAGCATATTGTCATAGTCGATGTTAAAATCCCCAAATACTATAGTATCAAAAAGAAATGTATCATAAAAGTTTGTAGTTTGGGAAATAATTGTAGTTTTGGTCTAAATATAACAGAATGGAAGTACTTAATGCGCGAGCGAAGCGAGCGCGAATTTTTTTTTGTTTTTTTCAATAGTTTTTTTTTTTTGGTTTTTGATTTTTTTATTTGCGATAATATTATTGTTAGGGATAATATAATAATATCGAGCTGCTGCTTAAGCAGGTCGCGTGGTGATCTTGTATAAATTTGATATCATTTTTGTACTTAGCACCCCCAAAAACCTATTAAACGACACCTGAAATGTCAATATGTTACAGCTTGGCTTTCGGCTCGCCTCACTTTAAGCGTGGAACCTTGTATGGCCGCCATTTTGGATTAGTGTACACTTCATCGTGAATGCTACTCTCGTGAATTATTCCACATTTTATTTTTATAAAAATTAATGTTTCCCAAACGGATTGCTGAATCGAAAAACGTTCGTAGTAAACCCCATCTATCTTGAAAAAAGCTATCCTATGACATCTCATTCGATGATATCGGCGAGGAAAAAAAACCATTGCCCTTTCACGTGTATGGGAAACCTCCGAAAAATTGTTTTTTCCAAAATTTTATTTTTTCAATCTGTTGGCGCAATCAATATGTATGACCATGCCAAATTTCAGCTCTGTAGTACCAAGGATCTAATATCCCTACTAATCCCTACTTAATATTATAAATGCGAAAGTAACTCTGTCTGTCTGTCTGTCTGTCTGTTACCTTTTCACGCCTAAACCGCTGAACCGATTTTGATGAATTTTGGTACAGAGATAGATTAGAGCCTGGGAAAGGACATAGGCTACATTTTATCCCACAGTTGGGCACGATATAACCTGTAGTCCACGCGGGCGGAGCCGCGGGCGGAAAGCTAGTATTATAAATGCGAAAGTAACTCTGTCTGTCTGTCTGTCTGTCTGTTACCTTTTCACGCCTAAACCGCTGAACCGATTTTGATGAATTTTTGTACAGAGATAGATTAGAGCCTGGGAAAGGACATAGGCTACATTTTATCCCACAGTTGGGCACGATATAACCTGTAGTCCACGCGGGCGGAGCCGCGGGCGGAAAGCTAGTTAGTAAATATATTCTTATTAATCCCAACTAAGTTTGGCACTTGGTCGACTATTACTCGCAAACTTGAAGAGCCATCTTATGTGTGATAGTTTTCCTTATAATTTCATTGTATACACTACCACCATGAATTTTTTTACATTTTTAGAATCAACCGTTTAGCTGGTAGAGGGGGGGGGACACTTGTGTTTGACAAAAATTTTCACTTTAAAAATTTATATTAGGCAAAAAAAGTGCTGAAACGAAAAACGTTCTTAGTAAACCTCTTCTGTCTTTTAAGAAGCGGTCCTATGACACCCCATTTAATGATATTGGCTAGAAAAAAAAAATTCATCGCCCTTTCACGTCTATGGGAGACACCCGAAAAAAATTTTTTTTCTAAGATTTCACTCTACAGTTCTGACGGCGTAGTTAATATTTATGACCATGCCAAATTTCAGCTCTGTAGTTCCAAGGGTTTCTTAGGAAACCCGCGGACAGACGGACAGACAGACATGGCGAAACTATAAGGGTTCGTAGATTACTACGGAACCCTAAAAAGGCCCAAAAAGTGAGTATTTTAAATTACATCAACATGTTAATGTAGATAGTGGAATTTGGAATTAACTCAATTTCGGAATTAACTAAATTAGGTACGTAATGTGTAAGTCTGTTCTTATAGTAAATTCTTTTTTAGCAGCTACAAAGAACAGCGATCTCTAGACAGTATTGCAACGGTGTTTCTTGGGGGCGATCAATTAAAAAGACTTGATTTTTCTTCTGGTATATGGATATAATCAAAACCTGCACATCCGTTACAATATTATATTACTTTCCGTCACATCCACAGCTACAGAGTTTTGGCAACGCTTATTAAGTGCTATTTGCACGCCTACGAACGTATTTTACAACTTATTCCGCGTGTTCACTACAATGAATTCACAATAATCAATGAATGGCGCAAGACCAGATCTTCAATCATTTCGAATCTTGACACCGAATACCATTTCAAACTTTTTAAATTGATATTCGAATTATCTTCTTCGAAATGACCGAATGAGAAAGAAGTTGCGTTATGCCCGATCCTCCGTGAAGGTCTGCATACCACAGTATAAAGCCAAATTCCATATAGAAAACTGAATTGTCTCTACATTCTATTCACTTTACGACACAGACAGACGATCGTTCATCTCATTTCACAGAATTGAAAATTTTATTTAATTTTTATCTTTCTTCCAGTTGAATTCTTTACATTGTAAATAAATCGTGAAGTTTATGACTTTATGAAAATTTACGAAGTCGTGGAAAGCACAGCGCTACTATTTTCTTTATGTCCCTCAGCAGACAGTATCTGTCTCGTTCTTGTCAATTGAAAATCAACTTACTTATTCGAAATTGGATGATCCTCAATAAAAGTAACTATAACACTAAAATTAAAAATGTTGAATCACCCCCGCCATTCGATTGCTTATAACTTTTAAACGGCTGAACAGATTTTCATGAATCATAGCTAAAAATACTCGGGATAACATTATCTATGACACAAAAAAAACTAAACGAAAATCGGTTCATCCGTTTGGGAGCTACGATACCACAGACAGATACACTGATACACAGACAGTCACGTTAAACTTATAACATCCCTCTCTTTTTGCGTCGGGGGTTAAATAGAAGCACTGTATTCTATATTTCGTTTTGAATCTGCGTTCAAAACAAATTTTGTGAGTCATGTCACCCATGAAACTGAACAACTTTCGCCAAGAGATACTTTTTTCTTTTTTTTATTAGCCTGTGCTGTCCCACTGCAGCGCAAAGGCCTCTCCATATACTTATTACTTATTATTAGATACTTATTTCAAAAAAAAAAAGGCTTTAGTATCTTTTTGTATGTTTGTTACGTGATTACATCGTCAAATCTGAAATTGATTTTAATGATTATTCTTTGATATGGTAGGTAAAATGATTTCATCTCATATAGATATGACATTTAGGTTTGTGGTTATCTGCTGATAATAGGCTGGGATGGACGTCGATTAATAGATTCTAACGTGTACAATAGGGAATATGCATGTTTTTTTATATAAAAAATTAATCTTCATTCATGTAATAAACAGTTTAGTAAAACTATTTTTCGAATAACTATGAAATTAAAAAAGATATAAGCCATCGAAGATTTATTTCTATCTCTTTCTAGTAAAACGAAATTTAACACGGAGTTTGTATGGACGTAGTGACATGTGACGTCACAGTCCATGTCGGATCTGTCTGTCTAATCGGTGCGTACTTATTAAAAATTAATAAAAATTATATCGGTTGTATTTCTTGGCCGATTTTAATTTTAATTTAACTTTTTGTCATCTCAACTACGGCATTTTCATATTTTGTTAATCAATGCGATAAAAAAAAATTCATGCATGTTCCCTATATACATCTAAGAGGAGGCCATCCGACTGTTATAAAAACTAAAACAAACTGTTACTTTCTCATCCGTTTTTGGCAGGGCAGTCATGTTTTTAAGTTACAATATTAAACATCCTGTTTATCCCGGCTAGTTGCCAGGGGCACGCACCTGGGGTACAGTAATGGTACCAAAACGATGCGGTGTTGCTGACTAATGACCGAGTAGAATAATCTGCTGTTTTAATGATTACACCTCAGAGGAAACCTGGGGAACTAAATAGTAATTAATAAACGCTCATACTCAAAGCCCCACACTAAGGTTTTCCCTTGTGACATGGGTCTAAATAAAGACAGACACGAACACACATTACCGCATCTACTTTTTACACTAATATTTGCCCCGACTGGGAATCGAACCCAGGACCCGCTGATCAAGAGGCAGCGTCACTACCACTCAACCAAACCGGCCGTCAGTGAGACTAAACTGGCATAGTACCGTACCTTTACGAACAGTTCCGTAACTTAAGTTGTGTGTCGATGGAATGGAGGCCAGTTTATCTGCTCAGGTGGCGAAATTGAGAACTATTTGATTTTCATATACTTACTGACAACCACCGCGACCAGTGACACCAACCGAACGTAAAGTTGAAAACTATGTAGGATCTGAAAGTGGCGTCACCAGTCAAAGCAGCCGTCATTAGATGTATGAAATTTGGATAGTTCTCAATTTCGCCACTTGAACGGATGAAATTGTTACAGAATCGGGGTTCAGGTATAGAGTTAAATAGTTGTCCACATTAAAAGCATTAGAATCAACTGACTTCAATCTCAATTATGTCTATTAGCAGAAAACTTCACTAACCGAAACGTAATGTATACTTAGTATACATATCTGTTTTTAGTTTTTGCTAATTTTTAACCGACTTCAAAAGAAGGAGGTTCTCAGTTTGACCTGTATGTATGTATATATGTTTGTCCGTGATTATCTCGCGTTTGGCTGAACTGATTTTGATGCGGTTTTCAGAAAAGTATTTATTACATTTAGGAGAAGGTTTAAGTATTTTAAACGACTTCAAAATAGGGAAGGTTCTCAGTTGAAACTGTATGTATGTAAAATAAAAATCTGAAATTCGCTTAAACTTTTCAAAGTTAACCGTCGTTTTATTAACCGACTTCAAAAAATGAAGAGGTTATAATTTGCACTAAAAATGGAAAAGTAAAAACTTAAAAAAAAAATAGAACCAACTTCAAAAAAGCGAAAAATAAATACAATATCATTTGATGTGCTATGTAGTACCTACCTACTGAGCTGTTTGAAGTCGGTGCGAAGGTGGCCTATCAAACTTAATTTTCTTGGCACCGACTTCAAACATCTCAGTAGGTAGGTACTACATAGCACATCAAATGATATTGTATTTATTTTTCGCTTTTTTGACGTTGGTTCTATTTTTTTTTTAAAGTTTTTATTTAAAAAGCGCTTAATCAATTTCTATAAATCCTAGCTCCTAAAAGTATGAAAGCTGACGCAATCGAGATGGTTTTATTTATTTATTTATTTATTTATTTTTTATTTTTTTTATTAAATAAAAATTGTTTCAGGGGCTTAAAAGTTATAACTTATAATTATAAGCGATGAATGAAGGGGTGATACAAAAATTAACATTTTACAGTAATTTTTTTAGCTAACAGGCCCACTAATGATATGAAACTCGGCACTCCATCAGTTGTTGTTAATGATTATAAATGATCCCAAGTTTGAGTTGATGAGCACCTTTGCATCTGGGACACCTTTCTGTAGACGTCTCATCAGAAATCTGGGCCATAACTTCCGTTTGACCTACTTTTAACAATGGAGCGTAGAATAAAAGGTGACACTGTGGACAGATTTGTTGTAACAACCGTGTATTAGAACTTGCAGATAAATTTCTAAAGAAATGAGAAAACATTTTTGCTAATGACGATCCTCTAAAGCGATGGCTTTTAGGTTTGATTCTAGGATGAGGGAACCATTTTTTTAAAAAGTAGACTTTTAGAAGTTTGAAAGAAACAAAGTCATCATTAATAAAAAAGTTTTTAAAAACAAGCTTTTCATTTTTTTTTTTTAATTCTTCGTATTCTTTACAGAAAACACTTTTATTTGATTATTGATGGGAGAGTTAAATCTTAGGAGTTCGCGATATTAGACTTAGAATGATCTTAAAAAGGTGCATTCTTCTTACCAGCCCATATACCTCCCCACCGAGGAGCACGGGCATCCCTTCGAAACATGAAGCCCACTTCCACCACGCTGGCCCAATGCGGGTTGGTGGATAAGGTGAATTACTGTCATCCAAACTAAACTTATGTTCAGTTCAATCAGTTAAGAGCAACTGCATTAAAATTTAGTTGCAAAACTTGATCCGAACAAACACACTTACATACATAATTTCAAGTTAATTAAAAGCTTGTGAAAGTAGCACTTACAGTTTTAAAGGTCCGAACCGCTGTGTGGTGATCGGTTTAGAATAACACCACCCCATTTCTTTCCGTGGATGTCGTAAGAGGCGACTAAGGTAACACAAATGAGACCTGCCTCTTTTTAATCCACCCCAGGCAACGACATCTCAATTTGTTCTGAATCTGAGGTCAGCAACACCGCGTCTCATGCGGTGTGGTAGGCTCTGTAAAGGGCCGTCTGGTTTGCGACCACCCTCCTACCGAAGTCCGATGCCAAACAGCTTGCTGTGTTCCGTCGGTGCGTAGGAGTACCAGTACCTAATAGGCATTTTTTAACTCGCTCCATCGTCGACCTCATCTATGACCGTGGTCAAGATTGAGGTCAAGAGTTAACCCATCTTATAATTGAAAAAAAAAGAACCCAGGACTCCAATAGAACTCGATTATTAGATTCAATAATGTAATTACATTTACCTTGTGATTCCAATTTGTGAGTTGAATGTAAATATAATAAAGAAAAGAGCCAGATCTAAAATGAGATGGACCCTTGCCAAGAGTCAAAAATGGATTTACGAACAAGAAATATTTCGGAGAACTCTACAAATTCAGCAGAACCTCATTACTGACTTAGGTAATGTTATTGTTTCCTTTGTAGTACGATTTATTAAGAAATTATGAAATAGGTCCTGACAATAGAAAATCAGGTAACACAATTATATATTTAAAAAAATGTATTTATTCAGAAAAAAGACAGTAAATTAAACACTGCTTCATGGTACCCACACTAGGATTCCCTGTGTCGTGGGTTACTAGGCTCATTCCCTAAGTTCTACATTATTAAAGAAAAATTTAGAACATATGTATTAAAAAAAAAAGTTTCACCAAATTGTATTGTAAGTATTCAAAGTATAATGAAATTAAAGAAATTTTACTTAAATTAATAAATAAAAAAATGTTGCAACTGCAAATTAAAGTAAAAAATGAAAAATAACAACAATAAAGTGTTTGAAGTCAAAATAAACATAGCAGTACCTGTTTTTAGAGTCGGTTTGATTTTTCAGTGTTAGTAATAGAAAGTTTATGCAAAACATTGTAATTGCCTATTAGATTCGAGGGTTGCCCTCGATTTCCCTTAGATTCCATATCAGATCCTGAGCTGGTTACAATGCCACCATCTCTGGAGTAATCTTTAGAACCCAAAAATAATTTTTAAAATCGGTCCACAAATGGCGGACAAATCGATGAACATACTTACATAAAAAATAATACAAATAGTCGAACAAAATACTCCTCCTTTTTTGAAGTTCGTTAAAAATAGGTATGCATTGCTCTGTCTAACTCTATTTCTCTTCAGATTATAATTGGATTGCAACTTTTTCTCTATTCAAACACGGCAAATTTGCAGAATAGCATTCGCAGCGTACGTTCATTGGTTCACTAACCTAACTCAGCCATTCCGCAAAGCCTCCAATATCATTAAAAAGTAAAAAACCAGCTTTATCGCTGAGAGTTGAAATCCTTAATTTTTTATTGCTATCTTTTAAGCCAACGATCTTCCTTCTGGGATTCATTTTAGACCGTTAAAACACATTTATGGGATTTAAGGAAATGTTTATCTCTGAAATGAGTTTTCGTGGTTTTGCTTTGTTTTTTATAACCCCTGACGAAAAAGAGGGGTGTTACAAGTGTGACGGATGTATCAGAAAAATATAATTATAGAGCCCACACACCTGAAAAAGAAAAGTTTTTGAATAGCGAATTATGTTCAAACGTTATAGTGAGGCCCGTGCCCATCGGTGGGGATGTATACATGGCTTTAGGTATCTCTCTTTCAACCTCTCGGGTGGTTAATCAGTCCATGAAACTGAACAACTTCCCAAGGAACATAGGTCAAAATATTCGTATTTTGACCTATTTTCCTTGGGAAAGTTGTTCAGTCTCATGGACTGGTTAAACACCCGAGAGGTTGAAAGAGAGATACCTAAAGCCCTGCATATGAGCTGGTAAAAAAAATCTTATAAGTATGTGGTTAAACTTTGAGCCTAGATAGTGTACGCCGTAACTGGCATATTGAGTATGTTTTTGTTACAAAATAACATCCATATTGTACTCTCGATACAAATTTAAAGATATTTTATGTGATCTGAAACCCTGTCCTAATAATTTTGAGTTAAGAAGACAGCAAGTCACAAAATAATTCCGAAAAAGTATTTTTCATCCTCTCTTGTAAACACTACAACCTTGCAAAAGAATTCAAAAGAGATTTCGCTCTAAAAATTTAAAACACAGGTGCCGGAATCCGCTAGCTAGATGAATATCTCCTTCCTTGTAGACAAAGACAAAACGTGTCGTAGATATATGCAGTTATAGTAACATTTATGTCGCAGGTCTGTTCACTAACGACGCGATGCATTCAGATGACACAAAAGAATCTGGAAGTGTCATCTTGTCAAGACAGCAGCACGTCAGGTTACTAGTTTTCACTACTAAAGCCAGCGCTATTACAAGCGAGATAAGGGCGACGTCAAGGCCAGCATGTACAGCCTGATGTGCTGCCGTGTGTACATCAAATTATTCAAACATTAATAAATCCAATTATAAGATACCAAACACTACATTGGTAGCCCATAAATCCTTTAGGCAAGGAATAGAGAAGGATTTTACGAAATTAATACGAGAACGTTCGTGATAAATTGCTATTTTGATCACCCATCAGGTCAGGGGCGGATCTACTTAAGAAAAAAAACGAAAGCATTGTATAATAAATAATAAATCTAAATAATAATAAAATCTAATAATATCTAATAATAATAATAAATCTAGTAATAATAAATCTAAACTGTGACAAATATTTGCATGCCTATTAGGTTAGGTAGAATATGTGACTCACTGTAAACATTCTTAATTGACATCTAATGTAAAACATATTCTTGCAAATAAAATAATTTGAATTTGAATTTGAATTTATCATAAAAGCATTTAATATCATTCTAAAAAATAACGCGCTGTTGCACTTATATGAGATGAAAAAAATGAATGCATCACCATTTGAAAACTATTTGAGTACAATTGAAATCTGTGCGGGGTTGCCCATGTTTTGGACTATTCAGTTAACGTTCCAAATTATTGTTCAAGCAGCATCACATCACATTTCTGTACTAACTGCAACTGACGTAGTTACACTAAATAAAGAGAAGCTGTTCTTTCAAGCTCGTATATGGCCGAAAACTTTCAGCTTCTTGCTAACTCGGTCACGTTGAGCAGTGAACAGCCTTATCTGGGCTTCTATTCCACTAACCAATGGCATCTCAATCGCTGTTTAATGGAAATGGTAACCATTTTATCCGTTCAGGTGGCAAGATTCGGAACCATCGAAAACTCATATTATTATACTTGATGATAACCGCCCCAATCAATAAGCACCAACGCTGACTGTACGTTAGTCATAGTCATAGTTATTTATTTGCATTAAACATGGTATATATCAGGGATGGCCAACCGGTCGATCGCGATCGACCGGTCGATCGTGACTGTTAGTCCAGTCGATCGTGGCAAGGCAAAAAAATAAAAAACATTTCAGATTTAAGTTTTTTCTTTTAATATAATAAATAAAAAATACTACATGATTGTGTACTGAACTATGCTGTTTCATTTAAGATTTCAAGAAGTATGTAATTGGTAGATCGCACAGGGTTTCGTTAGTAAACAGGAGATTTTGGGTATAATCAAGTTGGCCACCCCTGGTATATATGTTACCAGAAATGTATGAAATCTAATGTATACAATTTCGAGACTATCTAGGAAATGAATAAAATATTGTTTCAAAGATTTTTTAATACACACATATCCTAGGAAAGGCATACATTTCCTAGGAATTGTACAAAATTCTGAAATTGCTCTAGGAAATGTACAATAATAAGCTGTGCCTTTTGTATTCGTTTTTCTATTTGTCTTTATTAATATTTGTGTTTTTTCCTTTGTACAATAAACTGTTAAATAAATAAATAAATAAACATGTTTCAAAAAAACAAAAAAAAAAAGATTATTCAAAATTAATTAAAATTTAGCTTATTGCGCAGCTCTATTACAAATATGACAAGTAGGTCATATTAATTATATGAAATTTTCATTTTGAAAGATGTCAAACCGTGCAACTGATTACTACTTCACTTTTAAAATTAAATTTTTTAATTTCTTTTTTTTTGGGTTTTTTGAAACACCTTGTACAAAACTAATGCTTTCTGTGAATGAAATGAATAAAACAACTTAACCTAACCTGAATAAGCGACGTGGATTTGTCTAGGCCATATCGTAGATTTGCTCACTTTATGGTCACTCAATGAAGTAGCTCAGCTGAGCGGAAATGCGACAACCGCCCGTAACGGGTTGGTTGGGTTAGGCTACTGACAAACCTACTTGATACAGTTCCGTCTGGCGCAATCGAAAAAAAGAAGTCGAATGACTTGTAAACAAACAAAATCAAACATTTTATACATTTTCGATTGTAATTTAGGACATGTATAGATTTCCTAGGAAATGTATCAAATATGACTAATTTTACACATTTCCGAGCGATTTTAGGAATTATATACATTTCCTAGGAATTGTATACAATAACGGATTACATAGATTTCCGTTAAGATATACACAAAGATGTTTATAAGAATACATTAACTGAATTATATGAATGCCAACTACCTAGCAACTCAACGTTCAGTTGGCAATGGCTCCCTCAGTCAAGGTGGCTGTCATCAGATGAATGTGGTTAAATAGTTCTAAATTTCGCCACCTGAACGGATGAAGTGGTCACCATTGTCATTCCAACGCCATTGAGACGCCATTGGTTAGTGGAATTGACGCTCTGCTCACAACTGCACTCTAGAATGCAGCTCAGAGTTAAACATGTAGCATCGGGGTCCGAGCCTTCAAGTTTGTCTTTATAGCGCACTTGTAGACTGCTGATTTTTGAGTTTTATAGTTCTTAAAGAAGTGAAAAAATGTTATTAATGTGTAAGATTATTTTTTTAAAACTAAACGTTATTTAATGTTACTTATTATACAAGGTGAATCAAAAAAAAAAAATTCCAAAATTTAATTTTAAAAGTGAAGTAGTCGCATCTCTAGTAATCAGTTGCACGGTTTGACATCTTTCAAAATGAAAGTTTCATGTAATTAATTTGACATACTTGTCATATTTGTAATAGAACTGTAATAGAATAACATCCTTATTGCCCAAAGTTCAGAAAACGTCCTACAAACATAATACAACCAACCAAACGAGTATATTTAGATATAGATTTATTTATTTATTAAAAAATGTATAGGAACAGATGACAGAACAGAATCTTAATAGCATAAATAATTACTTAAGTAGCAATATAAATCTGAAATCCAATTATAACTATACACAGCGCTGGTAATAAACTTTTGTTCAATGAAAAGCATTAATGCTAAACCGTTAATGTGCAATGAAAGAATTTAGATTTTTTATCACCCTATATATATATATATATATGTATGTAAGTATCTTATTATGTATATAGGTGTATTTATTAATTGATTATTTTGCTCATTCTTTGCACATTCTAGCCCCGTTTCAATTTACCTGTTCTTCTTGGTTTGGGTTGGCTGGAAGAGATCTCTTTATAGAGATAGGCTCGCCTTTGTAAACTAGCATTGTAACAATTTTAAAACTTGTAATGTGTGCAATAAATAATATATATAAAACATATAATTTGATGAATACTTGTTTTATTCACTTATTATTAGGAAATACAATTTTTAGACAACCTTTCATGTAAACGAACGGAGGAGAAGAGAGAAATGATTTCAAACCACAATCAAAAGTTTTTTATAGTTTTCCATTAGGGTAAGAGTCCCATTAATTGGTCTAGAGACGTGCCTGGTTCAACGGAGTGTGTACTCACTATTCAATAAGCCACAGTGTGCACGCGAGCAAATTTGCGGAGCAATCGAATGCACTTGCGATTAAGTTATGGGGGAAAGGTTGGGGCCGAGTCGGTATAGATTTGGAAACAGTAATGGTGGATTAGGTATAATAACCATAATGTTGGTTAAGGGCCAGTAAAAGACAAAGTAAACTGTTTTAAATCCTTACTAATATTTTATACGCGAAAGTTTGTATAGGTGGATGTATGGATGTTTGTTACTTTTTCACGCTCAAACGGCTGGACCAATTTTGATAAAATTTGGTATGGAGGTAGCTGATACCCTGAAGTAATACATACCTAGACATCATAATTTTCCCAAACTTCCAAGGGAACGAAGTCCCGCTAGTAATTTATAAAGCCCAAAAGAGCAGCGCGGTACAGTGTCGTCGGTGTCGGTGAGAGAGAGAGAGCGCACCACATATGAGAAAGAGTAGGAGAAAGTTTTCATTTTAAAAACTAAACACGCACAGGCATTCAATACTATGCGGCCAATATCATGTCTTAAGAAATGTTTTTGAACCTGTATATCTCAGCCTCAGTCCATATAGATAGATATACCCTGTTTTTTATTCTCAGAGACTAAATTGACAATTCTTGGGATGCCAGTTTTTTGCAAATCTTAAATAGTGATGTGCCACTAACGGTAACCGATGTTATCAAAATTAGGTGCCGGTTTTATATTACTTAAAGAGAAGGGAGGAAATACTTACTTTAAACGTAACGTAATGTCCCTAATCGATATAAGTAGTATTTATTATGCTCAAGCACCGCTATATCGATAAAATAAATGCCGGCCGGGCATTTCGCCAGTTTTTTTATCCCTTAGAAGTATAGGAAAACATAATAAAACGCAGTACATTTTTTATTTAATTTATTCATATCTAAAAAAGTAGAATAGAATAGAAAAATCTTTATTTTATAGGACATTCAGGATGTCACTTAAAACGAGTCAAGATTACAATGAAATACATACAAACATACATTAAACGATTTAAATACATACATACACATTCGTTCTTTTGACCCTACTGACTCTACGCCTATTCGCAAAGGTGCAGTCTTCCTCAGAGAAGAACAGGCTAGAAACTCTGAGGTTGCTCTTTTAAATCGCATTACAAATTTTCTTATTTACTAATTTTAACTAAATCTGAAATAACTCTAGAGCTGAGCAGTTCATTCCCATGGCTGCCTGTCTGATAGACAATCAGACATTTTGTAATAGCCCTATTTGCAAAGTTTGAGCAGTTCATTCCCATGGCTGCCTGTCTGGTAGATAATCAGACATTTTGTAATAGCCCTTTTTGCAAAGTTTTTGAGGGCGTTCCGCGTTTTTAAGGTTGCCGTATCAAAAATAGAAATTACCGTGTTTTTCGCTAACATACACAAATAACTAATAGAATAGTTACCGATAGATTTTTCTTTTTTTAAAGTTGTTTGCAGTTGTCATATTTAAATAAGTGCCGTATTTCTTAACAGTTTAGTGATTTTGTCATAAATAAGAGCGTGAATTGTCGTATTTTACTGTCGTATTTAACACTGATGGCAACTGTCTTTTTTTGTTTATAAGCATCAAAAGAGGTTTTACTATAAATTCATTTTGATAATAATTTTTGAAATGTTAATATCATAGAAAACTAAGAAGCTAATCATCTAATAAAGACAAAATTATTATTATTACGTTTTTTTAAAGTTTCGATTCAAAAATCGTCAATTTAGGTACACCACTATTAAAAAAAACTGGTATCATTATTTGTAAATTTGACATTTGCATATGTCAATTTAGTCTCTGAGAATAAAAAACAGGGTATAGATATCTTATTACATACATAATGGGAAACAAACAAAGCAAAACTTACTACTAAAAGGGTCAAAGGCGGCCTCATTGCTAAACAGCGACCTCTTCTAAGTAACCCAAAGTGAGAGGAAAACACTTGGAGTAGCGCAAAAGCAGGCTTTTTTTTAACTGAGCCAACATAGGGTAATTTAATTTTACTTGCAATAATTGGAGTGTCTATCCGATCGAAACTTTAGCTGTCGGATGTCGGAACATCTCTCTCCTGTGTTAGACGGATGACAGTGACAGCTTGCCGAAGTATCGGTCGTAGACATCCGGTTTTCAGTCGAGTACGGACTCCTATCACGCCAGTCATATTTAACATGAGAAATGTCTAAATCAACAAACTAACGGCTAATGGACAACTACCAGTGTCGTATTTCCAAGTTTGCAGCTATGACTGGCGTATTCATACGCGTACGTTCTTCTTCATCTTATCATGTCAATGGCTAAATAATTAAACGGTTTAAGCCCAAAAAGCAGCAACAGCAACTGCATGCTTGTGGGCCTCTGAGGGTACATGAAGTGGGGTATTGAGACAGGACATTGGGCCTTTTTATAATTCGAAAACGGCACGGTCTTGGTGTTTTGGAGGGATGGTCGTGGTGGGCCGGTAAATTAGCAATATTTTGATAGCTTTAAATGTAAATTTACTGGATTAATTCGATACTGTTTCTGTGCGGGTGGACTACCACAATCACATATTATGTTTAAAATTCTTCTCATGTAAGTGACTATTTGTTTATGTCTTAAATGAGAATAAAGTATCTTTAAACCTAAGATTGTATTACCATTGCCTCCTATGTAACAGTAATACTGGTTTGTCAAGCTCCACAGATTTACTGGTCAGTCGTACGCGTCTTACGTCTTTGTGTGTTGATGTATATTTTAGATTTAATTAAAATGATAAAATAAGAAAATTTGTGATAAGATTTTTAAAAAGAGCATTCCTCGAAGTACCTCGCCTATTCTTCTGGGGGAATTCTGCACTGCACCTTTGCGAATAGGTGTAGAGTTAAAAAAACTAATATAATTCAAGACTTTGGCTTATTTTATGTAACATCCTAAATGTTATAAATAAAGTTACTTTGACTTTGATCTAGTCTTTCCTTGACAACCTATCTTTACATACTGATCCATCTATCTTTTAACCTTAAGAATGTATGTCCAACGAGGTGCTGTTTGAGAACTGCATGATACTATATAGGCGTAAGTGTATGTATGTAGGTACTTTTCCTTACATCATTCTCTAGACATAGGACCTTTTTATAATCCGAAAACGGCACGGAAAAATTGTATTACCATTGCTTCTATGTAATAGTAATACTAGAAGATGAGAACATAGGGGGCAATGGTAATTCAAATTTTGAAGTGCCATGCCGTGCAGTTCGAATTATAAAAAGGCCAAATTAAAATTAAAATTTCAATTAAAGCCTTTTTTTTAGGTATCAGTTTTAACAGGTGCAAATTACATCGTTGCATTTATTCATGCATTAGCTCTCATTATTGTACCAGCAATGATAGCAGAAATAACCAATTCCAAAGTTGACGTCATCAAGAGAGAGTTGCAGTTTCGACTCGTTTTTGAAAAATGTAAGTAGCACATCAGGCTTTATATGTTGACCTTGACCTCATACATACATAGGTATGTTGACCTCATACATACATAGGTATGAGTGTTCCTTACATCATTCTGTAGACATAAGTGCTAGTGTACGCATTTAACGCTGTTTAGATTCCAAATAACATAGTTGGAGCTCAAGTCTAGTATCATACGAAGACTTCTATTTACACTGAACTCCAGCGAACCTGTTATTGCAACGTGAGCCACCCTCATGAACCATAAACCTACAAAAGCTACCTTATTTGTATGGCAAAAGGGATCAAATTGGAAAAGCTTTTAGTAGTTAAAATGTGGAGTGTTAGCAGTACCTTAAGCTTGCAGACATAAACATTTCATTGGGCTAAAATGTTAAAGCAATTTCTAAATTAAGTGTAAACTTACTTTGTAAGATTGTCGGACCTCTATTTGCTGGAAATTTTATTAATGTAGTTTACTGTTATAGTTTGCTTTTAGATAAAACGAAAGATAAGGTAAGAAAAGATAACTGAACCAAATAATATAACTTACATTCCACTCATAAAAGTGTCGTTAGATAACTATTCAGTTTTCAATGAAAACTACTGAGTTGTCAAAGTTCTCAGTTCTAGTTATAAGTTGTTTTTAAAAGTATAAAAGGTTTTTCTCGTTATTCCGTATGAACCGGTAAGAATATGTTAAAAATCAGCGAAATCTTCAGAAAATGGTTTAATAATAATCTAGAAATTGATATATTTCAATTCAATTCAATCAATTTATTTGCAGGAAACATGGTAAAATACAGTTATTTGTTACAATTTTTCAACATGCTTTACGTATATTAGGTGTGCAAATATTAATTAAAATTACAGCTAGACATGTCATTAATATAGAATGTCCCAAATTATTACTCACAAAACACTTCAATGAATAAAAGTTTGAGTAATTTAATTTGATCTTACAATTGGTTACAGTATGTATTTTAAATATTATTAAAAATATAAAAAAAAATTGTACGGCATTTAATAGGTATCTTGTTCTTTCGTTGTTATTACAGTAGAGCCGAATCCTAAAGGTACGTATGACGAGCATTTCAAATGATATTAATATTATGAAACATTTTTTTAGTTTAGAGTTATGATAATGTATCTTTAGTTTGTAATTAATTAGGGAGATATGGTATTAATGAATTTTGATTTAAAAAGATGACGACGTAACAAGGTTATAGCGACCTGTGGTTGAGCTGTCATACGTAACTTTAGGATTCGGCTCTACTGTATGTTTGTGAATATTACATCCTTTACTTTTCATATTCGTATGTATTGGTATGCCAGACTTCGAACAAAAATAATCGTTCCCATTTATTCTGTAGAATCTGGTACGTCCCAATATGATACTTTTTAAAACTTCTATTCCATAAAAAGCAAATCCGTTTTCGATGAATTATTCCGCGCTTCGCTACCAATAACTGGAGTATCTAACTTAGATTCTCAATTCCCATTTCCCTGTCTACCCTATCCCGGAATAGTTTAAATATGCGAGACCAGTTGGACGGCTAACGAGAACTCTGATTTTAAATCCATTTATTTTTAATCCATTTTGTAGTTTCTCTCTATACGATGCTTCAATTTGATTTGCTGAATGAGCGTTGACCAGTCTGAATTTTTTAAGTTTTGAACTGAGTTTGTATGTAAATGTTTTAACTTTAAATAGGTTTTTCGTATTGACGTGAATATGTCTTTAACTTTGCTTCCGTAGTAGGACGCAATTCAAATAAACTGACGGTAACAAAATCGGGGGTACTGTTACCATCATCTACCTCAAAATCTTAATATACCACTCGATAGCTAAAGAATTCATTACGTTGAGTGAGGATACGTCACGGGTATACACGTAAAATACACGGTCGTGTGCATTGATGTAGCCGTGTGTCAGTCAGACTCCGATTAAAAAAAAACGATTTTGTAGTTTATCTCTACGACGACGCTCCGATTTGATTTGCTGACTTGGTTTGTCGAATACACAAAATTGCAGTTTTCCTCAGAGAAAAATAAGCAAGAAACTCGGAGGGTTGCTCTTTTTACCCGACTGCGCGTCACAAAGGAGGCTGTCACTTAAATATAGGCTGTTTATCAGCCTATGTAAGTATTGTATGCATGTATGTATGTTTGTACCTTTGCGGCACTATTTAGACCAAACGCGTGGGCCGATTTTGATAAATGATACATGACGGCGCAAATGTTATAAAAAGTAAAAAAATTTGGAAAAATCAAAATGGCTGATTTTGGACGCCATAATGTGAAAAAGAAAAACCCGACTGCGTACTAAAAACTGAAAAGAAAAAAACAAGTAAGTCCAGTAGTCGAAACTTTTGTTATTGAATATTATTTAATAACATAACAATTTTAACAGTTGGGACCCATAAAAAATCCGGCATCCTAATAATGAGTCCCGATTATTAAAATCGTTACGTTACTCTTATTGGACTTACTTGTGTTTTCTTTTCAGTTTTTATTAGGCAGTCAGGTTTTTTATTTTTTTAATTAATTTATTCTTAACTCAATTATACAAATTATTTATTTTCTAATTTTAATTACTGGAGCTGAGCAATTTATTCCCATGGTTTCTTGTCTAATAGATAATCAGAAATTCTACATTTACAATTTTTTTGTTTAATTATGTCATATATCTCCTTTGGAAAGTTGTTCAGTTTTATGGGAAGAGTCATTCCCTAAAGTTGCAATTACTAATAGTCGGGAACTTAAACCAAATATATGAGTTAAGCATAGTTAATGTATCTTATTAGATACGTCAGTGCTATAAAGGTAGTCACCCCATATAAGTATAAACGTGGTTCTGTTAACTATTATTAGAACATCTAGCTACTCGTAGATTAATCCGGAGTGCACTACAGCTGTATCTCAGAGATAACTGACTTGACGCATACGTCAATAAACCAGTGTTAATCTGGCATTAAATCTGTCAATGATTGGTTTTGGGCCTTCATTTCTGAATCAACTGACGAGCTCTAGGCATAAACTACTCAGATTTATTCCAGATTTAGTTAAATTATAAAATAAGGTTTTTAAAAAGATAAAATAAGGGAGAGTTTTTAAAAAGGCACGCCTCGAAGTTTCTTGCCTATTCTTCTTGAGAGAAGACTGCACCTTTTGCTAATAGGCGTAAAAGAACTAATAATGTAACTAACTATTTCGGCTTTTTTTTAAGTAACATCCTAATGTTCTATAAATTATAGCTATTTTTACTTTGACTTGACTAATCTAATATATTAATATCTCACTTTATCTTGGTACACCCTTGCCCACTTCAACTGCCTCTCCCTCTCACATAGGTTAGCTGGAAGAAAACTCATTGCTTGAGTTAAGCTCGCCGTTGTACATGTCCTTTCTTTGTGTAATTTTTTATATGTAGGTATTTGTGTGTACAATAAAGAATAAAGATAAGATAATCTTGTCTTATCTGCTTTTCATAGTAAGGTAATTGCTGTACATAGATGATTGCTGTACATGAATGGATGAAATTTAGTTTTTATACATATTTCGAAGGTTGTTCATAGTTTAGTAAGCTGATGCACATCCTTAATATTCGCTACCTAATTTTAAGCTACTCGATAAACTGCAGTGACGAAAATTCATGCTGGACGGGGAATGTAAGAAAAATGTGCCAGCTGCCAACTCTTAACAGGCATTCTACTGCCAATTGTAAGTGGGACGCAAGGCTTTTGGTGAATTGTGGGCAAAAGGCTAACAACTTATCGCCACTATACCCATTTTCAATCTAATAACCTTCAGAATGTATGTCAAATATGGTGTCAAATGATTTTGGAATCACAAATGATGCTCTTCCTACCCCGAGTAGGATAAGCGTGAGGGTGTGATTTTGCAAGATAGATTTTTATTTATTTAATTACTTTATTGCAAACTTCACAGCTTATACATGTTACATTACATAGCCCTTATATTAAAAACTAGCTTTCCGCCCGCGGCTCCGCCCGCGTGGACTACAGGTTATATCGTGCCCAACTGTGGGATAAAATGTAGCCTATGTCCTTTCCCAGGCTCTAATCTATCTCTGTACCAAAATTCATCAAAATCGGTTCAGCGGTTTAGGCGTGAAAAGGTAACAGACAGACAGAGTTACTTTCGCATTTATAATATTAGTAGGGATGTATACAGCCAATTAAGAAGTTAAACATATTATAAACTGTAGATTTAGATTAACGGGTAGCATAGATATATGATTAACAAAACAAAATAGATTGGATGAGTAATGTAAAAGTAAGTACAGTGTGTGTGTGTGTGTTATGTGTATGTGAGTGTGTGTGTGTCTGTGTATGTATGTGTATGTAAGCGTATTCAGTTACTCACACCTCATGAAAATAAAATAAAAATATTGATGTTGTGGTTAAATTATTTGTTTATCATTTACTAGGATCAATGTCGTTCTCATTAGGGAAAGTCTTCGATGTGTGCTTAATAAACTGGGTTCGGCTTAAAAAGAAAATATCGACATCGATAAACCTAGACTCGTATGTATGTACTATTCTTTGCAATACAGCTAGATAGATAGATAAAAACTTTATTCACTGCTATTACAATCATTGTCAATAATAATAATAATCATTCGACCGGTTTCACAATAAAACTCCTTTGAACTATCTAGCGCAGTGTTTCTCAAACATTGTTCTGCCATGGCCCGGTAATTTTCACACTGCCCCTTCGTGACCCACCTAATACTTTTAAACCATTAGGTAAAATGTATTCAATAGTAAAAATGTTTTATTAACACTACATATTTTGATATCGCCTTTTTGTCACTAAATTTTTGTGCGAAGTATGGAGCTGCTGTTTATTTTTGCTTTTTATTTTTAAAACAAGGCGAAAATGGTGCGACACGGTATTTTATTTTGATGGCCCGGTACCGGGTCGCGACCTGGCTAATGGGAAACGCTGATCTAGCGCAAAATGCTCACACGTACCCGCTTTAAATTGAATATTACCTACACTTCATGTTACGGGGAACATTTCTACCGATTTCAGAATATAGTTTCAATACATATTGGCTGGAGAGATTCTAATTCTAACACTGTATTATGGAGATCAGCGGTATAGACGAGTCTGCGTTGGAATAGAATCCTGTTGAATATTTATGAACGAGGTGAATGGCTTTTGTTTCAAAATACAAGTGTTATTTTGGAAAAAATATTTATTTAAAGCAAATAGAGTTTTAGTAGTCCGGGAATTAATTTTTTAAAAAAATATTTTCGGTTAGCTCCTGAATGATATTTTGCAACTTAACCTTTAGTCGGCGGTGGCGCTGCTAGACAAGACAACTGTGAAATTTTGATAATCCCATAATCATTCGACTGCTGAAATTTTCGACTCTGAGGAAAACTGCAAATTTTGAGTCACCATAATCATTCGACTGCCATTAAAAAGCTATTGAAGCCACCTAGGTAAGCTTAAATTATCTTTGAAATATTATTATATTATATTAATATCTATTATATTACTTTATAGGATGTAAGATTTCACACCTGGATGGCTATTCCACTAATCAATAGTGTCTCAAAGGAGATTGAATGGGTCTATTTATAATTCTAAAACGGCACGGCAAAATTGAATTACCATTGCCTGATATTATAGTAGCAATGGTAATTCAAATTTTGAAGTACCGTGCCGTGATGTTCCAATTATACAAGGCCCAATGACAGTGGTCGCCTTCGTTCAGATGGCGAAATTGAGAACTATCCAAACATATATCTCATGTCATGACGGCTGCTTTGACTGGAAGAGTTTGTAACATAACGTTCGGTTGGCGGGGGCGCTACTAGCCGGGTTGTCATCAAGTCTATAAAGTTTCGATATTTCTGAATTTTGCCACTTTGAATTTTGAAATTAGACAATCATATGATCATTTTGGACTATTGCAGAGACGTGGGTGGATGCTAATTTATTTTATATCATACTGCCACTCTGTTTCTGGAAATAAACAAGGACGGCATAAAGACCCCTAATTTAATAAATATTTCTGTAATCGAGTGTCTGTCACTTATTTTTATGTAATTTATGTATAATACATATCTACCACTTTGGAAATACACGATAACGCAGATTTAGAATAGAATCCTATAAAATATTCATAAACGAAGTAAATGACGTCTGTTTCAGATGAAGACACATGTTATTTTGGAATCCAATAGACATCTCAATGAATGATTTAATAGGGTTACATCGTAAAAGTTAAAAGCGTGAACGCGGATTGGATTGCGCGCTTTTTAAAAACGAATTTTCTTCAAAAGACGAATTTATTGGTATTTGAATCCGTAACCTTCCAGTTACAAGTCTGGCTCGTCATTACCAACTGAGCCATAACCACTATGAATAGATTTTTAGTAAATACACATTCTTATTGTGGTTCGGTCAAATTATTATTTCGAATAAGTAACTGCCATACTCAGAGACGTCAATTAAAGTTAAGAAGTAATTAAATGTCATGCTATCCTTGTTTATATCAACAAGAGTGAAAGAGACAACATCAGAGTTTAATAGTACTTAACTTTAATTGACGTCTCTAAGTACGGCAGTAAATTGTTTTTCAAAGACAAGATCGAGACAGCAGACACGAGAAAAATAGAAGCATTGCTAATCTCCTTGCTCAATCCCGGAAATGAAAAAAAAGGGATAGTAATGCAATTCCTGCGTAAAAGGCTGTCACATCAGTTCAAAAGCCGGTAGTTTCCTGACCGCCCTTTCAGTAGAGTTGAAAGAAACGCATTTGTTATCATTAGCCGGCCGTGAATAACTAACGGAGGTCTTCTGTCCGTCCGTGACTTGATTACGTAACAATTAGTGCTGGGAACGTCAGGCTCTTTTTATTTTTTGTTCCGTTTCACGTTGGAGGAAATTAAGGACTTTCTCGCTCCTTTTTACGAGGTTTTATTTTGACATGCCATTTTGTTTAGGTTTTCTTTTTTGGACTTACACTTTACAAGGGGAAATTTTTATTCTCAAAAAAATATAAAAGTGTTACTTACATGAGAACCGTTAAGTATGTTTTTTTTATTGTAAGATGGGTTAACTCTTGACCTCAATCTTGACCAAGGTCATAGATGTTGCTTAACACTGAGTAGGTAATAATATTTTCATTCCTTCCAAATCGCGTAGGTACAATCAAGCATGTAGCAAATTGGACTAATACTGGGTGTTAGTGTTCAAACCGACAAATGGTCCAAATGACCGATAACTTAATGTGAAAAGTTTGTACTTTGGTTACCCATCAGGTTCTGTGCCTTCCTGTCGTTGCTTAACCTCACTGATCAGTTCAGCGCTTCTAATAATAACTAACAACATAAAGTAAATATTCACTACCAATTTATGACGACGCTATACGCCTATAAACAAAATCGATTTGTTAGGTTTTTTTTTTCTCTTTTTTCTACATCTTTAGCAAGTGTTGTCATTTAAAACAGCACTCCCCCCTCCCCTATGACTGTGACGTAATGAATGGACAGCATTTAACCCTCACCACTGGTAAAGTACTTCGGTAAAATTTATAATAACCATGTTCACCTTTAATTTACAACTAATATTTAGAAGTTGAAAAAGTTGTAAGCCTAATTGGGAGTTTATCTTTTCAATAGAACCTGTAAACATGATCAAAATTGAACAAATTTTAGTCTTATATCTCGAAAATATTGCTCTGTCCTTCAGCCTCTGATTTTTTAAGTGAAAACTTCTTTAGCGGCGTTGAGCACTTTTAGTATGGGGAAAAAATGTTAAACTCGCGATGAACTTGCGTCAGATCGTCAGATGTCACGTGACCCTGTTCGAAAATGCGTAGGATAGGGTTGCCACCTTTTTTTGAAGTGAAAACTTCTTTAGCAGCATTGTGTACTTTGAAGTATGGGTGGACACGCGGACGGATGGCAGCCCTATGGTAAATTTCCGTAAAAATCCGTCCGCGTGTCCACCCATAATTATCTCTGTGACAGATGTCAACGATTATTCACACATAGTGCGCAAATACCGATAGACTATTTTACTGAATTCAAAGTAGACAGTTTGGTCGAGTGAAAAAGTTGCCATATTGTAAGCAACAGGTCGAGGGTTCGAATCCTGAGAGAATAACGGACTCTTTTTGTGTATTTTGTTTTATTTCCATATTAATGCACAACGTTAATGTTCAAGTTTTCACTTCTGCCGGCACTCGCGGAGTGCAACCCGTTGTTTTTTTATGCTATGTCACCCCTCGACGGCCATTTTATGTCATTTAATTTCTATAATCAAGAAACTGAAATAAAAACCCAAAAGTACTATTTTCTGACTAAAATGTCTTTAAATTTCAGTAAACATCAGCAGTTTCTGGATTTTTCCTATAACATTCCTGATTCGTCAAAATTTCAATGTATGTTATTGGTAACAACCTATGTTTATTAAATCCGTTTTCCCATACTTCTTAACGTGCATTGTTAAGTTCTACTCAGTATGTCAGGCTACTGCTCAGGAAAAACCTTCAAAGTTGAGGACGAACAGACAACGAAGCAATTGCATAAGAGTTACGTTTGACGGTATGAAACTTTAAAAACCTTCGATAAAATCCTTAAATGCACAACACTAAAGATTCGTTTTATTGACGACGGAATCAAAAGGTCCTGAGTTTTTGCGGCTGTTTCTCCAAATTGTAAAGCCCAGTTTTTCTTAACGAGTTTTGCTCTAAGACTCGAAAAATAAGCTTACGATTTTTCAAGAGGATTGGAGACATTTCTCCGTATTTATCAAAGAAATACGACAACAAAATCTTCGTTGTTATCGTATTAACGAAGTAAAGGTACCATGAAAGCTGGAGAGATGAAAGCAAGAGATATATATTTCTGAATCAAAACATTTTTGATTTTTTTTTGTAAAACTAATTTATGGTATAGCTTATTATCAATCAATGAGGAGTCAGACGGTTAGTAGAATTCACCAAAAACAGATTTTGTTGAAATGAAAGTCTGTTATAGACACGGGCTTAGACGGCATCGATGCAACGTCAAAAACGAACAAAATACACAAAATGGTCTAGCATGTTATATGTTATTGTCCCCGTAATTTACATACATACATACGCTCACGCCCGTAATCCCTAACGGGGTAGGCAGAACATCAGTGGCTCTAGAAAACCACTTAATGCCACGTTTGACACAAATAGTGAGGGCTCTAGAAAACTACTTAATTACACATGTTGTGTAATGGTGAGAGGTGGTTAGCCTTTCGCCCATGTCACCCTTTTGCCTATAAAAATCTGTTACAGACACGGGCATAAACGGCTTCGATGCAGCGTCAAAAACGACCAAAATACACATAAAATGGTCAAGCATGTTGTGTGTTATTGTCCCCGTAATTTAATAAAAACTATATCTCCAAAGAGAGCAATTTTTCTTGCAAGTTTAATTTAAACCCACAGAAGGGTGATACAAATGAGAAAGAGTTTAAAAATTTAACCGTTTTAAGTGTTTTAACCACGGTTAAAGCTATATTTATGAGCGTACGTTCTATTTTTTAAAAAGAACAGTTTAAATATATGGCGGTTGGTTTTTAAAAAGAAGATAAAAGTTGCCAGCTGTAAATTTTGCAGTGTGGCTGTGGTTATCCAATATTTTGTTAAGTTGAGCTAGTTATTGAATTCCTGCGTGGTTTCTGCAACATGTTTTTGTGCAGTTTGGTCGCTTGGTACGAATATTTCATGTACAAATTGTACAATATTGTAACAAAATATCGTAGATCAATCTGAGAGATTGAATAAAATGTTTCTTTAAGGCCGAGACTTCGGCCTCCCTCCCGCGATAATTCGAGAAAAATATGCAACCTATGCGTTATTCTAATCTTTAAATAATCTATGTACACGGTCTTACTAATAATTAATTATAAACTACGTATAACATGCGCAAACGTTGTTTTTCATAGGGTTTTCGGTCGTAGGTAGTACGTAAATACTTACACGTTGCGTAGACACAGCAGCACATCGGGCTACACATGTTGACCTTGAAATTGCCTTTTAAAACCTGTCGTGCTGCTGTCTGTACATAAATTGTACCACGCAATGTGTAAGTATTACGTATACGTATAAATAAAGTCCCGGGTTAGAAATTGGAAAAATACATAGGGTACATAATTTTCTTTAAATTTTCTTAGTTTTTCAACTGTATCAAACTCATGAGCATATTCCCCGATAAAAATTAGGAGGATTTTTAATAAAAAAAACCGGCCAAGAGCGTGTCGAGCCACGCGCATTGTAGGGTTCCGTAGCAGCATGGTTCAAATACATTCTTATTAATCCCAACAGTGTTTGGCACTTGGTCGACTATTACTCGCAAACTTGAAGGACCAACTTATGTGTGATAGTTTTTCTTTAAATTTCGTTGTATATTCTACCAACGTTAATTTTTTCACATTTTTAGAAACAACCGTTTAGCAGTTATAGGGGGGGACACTTGTATTTGACAAAAATTTTCACTTTAAAAATTTATATTTCGCAAACGGAGTGCTGAATCGAAAAACGTTCTTAGTAAACCCCTTCTATCTTTTAAAATGCTATCCCATGACACCCCATTCAATGATATTGGCGAGAAAAAAAAATCATCGCCCTTTCACGTCTATGGGAGACACCCGAAAAAATTTTTTTTTCCAAGATTTTACTCTACAGTTCTGTCGGCGTGATTCATATGTATAATCATGCTTAGTTTCAGCTCTGTAGTACCAAGGGTTTCTTAGGAAACCTGCGGACAGACGGACAGACGGACAGACGGACATGGCGAAACTATAAGGGTTCGTAGATTACTACGGAACCCTAAAAATGTAGTTAAGTACTAGTTATCTACCTTTCTCCCCACTAGCTCAATGTTGATATCGCAGCTCGGCGGCTTGCTGCGAATATTTCATAGGATACGATAACTTGGGTTCGGTAACCCTTTCAATTCTCCATTTTATATTCTCCTGTTTGCTGCAACGCAATAGGATTTTGCGTTGCGTTATTTTGGATATCGATACTGTTCTGTTTTACTTTCGCAATTGTACGGCTGTTTTTGTTTGCAATTCATTTTAGGTGTGTGAAGTAAAGAATCTATGGCTATTATAACAGATTTAAAAAAACATGATATGAATAAAACAATAAATAATTTAAATACCAGGTGATATAAATATGTATTTAAGAACTATTATGAAACCGATTGGTTATTTCAGCTTTTCCTCTATATCATTGATCGATAAAATGAGGAGATAGGCGCTGGTGGCGAATTTAATAAAGTGGGAATTTAACTTAAAATCGGGCAACTAGATAGATGTCCACCGTGTGGTGATCGGTTGAGAATAACACCACCCCATCTCTTTCCGTGGGTGTCGTAAGAGGCGACTAAGGAAACATAAATGAGACCTGCCTCCTAGTAATCCATCCCAGGCAACGACACTTAATTTTTTTCTGAATCTGAGGTGTCATCCTATGGTCTCATGCGGTGTGGTAGGCTCTGTAAAGGGCCGTCTGGTTCGCGACCACCCTCCTACCGAATTTTTTTCTGAATCTGAGGTGTCGTCCTATGCGTCCTGAATCTGAGATGTCGTCTCATGCGGTGTGGTAGGCTCTGTAAAGGGCCGTCTGGTTCGCGACCACCCTCCTACCGAAGTCCGACGCCAAACAGCTTGCTGTGTTCCGTCGGTGCGTGGGAGTACCAGTGCCTTTATAGGCATTTTCTGGGTTAACTCGCTACATCGTCGACCTCATCTTTGACCTCATGGTCAAGATTGAGGTCAAGAGTGAACCCATCTTATAATTAAAAAAAAAATGTCTGCAAACCGCATAAAAATTATCTCGGTGTCATGCCTGCTTGCTCCGGAGCCTCGGGATTCTCCTTGAACGGTCCAGGAGTCGGGTCGGTACACTGTTTGGTCTGTCTTTCACCACAGCGTCTCTTTACAATCACACCCGATTGACGCGCTAATTATAAGTTGAAAATACGAAGCAATTCGAATAGAACGTCGACCTCTATACACGAGTCGATGTGACGGAGTGAGGTGGCAGGGGTTCACACGCTCAGGTCCAAGACCACAAGTATGGCGGCAAAATAAGATTATATGAAGCTACAGAATCCTTTCGGACCATAATGTCCACTTCCCTACCCACTTTGGTCGAGAAAAAAAAAGGATATGAACAAACAATCATTATGCAATTTCTATCAAAAATGACTTTAAATTAAGTAGTTAACGAACCTCTAGAGAGTGACTCTCCTTGTAAAACTGAATAAATTTTCCCAATATGGAATTTTTACCAAAAAAGTGACTCTCTATGATAAGGGAATCGGCTAATCGCACAAATTGTATGAAGAGGCTAAATTTTCTGTCGTGTCGATGTCTTCTTAGAGAAAGTTCTTCAGTTTAATGGACTCTAGCACAACGTTCTTGCGGTGATATGCGTCGCGGTCAAAGTCAAAATCACAACGCCACAGGGCGGACAAGAAGCAAGCAAGCCTTGCGCGGTGCCCTTGCGCTCTTAAATGAAAGTTTCACCGTCATCTGAGTGGCGTGACACACGAGTTTGTCGCAGGTAATTAAAGGCGCAGACCCACCGCTGCGCACGCTATGCACGGACACGCGGCGCATTTCAGCTGCGTGGATTAGATCTATACCTAATTTGAGCCTTAATATCATTTTCACTGAGTAGATAATCACCTGGCGTTTGTCGTATTTGTGTGTAGCGTCTTCGTGGGTTGCTACGAACACGCTAAGCATGAATACTCTACT
Source organism: Aproaerema taeniolella (assembly GCA_949987775.1). Lineage (NCBI taxonomy): Eukaryota > Metazoa > Arthropoda > Insecta > Lepidoptera > Gelechiidae > Aproaerema > Aproaerema taeniolella. The sequence continues at coordinate 16,290,758 of OX465255.1, read as the reverse complement.
CAGTGAGTATGACATTAAGGCTCAAATTAGATGTTGATCTAATCCACGCTGCTAAAATGCGCCGCGTGTTCCGTGCACAGCGTCCGCAGCGGTGGGTCTGCGCCTTAAGTACTAGGCCCGCTAATTCTTATTCATCATTTTCGCTAGATCACCCAATATATTCTTGATTAAGCTAAATTTTTCATAAAATAACCTCAATGTCCACAAATGTTTTTTTTTCGGTAACCAAGACAACTTCCGCGTTGGACTGGGAATGAAAGAAAAACTTAGAATGTACCAGCTGCCAACTATTCCCAGGTAGGTATACTGTAAAAGTTGGTGAGTGGGACGCGAGGTATTTGCTGTATTATCATGTTTCATCTTATACTTAATCCTCAGAATTGATGTTAAATGTGGCATCAAGTGGTTCTAGAACCTCTGATGCTCTGCCTACCCTGGTAGGGATTATAGGCGTGAGCGTATGTATGTATGTGTGTAACCAAGACAACAAAGCAACAGAGCCGTGTGGTGATCGGTTGAGAATAACACCACCCCATCTCTTTCCGTGGGTGTCGTAAGAGGCGACTAAGGAAACACAAATGAGACCTGCCTCCTAGTAATCCATCTCAGGCAACGACACATCATTTTTTTCTGAATCTGAAGTGTCGTCCTATGGTCTGATGCGGTGTGGTATGCTCTGTAAAGGGCCGTCTGGTTCGCGACCACCCTCCTACCGAAGTCCAACGCCAAACAGCTTGCTGTGTTCCGTCAGTGCGTGGGAGTACCAGTGCCTTTATAGGCATCTTCTGGGTTAACTCGCTCCATCGTCGACCTCATCTTTGACCTTTATGGTCAAGATTGAGGTCAAAAGTTAATATAAAAATCGTATAATATAAAAAAAAATCATTTGAAATGACTGTGCCACTATGCTTCAAAACCACCTCTACTATGAAAACTTTTCGCTTGAAAATCACACTATGCATAAACGTCAGCGTTATATCTTAAAAGCACTTCCTGCATAACGCAACATTTTCTCCAACACAAAAGCTGGAGTAAATTGCTATAGTTAATTTAATCGTCGCTGGCGGCTTTGTATGTACAGACAGCGTCGGACTGCTCTTAAGGTTTTACTCCCTCCGTACTTCCGACTGTACAACAATGCTTGCTCAATATTTGCAAAGCGAGCCAGCGCGATTCTTGGCTTGAGATATTCTGGGAAAGTTGCTACAAAGGACTTTTGATAGGATAATAGAGATTGTTTAGGTAGAAACAGCTTCCTGGTAACTACACTGGGCGTCAAAAATAAGTAGTACAGTTTTAAAATTGCGATTTCTCCCAAACTATAAAACTTAGACCTTTGAAACAAAAAAGGTTAAAAAGAAAATTTAATCTTATTCAATAAAAACTTCATGCATTATAAGAACTTATAATGCTTGACTTTAAAAAAAACGAATAAATAAAAACACTTTTTTTAAACTGTTGAAAGGTGTTGTCTTACTTAGGATTTTTGTGTTTGACACATTCGCTGCTGATAAAGCAATTGTAATTGAAAAGCATAGGTATCTTCAGAGAGTAAATTTGACTAATCATGCCTCTTTCACCAGAAGAATGTGCAAGAATCTTAGCTTTTCTCGAAGTGGGCATCAGTATGCGTCGTACTGCAAGGAGGGTGGGTGTAACTTTAAGAACGGTTCAGCGAGTAAAGCAAAGGTACGAAGAGACTGGAAACCATCTAAGGAGACGAGGTAATGGCAGACCCAGGTGCACAAGTACCCGAGAAGATCGCTTTATTGTTTCCACTGTGTTAAGAAATCGACACCTTAATGCAGTTGAGGTTCAGCAACAGCTTCTTCGGACCCGAACAGACTACATCAGTGAGAGTACAGTGAGAAGAAGACTTGCTGAAGCTAACCTGAAGCCTCTAAGACCAGCAAATGGCCCCAAACTTGAGACAGAGCATCGCGTAGCAAGACTACGCTACGCCCGTCAACACGTACAATGGGGCGAAGAAGAATGGGCTAGAGTTTTATTCACAGATGAGTCTCGATTCTCTTTATACACTTCAGATGGACGGCGGAGAGTCTACAGACGACCCGGTGAGCGATACATTCAAGCTTGTATCTCGGAAAGAGTCCAATATGGCGGGGGCTCTGTACACGTATGGGCTGGTATCTCTTCAGAGAGTCGCACAGAGCTTGTGGTAATAGAAAATGGGACTTTGACTGGTGAAAGATATGCCTCGGAGATCCTCAACGAGTATGCAGGGCCATATTTAATAAATATGGGTGATGGAGCCATCCTAATGCATGATAACGCCCGGCCACACACTGCTCACCACGTACAAGAGTACATTCAGGAGGTTGGCATCAACTTGATGGCTTGGCCATCGAGAAGCCCAGATCTCAACCCGATTGAACACGCCTGGGATGAGCTTGGGAGGCTAGTCAGAAGGCGCAGTCCACCTCCTGCCACACTCAGGGCTCTAAAACATGCGCTGATAGAAGAATGGGAAAATATTCCCCAACACCGCCTCCGAAACTTAGTGTTCAGCATGCCAAACCGGATCCAAGCTGTAATTAGAGCCCGAGGCGGCAACACAAGTTATTAAATTGTGAAAAAGTTCCAAAACGTGAAAATTAAGTGGTTGACATATCGTTAAAAATTGATACTTTTTAGTATTTATCTTAATTTTAAGTTTGAAACTTTATTCATGCCAAATAAAATATAACTTTAATAAACTTCGTTAAGTTTACTATAAACTGCTTTTTATTTCATAAGTGTAACTACTATAGTTTAGGAGTAATTGCAATTTGAAAAGTGTACTACTTATTTTTGACGCCCAGTGTACTTTATACCCAAAGAACATAGTCTATGCATTTCTGACTTTAAATGTAAGTGAGTGAAATTAAAATTTAGGCCAGAATACTAAACAAATGTTCCCAAGGAACTTTATGAAAAAATAATTTTGAAATGTAAAAAAATAATAAAAACTCTACACATAACTGAATCTCACAGGGTTCAAGTTTGGGTCTACTGCTTATCAAATAAAAGAAACTTGTTATGTGTTATGTCAAATAAAGTGTTTACAGTCGAGTTAAGCAAAAAAAAGTAAGTTTCTCCTGTCTGATAAAAATCATATTAGTCTAAGGTCGATCCTTTAGTTTTTCGAATATCAAATCATTTAACCATTCATTAATCGGCAACCAAATACTGAATTATTCCATCTTCCATATTTCCTAATTATACTACTATATAAATCAATAAATTATTTAGGCGACAGGTACTGATTTGATACAACTCTGTAGCCATAATACCTCCAATAACTGTTTCAAAGGAATTCTGTAAGGAATTTCAGGGAAGCAATATAAAGATTTTAATTGGGTGCTTAAGAGCGTGCCATCAAGGGAAATAAGTTATTGAAATGCTTTGATCGTTCACTGAACAAGAAGCTTAATTAGTGAACTCTTATGTACTCGTAAGTAGATTGTTGACAAATTCTGTATTGCCAAAAACCAAATTTAAAATTAGAGGAATGAATAGTCGCCTAACATCTTCTTTACTTTTGAAATTTTGGCCATTTTGCAGTCGTTGTCACAAGTCGTGTGAGTCCCCGGCAGAGTAGAATAGGACCACCCTCTTTCTTACCGAGGTGTTGTACAAGGCGACTAAGGTGAATATGCAAGTATGTCATCTGCACACAGAGAAGGAAAACTCTGCAATTATATCAAAACCCTCGCCAACCCGTCTGCCAAGCGTGGTGAGTATGGCATTTTCATGTTATTGAGGGAGGCCCGTGCCCCAGCAGTGAGGACGTATATGGGCTGATGAAGTCACAAGTCTGACTCATTATCAACTGGGCTATCACTTATCTATATTTACACTAATATTATAAAGAGGAAAGATTTATATTTTTGTATGTTTTTAATGAATAAATTCAAAAAATATTGGAACAATTTAAAAAATTCTTTCTCCACTAGAATGCTACATTAACCCTGAGTAACATAGTCTACATACTTTTCCAGAATTTCCTGGGAAGGCTGGTGGTTCTCAATAAGCTTAAATAATTCAGTTTACGGTTTACCAGAATTTACCTCATATAATTATATGGATGCGTCGAAAAGTTAAATAAGATTGTCAAACCACAAGAGTGAGGCTTCCACATTTCTTGAGGTCGTGACTCGGTCCAATGATCAAAAGGTTTTTGTTAAGCCTATTAAATTAAGATGATAACAGATACTTCCGTATTTGCGGTTGAATGTTTCTGTAAAGAAAACATGTAAGACGTATACTTTCATTAAATACAAACTCAGTAATGGAATCAATTTCAAACCTTTTTGCAGTCACTAAATACCTTTTTTTAAAAGCTTCCAAAGTATGTATTGTATGTAAGTTTTCCATTGAGTTATGGGTCCCTTGGAGGATACATAAAGACAGACAAAAACACCCATAACCCGAGAACAAACATCTGGTTTTTGTACAAATACTTGCTCAGGGCCATCGATCAAGAGGCAATTATAATATTATAAATGCCAAAATTTGTGAGGATGAAGTAATGAATGCTTGTTACTCCTTCACGCAAAAACTACTGGGCGGATTTTGATGTAACTGTGTAGTAATCCTTACTAATATTATAAATGTGAATGTAAGTTTGTTTGTTACACGTTCACGCCCAAACTACTGAACCGATTTTGATGAAATTCGGTTTAGAGGTAGAGTAGACTTTAGGAAAGGACATAGGCTACATTTTATCCCACAGCTGGGCACGATATAACCTTTAGTCCACGCGGGCGGAGCCGCGGGTGTAAAGCTACATATTTTCTCGAATTCTCAAGAAAATTAAATCCTTAGCGAAAAGCTAGTACCTAAATAAATAAACCAGAATGTTCTTACTTCGAGAAAGTATATTGCAACTGAAGGCTTAAACGGATAAAAGCACTTCAAATCCATCCTTTCATGTTGCTCGCGTTCTATACGTGCTAACACCCCAACATATTAGCCGCTAAGCCTTTTATATGTGTCGCAGAAATACATTTTATTAATCCTTTATTTTCTTTTCATTTACAAATGTAATGTATTTGTTTAATGTTTTTTTTTTGTAATAATGGATCTTTGTTATCTGACATTAATAAATAACAATAAACAAATAACAATAATAAATAACAATAAAGAAAAATAATAAAGGTACCTCAGCCTCTATGAAGGATTCTAGGCTGAGACACATTTCAATTACAAAAACAAAAATAACAAACAAAAATATTCTATATCAAAATCACAGGCGGAAAGATGATAAGTGATTGATAAGATGATAAGTGATGATGATAAGTTACCTATGCTCACAGCTACAAGATGTAGCTTAACCTTAGTAACCGAAATAAGAAAAAAAACACAACAAAGCTTTGAGATCTTTTCAAAATCCCTTGCAAGCTTCATAAGTAGATATGGCAGTAAAACGAGTAATAAATTTTCCCGTCGTAATTACCTACGGCTGCGTGCCACTAGGAGCTTAATGCAGGCTAAATTACTGTCACAGCTGACGTACAGTCTGACAGACATACAGCTATACATATACAATTGTACTTTTTAACCGAATTAAATTTAAAGAGGAGGTTCTCAATTCGACTGTTTTTTTTTCAAGTTTGTAATGAGATAACTCCGCCAATTGTCGGCCGATTTTAAAAATTCTTTTTTTGTTTGTTCTAAAGAATATAATCCTGAAATGGCCCCATATAAATTGTATCGAAAGTGATTCAACGTTTTTCAAATGATTCAACCAAAATAAGCACATTATATTTAGATGACGTTTTTATTTGTGGCTATCTGCTAATAGGCAATGTTGGAATTGAAGTATTCCTTACCTAAGTTATAAAAGGAACCTTTTATAAGTCCAAGTTGGCTTATGATCCATAGAAAAGAAAAAAAAAATTCTGATGAGTCAGTGAGGCAGGACCTGCAATTTTATAGATTGATTTTTTAGATTGGTGCGGGCCTGTACCACTAAATTGGTCTTTTCGGATTTATTTACGGATTTCTAATTATCACTTGCTCAACGGTGAAGGAAAACATCGTGATAAAACCCGCCTGTCCAAGAAAATTCATTTTCGAAAGACGAGCGGTCCACCAACCCGCATTGGGCCATCGTGGTGGACTATGGCCTATATCCCCTTCGTGTTTCGAAGGCAGGCCCGTGCCCCTCGGTGGGGACGTATAGGGGCTGACAAGAAGAGAAGGAAGAAGATTAAATTGGGGCACCGTAGGGTATTTTGGACAAAAGTGGTATTTTGAAGTCTGTGACGAAAAATGTTTCCTATTTTCAATGTTTTAATATATTTATTTTTTTCAGAAAAAGTTTATTGTTATTGACTAACGAACTTTCGTTAGTGAAAATTAAAGTAGTAAGTTAATCAACACTGTTCATCTTTTCCAAAGTAATCTGTACACAATATTAACACTAATCAGCGATTTTTAGAACTCGTTTCTGTCGATCTGTCTTTTTCTCAACTACTACTGAACGGATTTTCATGTAATTTTCACAGGTGTATATAAAAAAACACAAGTTTGTTTAAAAAAAAATAATTACCGAAAAAACTTATCGTGTGACGTAGGCTACTTTTCTACGTGAACGAAGTCGGAGGCGGGAAACTATAGTCACATATTATCATTTATTATGCAAGGCTGTGCGCCCTACACGCCCCCATTAGACGCATCCACAGCTAACGAGCTTGCTGCCTTGCGTCTCTGTAATGACAATGACTTTGTCCTATGGATAGAACAGATTATGTATACAGAACGCGCACAGTGACAAATGTACTATATTTATGAAAAAAGAAGTAGATAGGGGCGACTTGTAGACCAAAATTAAAACAAAATAAAACTTATACAGATAAGATATTTGTTTACGTTAAAATAAAGCATAAATTAAATACAGTAAAATGTAAAATTAGCAATGTTAAGTACTAAGTATAAAAAAGTTGTTTAAATTATGCTCTCTAAATTAGGGTTAGCTCCTGATTACAATTTTGCTCAAGGGTGAAGATGTGTGGTGATGGGTGATTGGTTGAGAATAACACCACCCCATCTCTTTCCGTGGGTGTCGTGAGAGGCGACTAAGGAAACAAAAATGAGATCTGCCTCCTAGTAATCCATCTTAGGCCCTTTTCGCGACCACCGTCTTACCAAAGTCCGACGCCAAACGCCAAACCAGTGCGTTAATTGGTATTTTCTGGGTTAACTCGCTCCATCGTCGACCTCATCTATGACCTTGGTAAAGGTTGGGGTCAAGAGTTAACCATTTCATTATAAAAAAAATAAAAAAAGATGTGGTCGAGGATGCAGCAAGCTCACCCCAATGATGTTTAGTCACCCGAAATTTAAAGAGATTTCAGGTTATATGAGCTCAAAAATACAGACGTATAGGCAGATAATTCCAATCCTTGGCAGTGCGTAATAATGTGATGACAAAAGGAAAAGTACAAAGGGGAACAGCTATCGGTTTTCCTTTTACTTTTTTGGAGAGGCTTAATACGATAAATGATAGATACTCGTATGTTATAAGCATTGTTAGACGAGGAGTTTAACCGTAGCAGAATGTCGTGATTTGGCTTCAAATAACCATGAAAAAATACTTAGTCGCGTTTGTTCTTCATAAGGGTGAGATAACCGGAGTTGTGTGAGAGGGAGTGGCGTAATGAATGCTGTCACATCTCAAAAAATATCAGACTGTTTTGGTACCTTAATAACCATAGTGTTGTATGAAAACATCGACGAAGTATTCCGCTGATTAATAAATTGCAAACTACATGACACCTAAACATGCAATTGGTGGTAGCGCTAATGAAATTTCGTTAGTTTTCAATTTTGCCGCCTAAACAGATAAATGGTCACCAGCGTCATTCCTCTGCCATTACATTAAAAAGCATAGCGGTGGCTCTTTTTCTGAGGAGAGCGCTGTAAAAAAATTGGTTAACTACACATTTTGTAAACCAAAACTGGATTACCGCGCGTGCTGCTCTTATAAGTAAGATTTTTTACTATCTACCTTATTTTCATAATACTTATATATCTAATAATAGAGATATGCATAGAGAGATGCGTGTATGCATATGGAAACTGTAATTAGAACAGCAATTGTCGAGTTAATTAATGAAGTATCTATTTCATATGTGTTGGGGTTATGTCAGTAATTATATTAAATAGATGTTAGTTGGATAACACAAGATCATTGTTGGCGTTATGTCAGTATGCAATAAATGAAAATTAATGATGGTCAATGGACTAAAATAACCAAAAATCTTTTTTTTATTTTTTATTATAAGATGGGTTAACTCTTGACCTCAATCTTGATCATAAGGTCAAAGATGAGGTCGACGATGGAGCGAATTATTATAAATCTAATAATTTATTTGTGTAAGGATGTTTCTTTGTTTGTCCTTCCTTGACGTTGTAACGGAACAATGGATCGATTGCATATCTAATTTCTGGACATCAGGGATAATTGGGGCCCTGAGAGTGAAATAAGCTACTATTCGACGCGAACAAGGCGCGAGCGGAAAGCTAATGAAATATAAAAGTCTCTTTCAAATAACTATTTTTTTTCTTTTTTTTTCAGCAAACCTTTTCATTTGATACGTCTGTCATGGGAGGGTAAAATAAAATAATTTTTCACGTTAAAAACGTATGAGTCACCGACTTTAATCGCAACAACAGTTCGCACTAAGTAGACAACTAGTATTTTCTGCAGACTGCGATGCCTATTAGCAGATAACCACAAACGAAAATGTCACTCATTATTTAGATGATGTTCTGGCTTGTATTTTTGTTTTTGTTGATTTTTTTAAAAGTTTTGAATTATTTATGGGACCACCACCTCTTTAGAACAAAAACAATATTTTGAAAATCGGTCCGTAATTGGCGGAGAAATCGGTGAACATACAAAAAAAATACATACAGTCGAACATACTCCTTTTTTGAAGTCGGTAATAACTAAACAGGCATACCATATTGGATTTATAATGACGTCACTTATCTAACCATGCATTGGCATCAAAACTATACGTGTAAGTATGCAACGTAACTGCATTAGAATTCAGTTAAAAGATTTGACACGAACAAACATTCTTACTTTATACATACATTGCAAGTTAATAAAAAGCATGTAAAAAAATGTATGAAAGAACTGTTTATATAAAAGCAAATAATCTTTGATTTTGTCTTAAATTTGAACTTCTAATAAAGTGAGTCTTGGCAAGGTATTATACTTAGTATCAAACCGTATTGTGGTGTAACGCAATCTTAGAAGTTTGAAATAATTATCAAGAGAAGTTTGTCAATTCAGCAGTGGGTTCTCTAGAATTTATGTAAAACAAAGTTTTGAATTGTTTTAACCCCCGACACAAAAAGAGGGGTGTTATAATATTACTTTGATATTTGTAACATGAGTCTGTCTTTGGCATAGTAGCTCCTAAACGAATGGACCGATTTTGATGCGGCTTTTTTTTAAAGCTGATGTTATCGAGATGATTCTTATCTATATTTTGTGACGATTGGTCCAGTAGTTGAAAAGTTATAAGCTATGAATATTGGGGATCAAAATGTTCAATTTTTGAGTTTTCACTAAATTCGAGACTAGAGTTTTCAAGTTCGTGCCCCGCTTTGTGTATTTTGGTGTAGGTAAGTCCCTAATTTGTTAGCGAAAATATAATTAGTTGCAGCAAAGTAGGTAAATTAAATGGTTTTCTCCCTTGAGGAAATATCTACGGCTAAGTAGGCCTTTGGGGATGAATAGGTAAGAATATGGCTTTTGCATTAAGCAGGGAAAGTCAAAACATTGTTTTGGAATTTGAAATGAATTAGGTATTAGGCATAATAAGTTAGTGAGATTTATTAACGTCCTAGAGTTTTGATTACTTTGCGCCGGCTGGCTGCGGGAGCAGATTGAGTCGGAGCACGATGAAGTAACAAAAATATAATTAAGCTGGATTACATTTATTACAGAAAACACTTAAACTTTTGACGTTAGTTTATTACAAAATACATAAAACAGTATATTATGAGCGGGCGTGCGCCTGCGACGGAAACTCCAACGTCATCCCAGCGAATAACAACTAGAAGTGTTCAATTTCGAATTTGGATTATATTAGGAATGCTAAAACTGAAGAGTAAAAACCGGCCAAGAGCGTGTCGGGCCACGCGCATTGTAGGGTTCCGTAGCAGCATGGTTCAAATATGCAGCTGGCTTCTTAATTCTACAAGCATATTGTCATAGTTGATGTTAAAATCCCCAAATACTATACTTAGTATCAAAAACAAATGTATTAAAAAGTTTGGCCTAAATATAACAGAATGGAAGTGTTTCATGCGCGAGCGAAGCGAGCGCGAATTTTTTTTTTTTGCGACAATTTTATAGTAAGGAATAATATAATAATATCAAGCTAAGCAGGTGTATATTTTTAATGTCGTTTTCGCAATTAGCACCCACAAAAACCTATTAAACGACACCTGAAATGTCAATATGTTACAGCTTGGCTTTCGGCTCGCCTCACTTTTAGCGTGAAACCTTGTATGTCAACCATTTTGGATTAGGGTACACTTCGTCGTAAATGCTACCCTCGTGAATTATTCCACATTTTTTTTCGTTATAAAAATTAATTGCTGAATCGAAAAACGTTTGTAGTAAACCCCTTCTATCTTTTAAAAAGCTATCCTATGATAACGCACTCGATGACATCGGCTAGAAAAAAAAACATCGCCCATTCACGTTAATGGGAAACACACGAAAAAATTTTTTTTCCACCATTTTCTTTTTTAGATTTGACATCGCAATCAATAGGTATGTATGACCATGTCAAATTTTAGCTCTGTACTACCAAGGATCTAATATTAGTAAATATATTCTTATTAATCCCAACTAAGTTTGGCACTTGGTCGACTATTACTCGCAAACTTGAAGGGCCATCTTATGTGTGATAGTTTTTCTTTTAATTTCGTTGTATATTCTACCACCGTGAATTGTTTTACATTTTTAGAAACAACCGTTTAGCTGGTAGAGAGGGGGACACTTGTGTTTGACAAAAAATTTTACTTCAAAAATTTATGTTTCGCAAACGGAGTGCTGAATCGAAAAACGTTGTTAGAAAACTCCTTCTGTCTTTTAAAAAGCTGTCCTATGTCACCCCATTTTATGATATTGGCGAGAAAAAAAAATTCATCACCCTTTCACATCTATGGGAGACACCCGAAAAAAAAACTACAGTTCTGTCGGCGTAATTTATGTGTATGACCTTGCCAAATTTCAGCTATGTGCTACCAACGGTTTCTTAGGAAACCTGCGAACAGACGGACATGGCGAAACTATAAGGGTTCGTAGATTACTACGGAACCCTAAAAACAAATGTATTATTAAAGATTTTTAATTTCGGAAATAATTTTTGTTTTGGTCTAAATACAACCTAATGTAAGTATAAAATTCGCGAGCGAAGCGAGCGCGAATTTTTTTTTCCTTTTTTTTTTACGGCAATATTACTGTTAGAAATAATATCAACCTGCTGTTAAAATAATTTTGATGTAATTTTCGTAATTAACACCCCCAAAAAACTATTTAACGACACCTAAAATGTCAATATGTTACAGTTTGGCTTTCGACCTCCCCTCACTTTTAGCGTGGAACCTTGTAAACATATTCTTATTAATCCCAAAAACGTTTGATCGACTATTACTCGCAAACTTGAAGGGCCAACTTATGTGTGATAGTTTTTCTTTTAATTTCGTTGTATATTCTATAACCGTGAATTTTTTCACATTTTTAGAAACAACCGTTTAGCTGGTCTCTTGTTTTTAACAAAAAATTTCACTTTAAATTTTTTTTTTTTCAAACGGAGTGCTGAATCGAAAAACGTTCTTAGTAAACCCCTTCTATATTTTAAAAATCTATCCTATGACATTCAAATCTATGTTATCGGCGAGAAAAAAAAAACCATCGCCCTTTCACGTGTATGGGAAACACCCGAAAAAATGTTTTTTCTAAAATTTTATATTTTGGATCTGTCGGCGCAATCAATATCTATGACCATGCCAAATTTCAGCTTTGTAGTACCAAGGATCTTATATTAGTAAATATATTCTTATTAATCCCAACAGTGTTTGGCACTTGGTCGACTATTACTCGCAAACTTGAAAGACCAAGTTATGTGTGATAGTTTTCCTTTTAATTTCGTTATATATTCTACCAACGTGAATTTTTTAACATTTTTAGAAACAACCGTTTAGCAGGTAGAGGGGGGGGGACACTTGTGTTTGACAAAAATTTTCACTTTAAAAACTTATATTTCGCAAACGGAGTGCTGAATCGAAAAACGTTCTTAGTAAACCCCTTCTATCTTTTAATATGCTGTTCTATGACACTCCATTCAAAAATATTGGCGAGAAAAAAAAAATTCATCGCCCTTTCACGTATAGACGTGAAAGGGCGATGAATTTTTTTTTTTTTTCTAAGATTTTACTCTACAGTTCTGTCGGCGTGATTCATATGTATAATCATGCCAAGTTTCAGCTCTGTAGTACCAAGGGTTTCTTAGGAAACCCGCGGACAGACGGACAGACGGACAGACGGACAGACGGACAGACGGACATGGCGAAACTATAAGGGTTCGTAGATTACTACGGAACCCTAAAAATGTCGCGAAAAGAGAATTGACAAGGAAGATGAAGACGAGGCGCATACCGCCTCGTTACAACTTATTTTAATGCCTGAGGCCCATACCCCTTGGTGGGGACATAAATGGTTTAATGGTGATGTAATTTCCTTAGTCTCTTAAAACGCTTACTCGCGTAGTAGTGAGATATTCACAAAGAATTGGTTGAGAAAGAAAAATTTTACTTGACTTTTTCTTAGCGAGTCGATGGTAGAGTTGCCACGAATAGTGATTTGGCCGAATACCGAACACCAAATATTCGGCAACGCTGTCGGCCGAAGTGCCGAATATTCGGCGGCTGAATATTCGGCACAAAATACATGCTTGTCGAGCGCGTAGGTAATCAGAATAAGAAAAGTCGTAACCTGTCTCCCTCGTTGCGATGCATACGGCAAGTGGTGGTCAGCAAACGAAAAACAATATCCAAACCTTTCGAAATTTGTTAAAGTTATCTTTCTTCTCCTGGGAGTAGCGTGTACAGTGAGAGGTTGTTTTCGGAAGTTGGTATCATTTATGAAGAAAAGCGTAATCGTTTGCTACCAAAAAATGCTTAAAGCTTGTTTTTTTATCCATCACAACTGACCACTGATCACTTTTACTTACTAAGTGTTGTAATTTGGTAATTAATACATTATATTGAATATGATGACGTGTCTTTTTTCACGATTTGGTATTCGGTATTCGGCCGAATAGTACGTATTATTCGGCCGAACACCGAATAACAAAAAAGTGGCCGAATACCGAATAGTTGCCGAATATTTGTTGCATCTCTAGTCGATGGCAAGTAACTACTTATAACGATGCGGCCTAGAACGTAGCCACTTGGACAGGTCATCAGGTCTTGTTGCATGCAGGTGGTAGGGCACGCACTGCATACTTCATTTGACTTGAAGGCACGATAGCTCATTAGGTTAGAGCAGCACCAGGAAAACCTGGGGTCGCGTGGGTCTAAGTCACATTCGGTTAATTTAACCACAAAATCAATATTTTTATTTTATTTTCATAAGGTGTGAATAACTACATACGCCTACATACACATACATACACAGACACACACACACTCACATACACATAACACATACACACACTGTCCTTACTTTTACATTACTCATCCAATCTATTTTGTTTTGTTAATCATATATCTATGCTACCCGTTAATCTAAATCTACAGTTTATGATATGTTTAACTTCTTAATTGGCTATATACATTTTTAATATAAGGACTACGTAATGTAACATGTATAAGCTGTGAAGTTTGCAATAAAGTAAAATAAATAAATACCAAATATTTTTCTTTTCCAAAAATTCCTTGCAATTTTTTTATTGTGTGCAGTAATGCGAAACAAACGTTATTTTTTCCAAAAACAAAATATTTGGAAAGAATTTTTAAAAACATAAGTGCTAAACCAGAAAAAAATATTTTACAGAGAACCCTAAAGAATGAAATATAGGTACAAAAATAAATAAAACGGGGATGTTTCACAACTGCAGATAGAACAAATAAATGAAGTTACACAAGGAACGGAACAAAGCCATGAAGAAACTTGTGCTCGTATTTTAGTTAGCGACTGTCTCAGTACGGTGGAGCTTAGACGTAGATTTACAAGTTTAGTATTACGGTGGAGGAGGGGAACTTTTTGCAAGCAACCTGGGTGGCGTGAGCTTAAGAAAGGTCGAAGTAAACAACACTTTTTATCATTATTAAAACGATTACCCGCGTGAGGGATTTACAAATATTTTCTAGGGAATGAAAAATTTTCGAAAAAAGAAAAGTTGGTTGTAGCACGATGTGCTCGCGCGCGGAATGTACCACGGCGGAAATTGACATTTTAACAACGACCAAGGGCGAGCAAGCTTTTGCGCGGGGCCCTCGCGCAATCAAAGTGGAGTTTCACCGTCTCAGCCGAGTGGCGTCATCACGCTCGAGCTGCAGGAGATGTAATTCCGGGGTCGTGGGTTCAAGTCCCATTTGCGCCGAACATTCTTCTTTCCCTGAAAATTACCAGTTTAAATGTGATTTTTTTTTGTTTTTTAAATAAACGCTACATACTCAAAAGTAGATTAGAAGAATAGAATATACTTAATAGTCTTTATTTGCGAGAAAACAGTAATAACTATAGATGTTATCTTATATTTAATTTAATACAATGTTTTCAGCTTACATGCAAGTATGTAACATGCTATTTCAAGTCAATCCCGGATATGGTTCCTGCCTTTTCGCCCGTGAATAGACAACCTACTATGACATATGTTGATCTTACTTGTGATGAATCCATATACCTACCATTAAATCATAATATGACTCTAAACAAAAATTTGTTTAAAAAGTATGTCAAAGTAGGTAAACTGATTAGACGGTCAAGAACACTAGTTAAGAAAAATAAAAAACTTTTCCATGATAATGTTAAGTTATACGGAAACAACCAAAGATTATATTACAAGATGAAATCATATGACGTTGACACACAGCTGTTACAGTCGGAGGTTGAACGATTAACTCAATCTGTGACTGATATTTCTGCCAATTATGCAACCGCTTTAAAAACTATAGATAAGCATGTGGTGGCGATGGATGAACTATTAGAGTTATCAAAATATAATGCTAGCACATTCGAGTTTCTGACCAGCAATCACTCGTGTAGTTGCAATCAGAATTCTCTGCCGTCCTTGTTGCCTGTGTGTAACACCGCGGCCTCACTCGCACCACCTGCGCAGTCGTGTGACAAAGTCGACGATATGTGTGCTTCCTTCTCGTTATCGAACTACAGTGTAAATTCGTATACTAATGAAACTGGTGAATCTAAGAGTTTACAGCTAAACCGTCACGGGAACACGACTATTGTAAATGTACCCGATTCAAAACTAGGATGTAAATTTAGTAATAAGAAAAATACGAATAAACAGACAGTGGAGGCACCAACGCCCATGCAGTCTGACCCCAGTACTGCATGCGTTGCTGTGACCGTGACACAGGGTGATGGCCGCTCCGGCAGGCGTCGCCGCCGCAAGCGCTTATCGATGGCGGCGTGCGAGGCGGCCGCTGCCACCGGGGCGCGCGCGCCCTCCCCCCCGCCCCCCCCGACTCCACCCCGTATACAGTGCACTACACCCGCCGATGCAAGGGCACAAGCGCCCACCTCACGACCCCGCACGGTACGCACTAGCTATGCGGAGGCATGTCGGAGAGGGGGGGCCGGGGGCATGACTGCTGAAGCTGTGGTTTATTCGGATGACATAGGGAGCGGTTTCGGAGTGGTATTAAGCACTTATTTAAACCAAAACATAATTAATAATAGCTATCCAGGCATAACTTTTAATTCGATGATTTCAAAGATAGCAAATGATAATTTTGATTGTAAAACTACTGTATTAATTATGTTTGGAAACTCTCGAAACATCTCCCGTGCAGACTTAAATAAGGGCTTGTGCACTTTGCTAGACATTAAAAATAAAACTAATTGTAAGTTCGTTTTTTGTGCCTTCCCTTATTTCAGTAACTGGACGCAAGCACATAACAAATTAATTTTTAAAATCAACACATATGTGCATAGTATTCTATGTAGTCATAGTGACGCTGACGCTATTATGTATTTCGATACAAATAAATTTATTAATAATATTATTCTGACGAAAAGTACTATGTACTTAAGAAAAAAATGTAAACGACATTTAGCTACAACTGTAGCCTATTGCATACATAATTTTAAGACAAATGCTATTAATAATAGCAATATTTATATACAACAAAATTCTTTAAACTAAGTAGTGAGACAATAGGAAATCCCTCTCCAAAAAAAGGACAAGGATTTCCTAGCAACTCCAATATGACTAAGGATGTTCCGTCTGTGAAAAATAATAATTGTATAAACTTGGTGCATCAAAATTTAGAAGGAATGGAACACAAAGAATTATTGGTTGAGCTATTTATTAACTGTTATAAAGTTGATATTTTATGTATTACCGAGCACTGGTTGCGTAGTCATCAGTTAATATTTGGCTTCAATAATCACCAAGTTGCTAGTGCATTCAGCAGAAGTAAAGCCATACGAGGAGGTTCCGCTATATTTGCTCGTAACAATTTAAAGTTTAAAGAACGTAATGACATAGTAAGCTTGTCTGTTGAGCGCACTACTGAATTAGCCTGTATAGAGCTTGAGCAGCTTATTGTATTATGCGTATACAGACCGCCCAAATCATCATATGAATCCTTTGAAAAAATCATGGAGGAAGCACTATTCAAAATTAGTAATAATAATAAAAACATTGTAGTTTGTGGAGACTTTAACGTCGACTTATTGGAAAATAGTTCTCTTAGTAAAAGAATCATATCCTTGTTTAAGTGTTATAATTTGCGCAATCTATTTCTAGAGCCTACACGAATTACCGCAACTTCCAAAACGTGTCTTGATAACATATATACAAATTTTGATCCCTCGGAAAAATCTGTTATCCACAAGTTACCATCGGATCACTCGGGCCAACTAGTTTCCTTTGATGCGCTTCGTGGAAAGGCTGTAGAAAGAGGTATCAAATATGTGCCTATTAGTGACATAAGGCTTGAGAATTACAGAAGTAATATGATCACCAAACTACCAGATCTAAGATTTGAGAGTGATGATCCTAACAAACTTTATAACTCTGTACTCAGTTTATCTAAGCAAGAATATGACATTGTGTTTAAATCCAAGACGCTAAAAATTAATGACTCCTTGAAGTTTAGTGATTGGGCGACAGTGGGAATTCACAAAAGCAGGGAAAGGCTATATGATCTCTATGGTGAGAAAGCATATAACCATTCTGAAACTTTTGTTGAGTATGTTAGAGCTTATTCCAAAACATTTAAACGTGTATGTAAAGCGGCGAAGGCTATGTTTGTTAGAAACGAAATTAAAAATAGTAGTAATATCGTTAAGACTTCTTGGAAAATTATTAATAGTGAGACGGGAAGGGTTAAGGCTCGCAAGTTTGATTTTAAGCTCAATATTAATGACAAAATCCTAACTTCCGATGTAGCTATTGCTACAGAGTTTGAAAGGTTTTTCACTGACATTCCAGTCTCCACTACTCAATCACTTGGCTCATCTCCCGCTCTCGCTGAATCGCTACTCAAGCAAAATGTAGACGAAAGTAAGGTTCATTTCAGTTTTTCACACATAAGAATTGTTGACATTCTTAAAACTTTTAAAATGTTAAACATGAAAAAGACTGCGGACCTTAATGGTCTTTCAGTAAAAGTAATAAATTGTATAATAGATTGTATTGCTCCACATTTAGTGTTTATTTTCAATAGTTGTGTCGATGGTGGTGTGTTTCCTGATTTGATGAAACATAGTAAAGTAATTCCTCTGTTTAAAGCTGGTAGTACATCTGACCCCACCAACTTTAGACCTATTTCAATACTACCAGTACTTAGCAAAATTTTTGAAAAAATTATCCTTAGTCAAATAACTACTCACTTCTATGCTAATAAACTTATGAATATTAATCAATTTGGATTCACACGGGGTCGTTCAACAACCGATGCCGGTGTTGAACTTATTCGTCACATTTTTGAGGCCTGGGAGGATTCACATGATGCTCTTGGAGTCTTCTGTGATTTGTCCAAGGCGTTTGACTGTGTTCACTATGAGACTCTAATCAGAAAATTACATCACTATGGCATAAGAGGAAATGCACTTAGGCTTCTGGAATCTTATTTGTGTAATAGGATCCAGAAGGTTGAGGTTAACGGCACTAGATCACCTGGGTCCACAGTCTGTATGGGCGTCCCGCAGGGTTCAATTTTAGGACCATTCTTGTTTCTCCTGTACATTAATGATTTGCCTTTTCTTGTTAAAGAGGCCCATGAGATCGTATTATTTGCAGATGACACATCACTTTTATTTAAAGTGAAAAGATATGACACTAATTATGACGACGTGAATATTGCGATCTCAAAGGTAGTTGAATGGTTCACTGCAAATAACCTACTCTTGAACGAGAAAAAAACCAAATGTGTTAAATTTACCTTGCCTAACGTTAAACAGTTTAATACCAATGTACAGGTTAAAAATAAAAAACTGGAAGTTGTAGAATCTACTGTATTCTTAGGTATCACTATTGACGCAAAGCTTCAATGGGGTCCTCATATTGATAAGTTAGCGAACAGACTCAGTTCAGCAGCTTACGCGGTTAAAAAAATCCGTCAATTATCGGACGTAGAAACCGCGAGAACCGTATATTTCAGTTACTTCCACAGCCTTATGTCATATGGCATTTTGCTGTGGGGTAATGCTGCCGACATTAATAAGATATTTGTCCTGCAGAAAAGGGCTGTTCGCGCGATTTATCAAATGAGACCTAGAATGTCTCTTAGAAATAGATTTAAGGAAATAGATATTTTGACATTTGCGTCCCAGTATATATTTAATAATCTTTTGTATGTAAAGAAAAATGAACAATTGTTTAAGAAAAATTTGTGATAGGCACAATGTAAACACTAGAAGCAAACATAACTTGGATATACTAGACAGCCGTCTCTACAAAGTAACAAACTCTTTTATGGGTCAATGTATACGCTTCTACAATAAGATTCCCATGTGTATTCAAAACCTACCTTTAGAAAAATTTAAGACGATAATTAAACAAAAACTTTGTAAAAAGGGCTATTATAGAATTTCGGATTATCTGTTAGACAAGCAACCATGGGAATAAATTGCTCAGCTCCAGAGTTATTCAGATATTAAGTCAATTAAAATTAAAAGTAAGAAAATTTATATGATTGACTTAAAAAGAGCGACCCTCGGAGTTTCTTGCCTATTCTTCTCCTGAGGAAGACTGCACCTTTGCGAATAGGCGCAAAGCCAAAAGTGCTAATGTAATTCATAATATTGACGTGTTCAAGTATCATTTTATATGTTCAATGAAATAAACACTTTTGACTTTTGACTTTTGACTTTTGAATCAATACTAAATGAGCCTTTTTATAATTCGAACGGCACGGCACTTCGAAATTCGAATTAGTGATAACCCAGTTGGTAATGAGCCAGACTTGTATTCCGAAGGTCGTGGGTTCAAATCCTGGTCAGGGGGGTGTCACTCCGCAGTTTAGGCATGTTTGCGCGGCGGGCATACTGAGTATGCTAGCGAGCGCGGGTTACTACCCGCCGCGCGCGCGCGTGAGCCGCGTTGGTTGCGAGTTGAACAAAATAATAAGTGTATCTATTAACAATATTAAAACCAGAGAGAAATACGTTTTGCCATCACAATAGTCTTTAGGTGTCTGTAATTAGTAGGTAAGTATAGGCTAGGTATCAAATAACATGGTTGGTTGTGTTAATTTGTGTTTTTACTCACTAAACTTCCTAACTAAAGTTACTCTTGATTTTATAAGCAGTGTTATCTTACTTTATTAATTTCAATAATAATTTTACCTCTATCGGCGGCGAGTGTTAACCCTGAGCTCACGTCGCGAACGTGGCATCGAGACGGCGGTGCGCAATAGAATATAAACGCTAGCAGCCGCCTATACGTTTCAATTTCCTGTGCCGCTTGCAATAGTAGGCAATTTTTTATGCCTAAAGTTGATTTTTGTTAGGGAGTGAGACTTCTGTACGTTAGTACTATTATTTATTCTGTGTCCTGGTGCGGGCCTGTACCACTAAATTCGTCTTTTCGGATATATGTACGGATTTCTAATTATCACTTGCTCAACGGTGAAGGAAAACATCGTGATGAAACCCGCCCGTCCAAGAAAATTTTCGAAAGACGAGCGGTCCACCCAACCCGCACTGGGCCAGCGTGGTGGACTATGGCCTAAATCCCCTTCGTGTTTCGAAGGAAGGCCCGTGCCCCTCGGTGGGGAAGTATATGGGCTGGTAAAAAATAAAAAAAATGCCCCCTAATCTAGACACGCGGCAGCGTGTCAAGCCAAGTTCAAGCAAAGGAACTGGCTAGCCAGCGCCGAGTGTAATATTACACGAACCATTTGTAGCCACTTTTGACCCCTTTATAATTCAAAAACTATTTAACTTAAACAAACCAAATTTTCTACATATAAAGAGACCCTCAAGATAAACAAGAAACCCAAAATTTAAAAATACGGATTAAACAGTTAAGTAGTTATTAACATCCAAAAACTCATTCATAGATAGATCAAAAACCTAACCCACTTCAAGATGACCTAGAAAGTTCAAATTTAGCTTTTAGCTAGGTGATAGTGTGTGTACAAAGGAAAAAATCAGAAAGCAGTGAATTTATCGAATACGAGTATTTTTTCCATTAAACAATTTTATAACGCCTGGCAAAACTTTAAGAGCAAAATTTCTTTATTTCACCTCTTTTACAACTTCATGTAGTAATGTTAAAGCGGTTTAAGTGAATACTTAACTTTGTTAGGTGAAGATAATTTGTCTGTTTTAAAAAAATAACATAAGCTGGGAGTACCTCCACGCTAGCATAAGCAGAAAACGAGTTAAAAAAAATGCAGATAATGAATGGACAATGCGCGCTGATATTTCAAACAAACAAGAAAATATAGAAAATAGTACTAAACACACCATACACAGAAAACGCAAGAAAAAATAAAAATAACTCTATATAAAAAGTATTATATTCATAAAGTTAAATCTAAGTATAGTAATTTTCTTTACAAAAAGTGATGATATCCCACCAAAAAAATAGGTAAATGTGAACATGGGTGCCAAGTTCAACCGTCGACTTTGCCGAAAAAAGAATTGAGATCTAAATGTGTGCCAAGTTCTGTAGGCAGTCCAGAAATTTATTTACAAAGACATGAAATTCTTAGATGGATTTCAAACTCAATCATTATTTTTCCCTTATAGAATAATGCTTATTTCAAAATATGACTTTTTCATTTTGTTTAATATAATTATTTACACAAAGCAAACCACTAATAACCTATTTAACTTCATCATTTGACTTGGCTAGTTTTCACCTACTATTTATCTTATATTATAGGCTACAGAACTTCTCACATTGATCTTATTGACGGTTATAATTTGTAAGATTTTATTGTTCAAATATTTGATTTAGAAACTGGTAAAAACTAGCCAAGTCAAATGATGAAGTTAAATAGGCTATTAGTTGTTTGCTTTGTGTAAATAATTCTATTAAACAAAATAAAAAAGTCATATTTTGAAATAAGCATTATTCTATAAGGGAAAAATAATGATTGAGTTTGAAATCCATCTAAGAACTTCATGTCTTTGTAAATAAATTTCTGGACTGCCTACAGAACTTGGCACACATTTAGATCTCAATTCTTTTTTCGGCTAAGTCGACGGTTGAACTTGGCTCCCATGTTCACATTTATGTTTTTGGTGGGATTATGTTCCCAGCTTCTAGTATTACTATTTATAATATAGGAGGCAATGGTAATACAATTTTGCCATACCATTTTCGAGTTATAAAATGGCCCAATGTCAATAATACTTAATCAAAAATCAATTACAATTCAATTAGGTTGCTTTGATCGCCTGTAATCATACGAGTATTTTCCCCACAACTTCGTTTCTGTGTGAGTCTCTAACCACACAAAAGGTATTAGTGCAGTCAAACAAGTTGACAAATTGTGATATTTTGTCGTAGAGAGGCTTAGTTCGCGGGATGGCTGTAAGCCGACAAATAAAGGGCTGCACACCTTGCCATGAATTTTAACGAAGACGCACTCCTGTAATTCCCACAGTTGAGTGAGAAAAGCCCGACGTCACTGTATCAAGGTGAGCAAGCAGTAGGTTAATAAGGAAAAAGACAATCTCAAGCGCTATAAAAGCTATATAAGCGTCGTCCAAAAATCAAAAACTGAATCCCCAATTTAGTTCAAGACTTTTTTTTTCTCTTGTACAGGGACAACGGTACATTATGCTGTCCAAAACTGTCAAATTTCTTCAATCGATTTTTAATTTTATCTCCAAGCATTAGAGTTTACTATCCATTGGGGAAATTTGATAGTTTGTGGTTACCTGATGTGCTGTTGACTGTACAATTATTTTTTTTTATTGAATAAATTTTATTTTGTAGTAAAAATTGTACTGTTAAACATAAAAAAATATAGTTTATAGCATTCTGACGTCGAGACGAATGACTTTAGATTCCACCTAATATTTGCTTGGCTGTTCCTTTAACCCATTATGGGGAAACTTTACGACTTGAATCGTCCCATGAAACTGCACAACTTTCTTTTAGGAAAGTTTTTAGGGAAAGTTATAAAAAGTTCAAAAAAAATTACTTATTAAAAAGGCATGGATGGAGAGGCGAGACTGTTTCATATTTTTCCTGGAGGCTTTTTGTTTCATATTTGTTCAGTTTAGGTACTAAAATGAATCGCAATAAGAGATCATGGTAAGCCTCCTGTTCCTTGGGGAGATTTGCTCAGGTTAGATGGCTGATAACCAAGAAACCTTATCAAAAACGTAGAAAAAAATGACATCTCATACTAGTCTATCAGCTGTTTTCTCAAGTTCTGTGGAAAGGCGAAATTTTGTATCATATTTTGAACAATTCCTCTGGGAACATTATTCAGTTTAGTAGACTGATATAAGACTGACTTACTTTTTTCAATGAAAAAAGTAACACAACACACACCAATTACAATTACAATTAGTTAACCCATTTAAAGTAATTTAAAAAATTTCCAACGGCAAATACAATCTGTGAAATGTGTTCAACCAGTCAACGGATCTTCGTTTTGGATCAAAGCTTTTGTCCCCGTCAAACCGACTTAGAAGGTAGTAAACTGACGGAAATTCGGATGAACCTATTGTTTTGAATAGCATTACCTTTTCAAAGGACTAAGCTAATGACAAAAGTCAACATAACCGACTTATAAAAGCAGTTTCTAAAATCGATTTTGTTTAAAATTCATTTATATTTTATAGCTTTACCTATTCACTAAACACTCAAATTTAAAAATATATTACGGTGTAGCCTCGGAATACAGGTGAGGAGGTGTAGAGGTATAGCATACATTGATATGCATACCTAATGTGTAACCTCAAACCTCCCAGTTTCAAATTCGAAACCTTCGCCAGTTTTCATATTGATAATTCCTTTATCGTGCCCCGAGTGCCCCCGAGCACATGTTACCTTTTGAAAATTTGATATAGAACTGACTATTGCCTTGAAAATTATGCTTTATTGTTCTTAAAAAAAGTTCAAAACTGATTTAGCTTAAGATTTGTGTTGAGTAAGAAGATTATTATCATAGAAAAGTTCGCACATCTTCTTCTAAATACATATATAAAAGGAGAAACTGACTGACTGACTGACTGACATATCAACGCACAGCCTAAACGGCTAAACGTAGGCACTTGAAATTTAGAAGGGACGTAGCTTAGGTACCGTAGAGGTGCACTAAGAAAGGAATTCTCGAAATTCCCACGGGAACGGGAATTAGCGGGAAAATCCTTTTGTATGAAAAATCTAAACCGCTTAAGTTAGACGCTTGAAATTTGGCATGCAGGTAGGTACCTTAGTAAACTTAAAGCTTAGTTGCAACAGGATATTGCAAAATTCCCACGAGAACGGGAGTTAGAGGGAAAAAACTTTTGTATGTAAAAATCTAAATCACGTAAGATAGATGTTTTCAATCTGTGTACTCTGTACAAAAAAAAATTAACACGCAAACGAAGTTGCGGGCATCAGCTAGTGTTATGATAAACTAAAAAGTTATTTCACTAAGTCCATGAGTTATTTTGGTTATATCTATGAACAAAACTAAGTGTGTTGTCATTTCTGATATATGTCAAAGACGTCAGACATCATATAGAAGTGATTTATTCCAAACTTTCTCTTTGATAGCAAACTTCACGTTTATTGTTGGCGAGAACGATCTTGCGCAAGTGCAAGAGAAAACTGATGGAAAACTGACATTAGATGACGAACCTTGTGATTGATGGCAAACGTCATATTGATTTCAATGTTAGCGGCACTGTTTTTGTTCTGAAATGTAGGCATAATTTATTCCTGCGTTAGTGCAAGCAAAAATCGATCTTAAGGTGACGAACCTTTTTATTCCTTGACTGTACAAACCGTAATCTTACAATTTAACTAGTGAAATTATAAATTACAAAATTACGGGTTTAAAAATATTTCAGTGACACATAAAAACATGGCTGTTATAAATCAAATCCATTCGACATAGATATCAACATCATACATACATTGCTTTTGCACAATGTGATTTTTACTGATTATGTAAAGCAAATTCAGCAATATACGTCAAATCGTTCATCGAATATCGTCAACAAATAATTTTATGGCAAGAAAATGGTCGGCGCGAATGGGCCTTTTTATAATTCGAAAACGGCACGGCAAAATTGTATTACCATTGCCTTCTATGTACAAGTGATACTAGAAGCTGGGAATATGGTAATTCAAATTTTGATATGACGTGCCGTATCGTTCGAATTATAAAAAGGCCCAATGGGACTTGAGCCCATGATCCGGGACCTTATTCTCTAAGTGCGATAGTGATAATCAAGCTGTATCGCAATCTTATCGCAATCAATTACTGTCAAATAAATTATAGATGGAACAGGAAATGGCCAACTTCATGTTATACTGTCCGAATTCTCAAGCTGTTATAACTGGAACAAAGACAGATAATGACATTTTGAATGATATTGAATGAATGTAATTGTCAATTTGTCAATTATTTTCATGTTATTTGATAATTTCTTATGAAATGTTTTGTAATTATTCAAAAATACTAATCTTATTTAACAAGAAAAAGTAATTTGGGAGATACTGCTCTCTTAAAAATTAATGAGGTAAATAGAAATAGCCATATTGGGAAGTATTGACATGCTTTTAACCAGAAAAAGGGGTTGTTTTATATTGTTCTGGTGTTTGTTTACTTCTGAGAAATACTATTATTATGTTATTTTTCTCGTGTGATTGATAAAAAACATGATTATTGTTACGCAATTATAGCAAAGTAAACGTATGTATACGTATTCGTGGGTACTTTGGAATTTGTTGGGGGAATAATAATGCATTTTACGAGTAAATATGCTTCCACCATGGCGGGCTGTATATAAAAAAGTGCAAAAATTTTGCAAAAGATCGTCAAGCTATACCATTTTTATAAATAAATAAACGCTACACACTTAGAGGCCCACACTAAGGTTTTCCCTTGTGTCGTGGGTCCCTTGGAAAACACAAAGACAAACACAAACACCCATGACCCGAGAACAAACATCTACTTTTTACGCAAATGTTTGCCCCGGCTGGGGATCGAATCCAGGACCCGCCGATCAAGAGGCAGCGTCACTACCACTTGACCAAACCGGCTACATTATGATTATGGATCATATTAAAATCCTAAGTATTTTTGATTGCTTGACGCTCTGCCAACCCAAGTATTAGTACGTATATGTCCAATACAGGCGGTCGTCTCGTATGCCACTTAATTTTTAACGTTCTCAAATCATGATTTTTTTTAAATAATGTATTAAAATCATTATTTAACACCATTTTCCAGATATTCAATGTTCATCATATCAAACGTCTGGACATGCAAATAAAATAACATATTTTACATTTTGACAATGTCTGAACTTCCTAACGTGAATCCTTTCTTTGGAAATAGAAGTTTTAACTGCAAAACGATGACGAGATGAAGTAAGAAGTGTTTCCCAAATTATGATATTTCTCATTGGGTTATCATTATCGAGCAAATTTTAATTACAATTAAGCTTGGATAATTAAACCACAAACCACCACATACTCGTACGTAAAAGGGATCATAGTCGTAAGTGTACAGATAGATATATGATTTATGTCTTAACACACTTCTTCTTATCATGTAGGTATAGTCAAGTGTGAAGTGTGTTTACCCATTGAAGATTCCAAAAAGAAGTTCGGTTGAGCTTGTCCAGTCCAACAGTGGGTTCACATAGTACTTATCAAACAAAAAAAAAAACCCTGTGAATCAAGAACTAATAGCGTATTTTCTTAAACCTTTACGTAGCCTCTGGGTTAGTTTTATCTGTAAATATAAATCCCATTACACATTGCAGAAATGTGAACTGAGAGCAATTTTTAATATTGTGATATATGCCTTGGTTGTTGACTTCAACGAAAAAAGAAGTAATATCTAAATGGGTGCCTTTAATTTTGAAGTCGGTAAACATTTTTATAAAATTTTTATTTATTGTATGTTAATTTGTAACGAATAAACACAAAAACTACTGGACCGATTTTAAAAAAATCTTTCACTATTAGAATGCTACATTATCCCCGAGTAACATAGGCTAGGATATCATTTTTCTAAATTCCCACGGAAACGAAGTCCCGCGTCGGAATCTATCATGAATAAAGTTTGATAAGGTACTTACATTACAGGCACTTTAAGTAAGTGTTCCTAATAAAATCAATAAATTGAAAAATTATAATGACAAACATATTATTTGAAGTCTTTACCTTCCTTACAGCATTAAGATAACTCTATCGTATTGAGCATAGAAAAGCATTTTTCTTACTTGTATTATCAAGAGCACGCTAAGCTTGACACTTTATAATATACTTATTAGGGCATATGTATTTATGTTTATTATTATTTATGTTTAGTTTCGTAATTATTTAATATTTTATCTTTCACCTCGGATAAGGTGTGGCTACCACTCACTCTCACCAATCACCCTAAGGTAAAGTGGTAGATAATGCCATTGGGCATTAAGTCCGCCCTTGTACTTTTAGTGCATTAAGTTAAGTAAATAAATAAAATAAAAACTACATTCCTGTAAAGTTGTCCAAAATCCCTTGAATTGTTTTTTTTTGTGAAGGTGTAACTAAACTCCGTCCGTCTCAAACTTTTACGTTTATAGTACATATACATATGGTTATCCCTATAATCCCTATCAGGGTAGGCAGAGCATCAGTGGTTTTAAAACCACTTGATGCCACGTTTGACATATATTCAAGAGGGTTTTAAGATGAAAAATGATGTAAGTGGTGAGAGGTTGTCAGCCTTTTGCCCACAATACAGCAAAACCCTCGCGTCTCACTTACTGACTTTTACAGTATGCCTGGGAATAGTAGGCAGCTGGCACATTCTATGTTTTTCTATTACTCCCAGTCTAGTATGGAAGCTACTGTAGCTTCCATGCTTCCACGTTTATAGCAGGGTAGGGTCATAATTATTCTAAACTCATTATTATTATTTTGTGAAACAAACTAGGTACATTGAATAGGTAAACAATCAGACGCACTCGCGTTAATAATAAAAGTAAAATATATCAAACATATATAAGCTTGTGCTTATATCTTAGAATGCATATGATAAGTTAATTTAAAAATTGTTTCTTTTTTACAGATTTTCTCCAAGCACAAAAATCAAAATTCAATTTAGTTCATGTATTTTATTTTAATATAAAATAGCATTAAAGTTATTCAAGTGTGGTCATTTTACATCTTTGTTACTTATTTTCAAGAGCTGATATCCTCTCTTGAACCTCCACGTTTCAAAACTTCATAATATGTCATGTCACTCATTTGTACTAACTTCGACGGCAATTGGATGATGTCTCGATAACTGAAATACAATAAAACTTTGTAAAGTAAAAGATAACTACTTTTTATCTATACTAATATTTAATTAAAGAGGGAAGATTTGTAGTTTTAAACGACTTCAAAAAAGGAGAAGGTTGTTCGACTGTATGTTTTTTTTAATGTATGTTCACCGATTTCTCCGCCATTTATGGACCGATTTCAAAAATTATTTCACCATTAAAATGCTGATTTATCCCTGAGTGACATAGGCTAGGTACTACATAATTTTTCAAAATTCCCACGGGAACAAAGTCGCGCGCGGAAAGCTATCATGAAAATAGTTTGATAAGGTACATCATTATACTCAGCCCACATCAACCCACTGCTGGGTATGGGCTTCTTTGTAGCAATAATCGTCACGGTTCTGTGCTAACCTCATCGATAGAGGTCCCGTCATTTTGACGATATCTTCTGACTATCGGGCTGGTTGGTCTGCTCATTGGCCTTGTTGCTCCCATTGGCCACCATTCGAGACTCCCTTGGCCCACTGTCTGTCGTTCCTCGTATATATAAGATACATACTTGAGGTATTTACAAATGTTTGATCTTGAATTTGTAACTTCGCATTTCCGTGGTTTTGTGTGGATGAAGTTAGAGTGTAGACGTCATTTTCTATCAATTACCCTGCAAACAGATTTATTAATGAAAATTATGCAAAATACCTTTGATGTTGTAAATATAATAGACTAGCTTTTACCCGCGGCTACGCTCTCGCGCAAAGAACTATTTTAGTCACCCATTTCATTCTTGACACCTTGATTTTCGAAAAATCCGGAAACACTCGTCCCTTTATTTGCCTTAAGGTTAATCTTGACGAAGTTTCGAGTTAAAATGTCCAAAAAAATTGTTTTCTCCATACAAACTCTGAACCCCCATTTCACCACCCCAGGGGTTGAATTTCGAAAAATCCTTTCTTAGTACTTACAACCTTTACAAAAGACACTTTTTTGCCAAATTTTAGTTTTCTAGGTCTGAGGGTTTGGGCTGGGTGTTGATGATGATCAGGACGTCCAATTTTATATATAAGAAATTGTATATATAAGAAGAGCTTGATATTTAAACGATATTGAGTGGCTTGTGCCTGAAGTTGTGGTTTCAAAACTCTGCGCACGTTTGCCATTCTTTACAAAATAGTTTTTTTGCAATATTTTTTTTTTGCTTTCTGTTGTAGGTATAACATAGATGTATTATCGTACTACTAATGTAAAAAAACCTGTTATTTACGGGACTATAACATAACCATTTAAATATCATATTTACAAATAAAATACTTACTTCTACGTGGACTGACGTTGACAAATTTTGACACTTTTGATAAACATAGAGTAATTATAGTAAAAAGATAAATATACAATAGACACCTCTTTCATAGAAAAATAAAAAAAAGTTTTATGTGTTTTAGAGTTCTGTACTCAAAGGGATCCATTTGATTTGGCAGTAAAACACGAAAAAGAAAATAATAATAATCAATTTTTATTATTTATTACGTAATCTCTATAATCCAATTACAGTAGTAGGAGGAAGACGAAGACCCAGGTTTTGTTATTGAAGTTTTGTAGAATGACGAGTTCTTTTAAAGATGAGAGACCTGGGAGGAGCAAGTTATTAACTTATTAGTGATCTTGGAAAAATGTTATTAAACAAGAAATGTCTTAGCCTTGTTTTCTAGAGCCCGGCCTTTCCCGAAACACGGCAATAGGCCCGGTAGTACCACATTGGTACCGAGGCAAAGGTCGCAGTCTTATGTGGAACGCTACATGCGCCTGCACCATAACACAACACAAGCAAATAGTGCTATGCTATTTGTCTTTATTTTGTATTATTTTGACTAATGAATGGTTAAGTGAAATTAATGGACAGAAAAACATAAATTTACTACGTTTCGGATGGCTAGATAACTCATTTTGGCTCTGAGTTTCAGTAAAATTTTATTGAAACATATATATACACTGAAGCCTAAATCCCTGACGGAGTAAGCAGAACATCATAATGGTTGTAAAACAATTACATACCTAACCTACATTCTGACGGTCATAATATAAAATAGAACATGAATATTGTTTTAAATAGGTTGTCAGTTTTTCAGCCACAGCAAAACCCACTAACTGGCTTTTAAAGTATCCCTGAAAAGAGTTGGCAGCTGGCACAATATAAGTTTCTCGTAATTATAGTCTAGCATTTAAGTAATTATTGCCATCAATATTTTATTATTGACCTCAGGTATACAGAGCAATATCCTCTTTTAACGTTTTAGTATATAACGAATTACTTATAACATATCTAGGAATGTACTGAACCTAATTCAAATGTGAAGATTTTTTTATCTAAAAGTTTAAAAGATGGGATCATGAAAAGAAGATGATAATATTGGTTACAAAGCTTGTTTTCAGGTCAGTGTATTAGTTGCTACGTGCTGTCTCACTTTAATTCACTTTAGTTACAACCCCATCTCTCTTTAACTTATTTTTACTGTACATGTCATTTAGTTGATCACCGTGTAGAATGAATGTATTGAAAATCGCAAACTTCAGACAGGAAGTACTAAATGAACGAGAAAGCGAGAGGAATATACAAGAAACAAATATATTAAATTAGTTACAGACACGAAAGAATTTGGTAGTTTGGCAATTTATCAGCCAATGAAAACCTGTCATACCTATATCATTCAGCGGTAAAATATCATTCATTTTCAACATCCACTTTTGCTATTGCATTCAGTATCACTATCGCATTGAATTATCGCAATCACTATCATTATCTCTATCGCAGTTAGGGAATAAGCTTCCCGGTCAACCATTGTCAACTATTAAGAAGAATCAAAGACATAACAAGGACCTAACCTAACCTAACCTAACCTAACCTAACCTAACCTAAAAAAAAAAACTTGCACCTCCATAAACGCCTACTAGATAAAGCAGAGTCTCTCCCAAGAAAATCGAAGCTCTATATTACTGACAGCAAGATTGGCCTAATCTTAATTAAACACAGCAAGATTGGCCTAATCTTAATAAAATAAAATAAAAAAAGAAGAGCCACAGACAAGAAATTGAATTGAACCTAACCTAACACGATTTAGTTTTCATAAATTTAAGTTTTCTTTAACAACTGGTAAGTATTTATTTAATAAATTGATTTGTCAAATATTATAATACAATTAAATATATGTCAAAACCTAATAAAATAGTATTTATTACATCCCAGCACCCACATTCGGTTTTGCTATTTTAATGTGAGATAAAATGTTCTTACTCATCAAAATAATGTTTTACTATGTGGGACCGTTATTTTAAAGCCGGTTAACCCTGGTTCAAAAGGAAATATTGTGAGAATAAATACCCTTTTAACCGACTTCAAAAAACAACAACACAAACCATATCAAAAAAGTTGAATGTTCTCAATTAAAACGTTTGTCTATTTACTTAGTTATTTTTATAATTGACAAAAAAGGGGGGTGTAAAAAGTTTGATGTGTGTATCTGTGTGTCTGTCTGTGGCATCGTAGCTCCGAAACGAATGGACCGATTTCAATGCAGTTTTTTTTATATGAAAGCTGACGTAATCAAGATGGCTTTTAGCTATATTTGAACAAAATTGGTTTAGCTGTTTATGAGTTATAAGAAAAAATTTCGGGAGCAATACAATGCTTTTTTTTTAATTTAGAATTATTCAATGAAGTGAAGTAGGCAGAAAACACAAAACAAGACCATTTTACCCTCACAAAGTTTTAACACTTGAAAAATAATGAAAGTTTCTGAAAAATGATCATGCTGCTAAAGTACTTACGTCACAAGGTTCAAGAGAAAGGGGAATATTATAACACTGGCTTCTCGCTATATTTTTGGAGTTCATTTATCACGCTTTCAACCACTGAGTTTTATAATTTTAACTTGCGTATTTTGTTGTATTTGTATATTTTTATCTATATGTATATATCATAATTTTACCTATTTCCCGACGTTCGAATAGCATAAGTTTAAATTGTTAAAATTAGTTCAGTCAATTAAAAATTGATTTTGTAGATTTATTTTTATTTTCGAGTTGTGAAAGCTAACGAGATCAAAATGATGTAAGTAGTAGGTTATATCGCGCTTCCTCAGGAACTCTAAAACAATTTCCATACATTTTATCAAAATCGGTCAGGTAATTTGGTGTGAATGTGTAACAGACACAGAGGCACTTTCGTATTTATAAAATTAGCTAAGTTGGATATTTATAAAAAAATATTTTCCAAAGATTCGTGCGTTTGAAGATCATCAGATCACCTCCTAGTTGACAAGTTATCTTACCAACTTCAACAGGCCTGTACATATCTTTTTGACGCTATAAGTCCAGTGAAAGAAACATAAAAAACTAATAAACTCTAGCAGCTAAAGACTGCTGGCTTTAAAAAAATATTACTCTAATTAGCTACTCCGAAGTTTTTTACTTTTTACTACAGTATCATGAATAACGGAGAGCTACTACCTTAGGAAGCAGAAACGTTAAAAGCTCTTTACAGCTTTACTAGATATCTGTGTGTGTGCGTCTGTATATGTATGATTTTTTGAACAAAACTAGTAAGATAACTAGACAAGATAACATAAAGAAAATAATTTAGGGCCTTACCAAAAAAAATAAACCTAAAACGTACCTAGACAATGTTTAAAAATGAAGGTATGGATATAAATTCTTTTGCCTTTCCCGAAAAGGATAGATTAAACAGAAACAAAATGTCATAAGTTAGTTTATTTTCTAAGTGGTGTTTTGATATTTTGTCATAAAGCAGTTATTTTTTATGTCTCTTAAATGGCTGAACCAATTTTCATCAAATATAGCTTAGAATTAGAACTAACTCGATTATATCAACTTTCAAACAAAAATTACGGCATCGAAATCAGTCCATTTGTTTAGAAGCTAAGATGCCAGAGACAGACTCACAGATACACAGGCATACAGATAAACACGAATATGAATACACACGTCAAACTTATAATACCGCTCTTTTTATGTCGAGAGTTAAAAACGAAAAAGTTCTTACTCACTCCTTTTGCTAGAGCCAAGGGTTTGGGCTTTCCCAAATCACTTCAGCTCTAGATTTTGAAGTTAGAAAATCTGAAAAGGCCGGAATAGGCTGGAAAGGTCTTGATATCTTACTTCTTTACTAATATTTTAAATGCGAGAATTTGTAACGATGTATGGATGTTTGTTCCTCTTTCACGCTCAAATGGCTTGACCAATTTTGATATAATTTCTTTTAGAGGTAGCTGACACCCTTGATTAACACACCTGGCTACATAATTTTTGCAAATTCACACGGGTACGAAGTCCCGGGCGGAAAGCTAGTGACTCATAAAGATTACTACAGCCTCAAAGGCAATTGAATCTGGCACGGTCTGTAACTATTACAGGTAGTTAAAAATATTTTCATGAGATAAGCACAGACAAGCAGTGGTAGAATATCAGCGCCTGTACTTTTAGTACAAGCGTTATGCTGAGTCGCATCCTCGTTTTTCCTGCGCTGTAGAATAGTATTAAATTTTTACCGACTTCAAAAAAGGAGGAGGTTCTATGTTCGACCGTATGCATTTTTTTATGTATGTTCACCGATTTCTTCGCCAATTATGGACCGATTTTCAAAATTCTTGTTTGTTCGAAAGACTATACTCGAGTGGTGGTCACATATACATTTTATCGAAAATGATTCAGCGCTTTAAAAAAAATCAACAAAAACAAAAAAATACTACAAACAAGAATATCATCTAAATAAATGAGTGACATTTTCGTTTGTGGTTATCTGCTAATAGGCATTGTAGTCTGCAAAAATACTAGTTATCTACTTAGTGAGAACTGTTGTTGGGATTGAAGTCGGTGACTCATACGTTTTTAAAACGTGGAAAATTATTTGTTGTTTTTTTTTTGTTGTTAATTATGTTTATCTTAGCTCTATGTTGTGTAGTGTCCTACAGAATGGGAAAAACAAACTTTTTTTTTCTTTTCTTCTTTCTATAATACATACAAGTACTTACCTCTTTTAAACGAAACCCAATGATAAATTCGAATCGTCTGGACCAAGTTGATTTAACGAATGAATTTGGATCCATTCATTATCTGTAAGCTTTTAAACGGGAACATTTACAAAGTGATTCGATGGAAGATACATTTGTGTGTCGATGAGATAACTCGGCAATATCGTTGATTGAAACTCCGCAGTGTAGGCTGCTGTATTTTGGGTTTATTGTACTTTTATTTAACGAGTATAGTAGAGAAAAGACTAGATAAATTAAATTCTTTGAAAAATGGTCTATAGTCGTGATTTTAACAATGTCTGAGTATTTTAATCAAAATAAAATCATGTGTAAAAACAGCCTTTACGGGTATATAAGGTCCTAATTTATTAGTCACTTACCTTCTAAGGCGTTATTGTATAGGTTGATATTATTCCAAAAAACCACATAAAAATTAATTATCTAAAAATTAAATTTTGTAAAATAAATAAAAAATGAATTTTCCATTTAAAGATAAAGGAATGGTTCTCTTTCGATTATAGCCGTCCACTCCCCGCTCGCCCGCTCTACTACTGCCATTATTATTTACGTTTGAATGGATGGGTTTATTCAACATAGTAATGAAAAAATATCATAACAAAATTTTTCAAGACCTTTTAAATGTAATATTATGCTTTTATTTTTTGACTCAAATGATATATTTTGACCTACACAATAACGTGTTAAAAGAAAAGTGACTAATAAATTAGGACCTTATATGTAATACGTCAGAGCACTATTAGTTGATCAGAAGTGTGCACCGCTAGCAGGTGAGCATGTCGATTTTAAGGTGACACTTCACTTGGCGTTGCGTGTTCGCGTAGCGTTTTTGCAGTATTTGTCCAAATATTTGTACATAGTCCAAACAGCACAAACATGACATCCTCACTTGGGATGCCAACGGCAAATAAGGTCTAAATTTGCCTATTTGTGTGTTTGTCATATTTGTGCAAATATGGCAAATATAGACAAATAAATCCTCCACACATGGTAGTATTTGGCAAAATACGGCAAATACGCAACGCCAAGTGAAGTGCCACCTTTAGAGCACAATATGTTATGACCTCACACACTCCAAACTATCAACATATTGTTTAGTTGCAACTGCTGCTTTGGTAGAGCGGGGAATTAGGTTCTTCAGAAAATTAGTTGTTAAATAAACACTGGTTCACTTTAAAGACATTTATTGGATAAATCACAACTTATTAATAAGTACATAAAAAACTCAATCGTTTGAACTCCGAGCTCGGGCACAGACAGCGAACGAATGTGTCACTTCGGAGTGACAGCGATAAGATTCAGATATTTTTTAATTTTAAAATAGGAAGCCAAACAAGGGAAGCAAAACTACCAATGAAAAAGGAAATTAGGAACGACACGCATACAGCCTCTTTACAATACCCGGGAGCCCCCTGCGAGGAACCATCAGGATCACGGAACTCCCTTCATTCAAGTAGAACAGAAAAAATAATAAAAACAGAAAAAAGTTTCGCCATCGAGCGGGATTGAACCCGTGTTGGGCCAGCGTGGTGGAATGGCCTACATCCCCTTCGTGTTTTAAAGGGAGGCCCGTGCTCCATAGTGGAGACGTGTAATTAAACGAGCCGATAAAAAAAAGTAATATAATTTAAAAAAAAAAAAACGCTTCACGAACCCAGGACCCGCCGATCGAGAGGCAGCGTCACTACCATTAGACCAAACCGGCCGTCAAATTACTTATCAAGAAATGAATAATTCACGATTCTTTAATAATTACGTAACCCCAGCAGCTGCATTAGCACGATCGCACCAAGCAGAATTTAAACGCAGCCAAATACACTCTGACATTTGCGAAATCACATCTGGAAACGCCACATCTAAAAGATTGGTTTCGGAACTGTTCCAGCGTATTTCAAGATTCAAGATTCAAAACATTTATAAACATTTCCTAGTCAATTGTATTTTTGCGCGGGTGTGAAATGTGGGTGAATTAAAAAGATTTCAAAGCGCGAGAATAACGACGCGGCCAAAGAATAATAAATTTAGAGGTGTAATACGATTGCGCTAACACATTTTTCTCAGATCCACTGGATGTGACATATATGTTTACCACGGCCTAGAGCTACGAGATTGGAGTAGCATTGCATTACCACCGCAAATTACGACGCAATCCCATCTGAACCACGACTTCCATTACTGACGCGGTCGCAGCTCATATACAGGTTGTTACTGAACGCAAATGATGCGGCTGAAACGGTCTAAAGGTCATCTGTTGTGATTCTGGTTTTGATAGGTCCCCAGGTCTTAAAATAGAAATTATATATTTTTATTTATTTATAATAGATCGACAGATATTTTACCGATCTAATAAACAATGTAACATAAGGAAACATAAATATTAAATGTATTCAAAATCGAACCAAATAATATAACTTACATTACACTCAAAAAATGTGTCGTTAAGATAACTCTGTTTTTATTTTTTATTTAGGTCTACTTCTACTCTACAGCTATTTTACTCATCTTATAAATAATTAAACTTTAACTAAACATAAGACAATAACAGGTCCTTTATTATGAAGTCCAAATATTTGACTTTTAGTGCTAAGTTATACAGGGCATGAAAAAAATAAAATAAAAATGAACTAAAAATAATCAGGATGATAAAAAAAAGAAAGCGGATTGAATTAAATTTATCATCAGCAATTTATTTATCATCACAAAAATTAAATATACGGTAAGCAAAGATAGTATGATTTGTTAACCATCATAGATATGCGAGAATTGTACAGCGACGATGAGGTAAGAAGTGCACAGGCTGAGTAGAGTTAGCGGTAATTTAATGCCGACGGGAATCACTCGCCACACTTTGTGGTCGAAACGACGCGATTTCATGTAGCGAAGCAGACGGCGTAGGCTATCATACTTCTCGACATCTGAAAAATATTTAATAATCATAAATATTTTTTATATTTAATATATTGTTTATGATTCTGGCGGTTATTTTCACCGGTTTTAAACATATTATATCGCCTTCT
This sequence comes from Aproaerema taeniolella, assembly GCA_949987775.1. Lineage (NCBI taxonomy): Eukaryota > Metazoa > Arthropoda > Insecta > Lepidoptera > Gelechiidae > Aproaerema > Aproaerema taeniolella. The sequence continues at coordinate 16,253,502 of OX465255.1, read as the reverse complement.
TATCACGATTATTGTATCCGATATAATGAGCAACCGTTATAATATGTTTAAAACTGTTTTTATACTTGTTATTCTACGTCTACAGGGTGTTTCTTTGTAACTGAAAAAGCTGATTGTTTCAATTTAGAATCGATAATATCATCCATTTATATAATTTCATCTATGGTAATTTATTTATGTTATTTTAATTTGATTAAGAATGTATTCACTTAGACTACTTCTTTCCGAGTAAACCTTAAAATACACTCGTTATCATGTTTCTTCATAAGAAAACTACTTCATAATTTTTGTGAAGATGAATACACTTTTCCTTGTCTTTAAATTAACTTTTTCAAATATTGACCAAATTCCCGCCAGCAACATCGCTCCCAAGGGAATATCAGGAGTTAACTATACACAAACCTTCCCCTTGAAACACTTCGTCCAATGATGCAAACTGTATGAAAATAAGTTCGATAGTTTTAGAGCTTATCGCTTTCAGATAGATAGACGCAGTATACCTTTCTACATCTATACCTTTCTCATTCAACAGCTGATAGTCCAAAGTCAGTTTTAAAGCCTCAAGCTCGGCATTAGTCATCTCAATAATAATTGAAGGAGTCAGTATCCTGGCGATAACATGAAGAATGTAAATTGATTCTGTCCAGTATGCAAGCGAACCCATCTGGAAATTGAATACGGTAGGTATTCTAATCGGTACTTGTTTACCGATTAGAAATAACTTTAAGAGTACAAACAATGTATCAAGGGAACACATCTGAAATTTATAACGGTAGGTATTACTTGTTTACCGATTCGAAATACCTTTAAAAGTATACACAATGTATCAAGGGAATACATCTGAAATTTATAACGGTAGGTATTACTTGTTTACCGATTAGAAATAACTTTAAAAGTACACACAATGTATCAAGGGAATACATCTGAAATTTAAATACGATAGGTATTACTTGTTTACCGATTAGAAATAACTTTAATAGTACATTATGCTACAAGTGTGCTAAGTTGGATATTACATTAGAGGCGAGTTTAGAGCTCGAGCCGAAGGCGAGGGCTCAATGGAGCCGAGAATGTAATATCCAATGCGCACTCGTGTTATACGACGTTTTTCAACACATTTGCGAGGAAAGCAAGAAATAAAAACTTTCCTTTGATATTGACGGCAACAAGCTATCACTTGCACGTTGCTCCTCGGAAAGTATTTCTGGCGGTGTACCCACGTAGGTTACCTACCTGTTCTGCACTTGAAGAATACATTTTTTGTGTTGTATTTCTGACAATAATAACAATCTGATGAATACAAATGCCGTTAGTGAAAACCAAGTGAAAACATTTGAAAAGAGGCGCGATTATTTTTTTCTTTTTTCGCTCGCAAAATGGGATTCACATTGACAAGTATGCCATACAGCCAAATAATAAAAAAATATTTAACTATATATTTTCACGTTTTAGCATAAATAAATGATAATTTTCTGTTAAATTTAAATGATTTACTTAGTGGAATTATATTTTTATTTACAAATAGTTTAATATTTACACTTAATTTTAAATATAAAATAAGATCTGATCTCTTTGCTGAAATTTAGAAAAAAAAACCATTACGTACTTGTGCTTTATTTTTATTACTCACGGGCTGGGTAATACGTATCATTATGAACCTTGAAACAATGACATAAGACCCACTTTATGAGCAAATGTGTTGAAAAAGTAATAAAAAAATTATCACCTTGACATTCAATTGCTTATAACTTTTATGCGGCTGAACCAGTTTTGATCATTACCAATGAAAGGCATGATTTTTACCAAAGATTTTCACACTAGTTTCACTTATTTATTTAATACTAGCTTTCCGCCCGCGGCTCCGCCCGCGTGGACTACAAGTTATATCGTGCTTAACTGTGAGATAAATGTAGCCTATGTCCTTTCCCAGGCTCTAATCTATCTCTGTACCAAATTTCATCAAAATCGGTTCAGTGGTTTGGGCGTGAAGGACGGACAGACAGACGATTACATTAACTTCAGGTGTGTCTTAGTTTAAACTGAGTTTAATTATAATAAACTAGCTTTCCGCCCGCGGCTTCGCCCGCGTGGACTACATCGTGCCCAGCTTTGAGATAAAATGTAACCCTTTCCAAAAATGTAACCCTAATCCTTTCCCAACATCTAATCTTAGTACCAAAATTCATCAAAATCGGTCAACCGCTGTCCTTGCATTTTAAATCTGTCGTATCTTCGAAAATATTAATTTAAATTACATGCTGTAAACGGCAATGTTGATCTATATTAAATGCACAATTTATTTAAAGTACTTTATTAGATAAGGATTAATGCTGTATTGCTTAAAATCGCTTCGTAAATAAGTTATTATTTCTCGTAAAAAGTAAAGGATAAAAAATGGTTATTGTGGGTTATCCCTAAGAGATAGACATACACTATCGCGGACTTTTTTGTAGACCTTTTTAAGGTGCACAATACTGTAGTACATTATTTTGATCTATCTCGTAGGGTTCAGCCCTAAAAAAATGTGTTTATTTACATCACATTAGAAACCTCTAAAATAATCAGTGTTTCTCTAATATATTATGCATGTATATATTAAAAAAAACCGCATGAAAATCCGTTGTGTAGTTTTAAAAATCTAAGCATACATAGGGACAGACAGACAGACAGACAGCGGGAAGCGACTTTGTTTTATACTATATGTAGTGATCTTCAAGCTCGGCATTAAATAAATAAGGGGAATTAGTGTAAAAATCATGTCTTTCATTGGTAATAATATGGAATTCCATCAAGAAGCAACAACACAAAGTATAAAAAACAGTTTTGATCAAACATGATTAAACCATAACCTTATATTTGGACCTAAAAGAACATGGAAAGCAAAACATGTTATGATTATTATGATTATAGCTCAAAATTGTATTGTGTTGTAACAGTCAGAATTTTTCTTTAAAAAAACAACGGTAATTAGTTCACTCCATTAAAACTAAACAATCTCCAATTTAATTATGTTAATCTAAACTAATATTATAAAGAGGAAAGATTTGTATTTTTGTATGTAACGAATAAATAGGCTCCGAAAATACTGGACCGGTTTCAAAAATTCTTTCACCATTAGGATGCTACATTATCCCTGAGTAACATAGGCTACATAATTTTCCCGAATTCCAATGGGAACGAAGTCCCGTGCGGGAAGCTAGTAATATTATAAAGAGGAAAGATTTGTATTTTTGTATGTAACGAATAGGCTCCGAAAATACTGGACCGATTTCAAAAATTCTTTCACCATTAGGATGATACATTATCCCTGAGTAACATAGGCTACATAATTTTCCCAAATTTCCACGGGAACGAAGTCCCGCGTGGGAAGCTAGTACCTTATAAATTATGAAGAGCTGAAGAGCGTACATCATCGCCATCATTTTCGGAATTCCGAAAAGCAACTCAACTGTTATCTGAAATTAATAGAAAGGGTACGTTTACATATATGTCATTGTAATATTTCAAACCCGTAATATTTTTATTTTACTTAGTAAGATTTTAACCTCTCCTCTCGGTACTTTGGGAACTGCCTAATTTTTTTTACATTGACGGACCTTTTTACCCGACTGCGAGACGCAAAGGAGGGTAATGTGTTTATCACCCTATATATGGGTTTATACGTTTGTGGCACTATTTTGACCAAACGCGTGAGCCGATTTTGATAAATGATACATTGTTGGATTTGTCATGACAGCGGGAATGTCATAGAAAGTATAAAAAAATTAAATAGATGATTTTGGACGCCATGATGTGAAGAAAAAAAACAAAGAACTATGTCACGTGGGGTATCATTGAATAGGTATTTAAAAATCATTTTTACTGCTTAGGATTTACAATGATATAACGATTTTTACTTAAATATAGGCTTTTAATTCGGAAATTGTTCAATTTTTATGCAAATGAGATATATATATACAGCTAATGAGAAAATCAACAAACAAATATTGAATAACATAACGATTTTAACAGCCGAGACCCATCAAAAATCCGCTTTCTAATAATGGGTCCCGATTGTTAAAGTCGTTATTACGCAGTCAGGATTTTTTATTTTTTCAATTAATTTTTTTTAAATTAAATTAATGCAATCTAACCTAAAAAAGTCTAACCTAACAGAATATCTTAATTATTTTTTTATACCTACTTTAATTACCTTTACTTATTTTTAAGGATTTGTATGTCCCATACAAATCCTTTTTACAACTGGAAAACGACACCACAATATTTCATTACCGTTGCTTCCTATGCACTGTTGATACAAGACGTTGGGAACATAGTGGGCAATGGTAATACAAATTTTGCCGTGTCACGCCCATCCCTTTTTTTTTAAAGCAAAATAAAAAGCTATTAAAAACCAATTGATAGTTAATAATGATAATAATTAATAATAATAAATTGGCTTACCATTTTATCGTATAAAGGAATTATCTTATCGTAAATATTTGACAAGCGGATATAATAATTCTTTCCTTCATTAATTGTAATTTCCGAGTTTGTGAACATTGTGTTAAGTTTTTTGATATAGCAATAAATATAATAGGAAATCAAACAAAATATAATTGAAACTAAATCAACACTGATAGAAGGGGCGATAGAGAAGTAAAATGGTAATATTGTGTGATCACAGATGTATTTTTTTTCAGTTAAGCATTGCTGAATGAAAAAAGTAGATTTTGCAACGAAAATAATGATAACGTAAACGAATGCCTTTATACCTAAAATCTGATTTTGAAGAGAAGGAATCTGATCATCGATTTCATTCAAACTGATTATGAAATCATAAAAATTATACTTAGTACAATTTAAAATGAGAGAATACAAAATATATTCAAGTAAAAACGTTAAGTTCCAAATCATTTGCAAAATCACGGTAAAAAGAGGTGAAACTAAACAAAGTATAGACAAAAAAGAAGCTACAAAAGATATTAATTTAGCTACAGGTCGAAAACACTGATCTAAATGCTTTATAAAGCCAAAATTGAATCCAAAACAGAATTGAAGCATAAGAAAAAAATAGAATATTGATTTTGGTATTCTTGTCTTTTTTTGAGACCATTGTTTCTCAATTTGTTGTAATCCATGAGGCTTGTTCATTTTCGTTAGAAATATTAATCTAATTGCTTAATTTTTATTCTTCTCGGAAACTCTTTCGAAAGATGATCTTGTTCGGTAAGAGGTGCAGTACGGAGTGTGGCTATTCTAATTTGGATCAAGATGCCTCAGTGCGCAACTCTATTAGTGCTAATGATAATCTTTTGTATAAAGTACTGCCGAGTTTTATCGTAAATAAAATTAATTTTACGAATCTAACTTTTCAAAGTGATTTTCTTGAGACAAGAACAGCTATAACTTTTCGTTGCACAATACAACTTGTTGCTTTTTGTACTTTACGTATTTCTTTTCAATAACGCTGTTCTCAATGTGTAATCTATAATTATATTAGATTGCCACTTGTCTGTACGTGTATAGAGCAAGACAATGTAGATAGATGTTCGATGTTTTGAGTGATATGGATGGATAGTAATAGTGGCTTAGTGATTAATCTACAAATTAATGTTAAAAATTCATTATTTTCTAGAACTTGTCAACTTGTAACATTCCTTTTAACAAATTAACTTAAGACATTACACTGTACAGTCCGTAACACTTTCAGTAACCAATTTTTTTAAATTATTTAATAGGAATAGAAAATTTCAATGTCATGAAGAATTAGAGACTGACCTAGCAAGATTGAATTTTTAGGAACAGATTTTTTTATTATATCACAGGTTTAGGTTTTGCTATTTTAATGTAAGGTCAACTTTTTTTTTTAATCTTGATTTTTTTTCTTTCTTTTGTTAAACAAGATTTAAAAAAAAACTTTTAAGTGTTGATTTTACTCATTAAAATTGTGTTTTACTATGTGGGAACGTATTATTTTGAAGCTGGTTAACCTTTATTCTAAAATAAATATTGTTAGACGAAATGAGACAAAATATTCTTTTAACACCAATTCTGCTAAACAAACTAGAATCCCTGGGTATCTGAGACCTTCCCCTCTTATTTTTCCAGATTTACTTGAAAACCCGAAGTCAATATGTAGTCAACCTGCTCCAACTTACCTGTCACCCTTGGAATCCCCCAGGGTAGCTTTTTGGGCCCAACGTTATTTCTGGCATTTATAAAAGACCCGTGTAAGTTAACACTAACCTAAAATGTAGGGGTCTGTACATATTAATATATAAATGAGATTATACATACAAGTACTAACTTCTTTTAACGAAATCTAATGATAAATTTGAATTGTCTGGACCAATGTTGATTAAACGAATGAATTCGGATTCCTATATTATAGTAAGCTTTTAAACAGGAACATTTACAAAGTAATTCGATGGGAGATACATACAATACAACACAATACAATATACTTTATTACACACCAACATTACAGAACATGATACAGAGTAAAAGTTACATTATGGACAGTAATAAAGTTAGGGTACAAAAGGCGGCCCCTTTGCTAAGAAGCAATATCTTATCGGCAACCTTTGGGTTGTGATGAGATACTATTTGTGTGTCGATAAGATAACTCGTCAATATGGTTGATTGAAACTACGCCGTGTCGGCTGTTGTAATCTGGTTTGATTATAGGGTAACGATATCGAAGTTTATGTGCCAGGGAAAAACTATAGCAATTCAACTCCACAATGGCGTCCACAATCGTTACTTTGCCAATGCCTGAGTATTTAAATCAAAATTAAAATGCAGAATAGCCAAGCAGAATTTAAACGCAGCCAAATACACTCATTGGTCGAATCACTTATTATGGAAACGCCACATTTAAAATACTAATTCAGAATGTCCCTATGAAACAAGGCAATGAAATGTCAACTGTGTTTTCGTGCGGGGTTTGAAATGGGTGAATTAAAAAGAATTTTAGTGCGAGAGAACAGACGTGGCCAAAAAATAATAAATTTAGAGGTCTAATACGATTGCGCTAACACATTTTTCACAGATCCATGGATACGACATATATGTCTTCCACGGCCTTCAACCACGATATTTGAATAGCATTGCATTACCACCGCAAATTACGACGCAATGCCATTTCAACCACGACTTCCATTACTGACTCGGTCGCAGCTCATATACAGGTTGTTACTGAATGCAAATTATGCGTCTGAAACCGTCTAGATGTTATCTGTTGTTGGTTTTGAAAGGTCCCCAGGTCTTAAAACAGAAATTATATATTTTTATTTACTAATAATAGATCTACAGCTATTTTACACCTTCGGCCGCCTACGGAACCACAGCTTCGTAACCGGTTACGAAGGAAGAATTTTTCATTGTACGTAATTGGTTTCGATGGAGGAATTATGGAGGGCACGGTAGTGCCCCCGCCAAGTCGAGCAAAAAAGCGGCACGGCGATATAATATTAATATTTGTTAATGTTTGTTTGTACGTATTTCATGTAATCTTGACTTGTTTTAAGTGGCATCCTGAATGTCCTATAAAATAAAGATTTTTTCTATTCTATTCTATTCTAAATAAACAATGTAACATAAGGAAACATAAATATAAAATGTATTCAAAATCGAACAAAATAATATAACTTACATTACACTCAAAAGCTCTGAGATAATATTAACTATAGATGAATGGTGAGAGAATGGAATATGTCCATGAGTACATATATCTCGGCCAAATTGTCTCCTTCGAGGCGAGACAAGATACAGAAGTTGCTAGACGCACCCAAAACGCCTGGAAAAGCTTTTGGTCGTTGAAAGAGCACATGAAAGGCGATTTGCCAATTTCCTTAAAACGTAAGCTCATGGACATGTGCATTCTCCCTATCTTCACATATGGAGCACAAACATGGTCTTTGACAGAAGCTCAAAGGTCTGGCCTCGAGGTTTGCCAACGTGCGATGGAGCGTAGTAAGCTTGGCTTGAAATTACCAGATCGAGTCCGAAATACAGAGCTACGCTCCCGCACTCAAATTGTTGATGTAATCCAGGCAGCTGCAAAATTAAAATGGGATTGGGCTGGTCATGTCTGCCGCATGCCAGACGATCTATTGCTACGAACTGGCTGCATCGAAAAAAGCGGCAGCGCGGTAGACCAAGACTTAGATAGCGTGACCAAAAATGGATGGAAAAGCGCAGGACAGGGATCTGTGGAGGAAAGCGAGGGAGGCCTTTGCCTAGTAGTGGAACACACTAGGTTAGATAAGATAAGGTAAGAAGATGTGTCGTTAAGATAACTCTGTTTTTATTTTTTATTTTTTCTTAGGTCTACTCCTAAAGCTATTTTACTCATCTTTTTAACAATTAATCTTTAACTAAACGTAAGCCAACAACAGGCCCTTTATTATGTAGTCCAAATATTTGACTTTAAGTACTTAGTAATATAGGGTACGAAAAAAATAAAATAAAAAAAGGAACTAAAAATAAACAGAATGACAAAAAAGATAGCGGATTGAAATAATCAGCAATTTACTTATCATCATAAAAATTAAATATACAGTAAGCAAAGATAGTAAGATTTGTTAATCATCATAGATATGCGAGAACTGTACAGCGACGATGAGGTAAGAAGTGCACAGGCTGAGTAGAGTTAGCGGTAATTTAATGCCGACGGGAATCACTCGCCACACTTTGTGGTCGAAACGACGCGATTTCATGTAGCGAAGAAGGCGGCGTAGGCTATCATACTTCTCGACATCTGAAAAATATTTAATAACTATGGAATTTTTTTTCATAACTTTTTTTTAATGGATGATGGGTTTGCTCTTGACCACAACAAGCCCAGGGGCGAAGATGCGGTCAAGGATTTAGCAAGCTCATCAAGAAGTTGCCTATGAAGAGATTAGAGTTATATGATCCCGGAAATACAGACACAGGCGGAGAGTTTTATTCATTGGCAGTACGCAATATAAAAGATTAAGAGAAGCGCTCAGTATGGATCCGAGGGATCTTGATAAGGTAAAGGTGCGTCTGGACCAATGTTATAAAGAGGAAAGATTTCTCTTTTTGTATGGTTGAAAAAAAAAACTCAAAAACTACAGGACAGATTTCAGAAAATTCTTTCACCAATAGAAACCTCCCTTATCAGCGAGTGACATAGGCTACATAAAAAAAGGACTTCGTTCTCATGGCAATTTCGGGAACCTTCCTCATAAACCTTTCTTCACATAAACCTTCCTCTTGAACCTTTGTGTTTCATAAACACCGTGTCGTGATCGTTTGAAAATAACACCACCCCATCTCTTTCCGTCTACTCCTAAAGCTATTTTACTCATCTTTTTAACAATTAATCTTTAACTAAACGTAAGCCAACAACAGGCCCTTTATTATGTAGTCCAAATATTTGACTTTAAGTACTTAGTAATATAGGGTACGAAAAAAATAAAATAAAAAAAGGAACTAAAAATAAACAGAATGACAAAAAAGATAGCGGATTGAAATAATCAGCAATTTACTTATCATCATAAAAATTAAATATACAGTAAGCAAAGATAGTAAGATTTGTTAATCATCATAGATATGCGAGAACTGTACAGCGACGATGAGGTAAGAAGTGCACAGGCTGAGTAGAGTTAGCGGTAATTTAATGCCGACGGGAATCACTCGCCACACTTTGTGGTCGAAACGACGCGATTTCATGTAGCGAAGAAGGCGGCGTAGGCTATCATACTTCTCGACATCTGAAAAATATTTAATAACTATGGAATTTTTTTTCATAACTTTTTTTTAATGGATGATGGGTTTGCTCTTGACCACAACAAGCCCAGGGGCGAAGATGCGGTCAAGGATTTAGCAAGCTCATCAAGAAGTTGCCTATGAAGAGATTAGAGTTATATGATCCCGGAAATACAGACACAGGCGGAGAGTTTTATTCATTGGCAGTACGCAATATAAAAGATTAAGAGAAGCGCTCAGTATGGATCCGAGGGATCTTGATAAGGTAAAGGTGCGTCTGGACCAATGTTATAAAGAGGAAAGATTTCTCTTTTTGTATGGTTGAAAAAAAAAACTCAAAAACTACAGGACAGATTTCAGAAAATTCTTTCACCAATAGAAACCTCCCTTATCAGCGAGTGACATAGGCTACATAAAAAAAGGACTTCGTTCTCATGGCAATTTCGGGAACCTTCCTCATAAACCTTTCTTCACATAAACCTTCCTCTTGAACCTTTGTGTTTCATAAACACCGTGTCGTGATCGTTTGAAAATAACACCACCCCATCTCTTTCCGTGGGTGTCGTAAGTGGCGACTAAGGAAACACAAATGAGACCTGCCTCCTAGTAATCCATCCCAGGCAACGAAACTTAATTTTTTTCTGAATCTGAAGTGTCGTCCTATGGTCTCATGCGGTGTGGTAGCTGGCTCTGTAAAGGGCCGTCTGGTTTGCGACCACGTCTGGTTGCGAAGTCCGACGCCAAACAGCTGGCTGTGTTCCGTCGGTGCGTATGAGTACCAGTGCCTATATAGGCATTTTTTGGGTTAACTCGCTCCATCGTCGACCTCATCTTTGACCTTATGGTCAAGATTGAGGTCAAGAGTTAACCCATCTTATAATAAAATAAAAAAACCTTCTCTTGAACCTTTCGTTCAATGGTGAAAATCTGCTCGATAGTTTTTGAGTTGATCGCGTTTAGACAGACAGACAGAGGCAGCGGGGAACTTTGTTTTATAATAACGTATGATGACGATATTATATGACAAACAAACTATTTCCTTGCCGTGAGAATTTTGGTAATTAATTATACACATAAACCTTCCTCTTGAATCACTCCGTCCAATGGTGAAAGATGTATGAAAATCCATTCAGAAATTTTTGAGTTTATTGCGTTCAGAAGAACAGACAAACGCAGCAGGGCCCTGTTTAATAACACCATTGTAAAATACAATTACAATTCTATATACATTGCTAAGTTACTACCCTCATAACTAATAAGTACTATATTATTTTAACTCATAATGACTACGCAATGTATACCCGGGAAATAGTGTTAGTTAGTTTTATTTTATTTTGTTTAATTATAAGTCATATGTATGTTAGTTTGTAAGGTATTTATCTATGGGCCTTAGATGCCTGATAATAAATGATTTTATTTATTTTTTATTATTATACCGAATTATATTTGTATTTTACAAATTGTACTTAAGTTTTATTAAACTGGGCCAGCAATATCGCTCCCAAGGAAATTTCAGGAGTTAACCTTCCCCTTCAACCACTTCGTCCAATGATGCAAACTGTATGAAAATAAGTTCGGTAGTTTTAGAGCTTATCGCTTTCAGATAGATAGACGCAGTATACCTTTCTACCTCTATACCTTTCTCATTCAACAGCTGATAGTCCAAAGTCAGTTTCAAAGCCTCAAGCTCGGCATTAGTCATCTCAATAATAATTGAAGGGGTCAGTATCCTGGTGATACTGTGAAGAATGTAAATTGATTCTGTACAGTATGCAAGCGAACCCGTCTGAAATTTGAATACGATAGGTATTTACTTATAACAAGGGCCCCAATTCTGTAACTTAAGTTGTGTGTCGGTGGAATGGTCGCCATTTATCCGTTCAGGTGGCGAAATTGAGAACTATCCAAATTTCATACATCTAATGACGGCTGCTTTGACTGGCGGCGCCACCGCCAACTGAATTTTCAGTTGCTAGGTAGTTTGCAACTTTACGTTTGGTTGGCGGTGGCGCTACTGGTCAGGGTGGTTGTCAGCAAGTATATAAAAATTAAATAGTTCTCAATTTCGCCACCTGAACATATAAAATGGCCTCCATTCCATCGACACACAACTTAAGTTACAGAATCGGCACCCCGATTAGAAATAACTTTAAAAGTTATACAGGGCGTCCCACGGCTATGCCACACGTTGGGAAAGTACCTTTATTAATGACGGGACATTTTACGGAAAATATACTTTATTTTGATTTTTAAAAGTATTTAAACTGCATTCATACATTTTTAAATAACTGGGAATCGAAACCGATACACACGGTATTACGGTACAAAAGCTCGCCGGCTCATAATTTTTTTTAGAAAGTATAATTTGTTGAAGTGGAACTGATGAAGAACTCTACTCACAGATTCCGATTGAAGCTCCTCAATGATAAGTATTTCGCGGGTGGTTAACTATTTTGCTAAGATTTAAGTTGTGTTAAGATATGATTATTTTTGCGTTGTCAATCATATTAAAGAAGTAATCTTAAATTAAGACTATAAAACTGTTCCTCTCTTCTACGTTTCTGCGCCCAAACTAAGTCCATGTCTGTACCATTACTCTGTTGAGCATGGAAAGCAATTATATTGTGTCAGTCAGAAATGTTCATAAAAACAATGGTAGTTGGTTTACTCCATTAATCAATGGATCCTGGATCCCTGTAATCTGACATAATAAATAATAATAAAAAAAACTAAACTGTATGTATTTTATGTATGTATGTAAATATTTTGATCCTAAACAAAGATAGAAACAATAGGTGGGTAAAATCACAGATCAAAATGTCCAAAGGCGAACATATCCCATTAGCATTAGCTATCAAGCTAAACCTTAAGAGTAAAGAAAGGAGGCTAAGATGCAGGATCGGCAAATTTGCGCAATAAACTAATTGAAAAAATGAAACAGTTGTTTAACTAATTATGTTGATACATGATTCAACGGTACCTTCTCAATTATGAAGAGCTGAAGGGCGTACATCATCGCCATCAATTTCGGAATCCCGAACAGCAACTCAACTGTTATCTGAAAATAATAGAAAGGGTACATACATACGTTTGTATAAATTTACAATTGATATAATGTTCGTTCGGGCAATTAGTGTGCAGTACAGGCGCACGGTATATTGGGACCATTCTTTAACTTAAATGTGACTCGTCCACAAATGCAAATTTTTTAATAAAAATTAAAATTAAATAGCCATCTTACAACTTAAACATATATGCTATTTTTGTAGCATAAGTATAAAAAATCAATCTAGCTATTCCGAATCAGAGTCATCTGTATCACTTTGTGTGTTTATTATGAAAGTGTCTCCGTTAACATCAACATGCTGGTCTACATTAAAGTACTTATTCTCTTCTTTGATTGCGTGGGCAATATATTTACCCCACAAGTCAGATGTTACGTTCAACATGACCTGCCAGATCAATTGACATACGGCACTGCTGTTTTTGGGGTCGCAATTGTTGGCTCTAAGGTCATGTTTAATTTTAGACCACACTTGTTCTATCGGATTAAAAATGCAGTGGTATGGTGGAAGACGCACCACCTCACAACCATTCATTTTTGCTATTTCATCAATGACATATCTTTTTTCTATGCCCGCCTTTTTCACAATATCCAGCAGCACTGGAATGGTTGGGGTTGGCTCTGGAATGGAAATTTTGTACTGTCTCAAAAGGGGAGATTCCTTTTCTGGTTGTGGTGTTTGGAATTCTGACGGATAGTCGCGAGTGGTAAGGAGCGTTATCCATTACTATTAGGCTATTTGGTGTTATGTTTGGCAATAATTGCTCCTGAAACCACTTTTCAAAGAGCACTGAGTTCATGTCGCAGTGGTAATCAGCGCTCGCATCGCTAATCTGTTTCGCAGATAGAAGCAGTCCATTTTCGACCCAACCGTCTTTGGATCCAGCATGCAATATGATAATGCGTTTCCCACGAGTGGAAGGCAAATCTGAAATGCAGTGACAACTACAATCAGTCCAACTTTTTTTGACGGTATCATGTGTGTCATACCACGTTTCGTCCAGGTAGATTATATTTCGCCCCTCTTGACGTGCTTCTCTGAGCTTTGTTATATATTTATAACGCCAGACTTGGAATCGCGGCGTCTCAAGCAACACACTGCGTTTATTCACTTTATAGGGTTCCGTAGTAATCTACGAACCCTTATAGTTTCGCCATGTCCGTCTGTCCGTCTGTCCGTCTGTCCGTCTGTCCGTCTGTCCGCGGGTTTCCTAAGAAACCCTTGGTACTACAGAGCTGAAACTTGGCATGATTATACATATAAATCACGCCGACAGAACTGTAGAGTAAAATCTTAGAAAAAAAATTTTTTTCGGGTGTCTCCCATAGACGTGAAAGGGCGATGAATTTTTTTTTCTCGCCAATATTTTTGAATGGAGTGTCATAGAACAGCATATTAAAAGATAGAAGGGGTTTACTAAGAACGTTTTTCGATTCAGCACTCCGTTTGCGAAATATAAATTTTTAAAGTGAAAATTTTTGTCAAACACAAGTGTCCCCCCCCTCTACCTGCTAAACGGTTGTTTCTAAAAATGTGAAAAAATTCACGTTGGTAGAATTAACGTAGGTAACGAAATTAAAAGGAAAACTATCACACATAACTTGGTCCTTCAAGTTTGCGAGTAATAGTCGACCAAGTGCCAAACACTGTTGGGATTAATAAGAATATATTTACTAATATAAGATCCTTGGTACTACAGAGCTGAAATTTGGCATGGTCATGGTCATAGATATTGATTGCGCCGACAGATCTAAAATATAAAATTTTAGAAAAAACATTTTTTCAGGTGTTTCCCATACACGTGAAAGGGCGATGGTTTTTTTTTCTCGCCGATAACATAGATTTGAATGTCATAGGATAGATTTTTAAAATATAGAAGGGGTTTACTAAGAACGTTTTTCGATTCAGCACTCCGTTTGAAAAAAAAATTTTTTAAGTGAAATTTTTTGTTAAAAACAAGTGTCCCTCCCCACTACCAGCTAAACGGTTGTTTCTAAAAATGTGAAAAAATTCACGGTTATAGAATATACAACGAAATTAAAAGAAAAACTATCACACATAAGTTGGCCCTTCAAGTTTGCGAGTAATAGTCGACCAAACGTTTTTGGGATTAATAAGAATATGTTTACAAGGTTCCACGCTAAAAGTGAGGGGAGGTCGAAAGCCAAACTGTAACATATTGACATTTTAGGTGTCGTTAAATAGTTTTTTGGGGGTGTTAATTACGAAAATAACATCAAAATTATTTTAACAGCAGGTTGATATTATTTCTAACAGTAATATTGCCGTAACAAAAAAACAAAACAAAAAAAAATTCGCGCTCGCTTCGCTCGCGAATTTTATACTTACATTAGGTTGTATTTAGACCAAAACAAAAATTATTTCCGAAATTAAAAAATCTTTAATAATACATTTGTTTTTAGGGTTCCGTAGTAATCTACGAACCCTTATAGTTTCGCCATGTCCGTCTGTCCGCAGGTTTCCTAAGAAACCCTTGGTAGCACATAGCTGAAATTTGGCAAGGTCATACACATAAATTACGCCGACAGAACTGTAGTTTTTTTTTCGGGTGTCTCCCATAGATGTGAAAGGGTGATGAATTTTTTTTTCTCGCCAATATCATAAAATGGGGTGTCATAGGACAGCTTTTTAAAAGACAGAAGGAGTTTTCTAACAACGTTTTTCGATTCAGCACTCCGTTTGCGAAACATAAATTTTTAAAGTAAAATTTTTTGTCAAACACAAGTGTCCCCCTCTCTACCAGCTAAACGGTTGTTTCTAAAAATGTAAAACAATTCACGGTGGTAGTATATACAACGAAATTAAAAGAAAAACTATCACACATAAGATGGCCCTTCAAGTTTGCGAGTAATAGTCGACCAAGTGCCAAACTTAGTTGGGATTAATAAGAATATATTTACTTATATTAGATCCTTGGTAGTACAGAGCTAAAATTTGGCATGGTCATACATACCTATTGATTGCGGTGTCAAATCTAAAAAATAAAATGGTGGAAAAAAAATTTTTCCCATTAACGTGAATGGGCGATGGTTTTTTTCTAGCCGATGTCATCGAGTGCGTTATCATAGGATAGCTTTTTAAAAGATAGAAGGGGTTTACTACAAACGTTTTTCGATTCAGCAATCCGTTTAGGAAACATTAATTTTTATAACGAAAAAAAATGTGGAATAATTCACGAGGGTAGCATTTACGACGAAGTGTACCCTAATCCAAAATGGTTGACATACAAGGTTTCACGCTAAAAGTGAGGCGAGCCGAAAGCCAAGCTGTAACATATTGACATTCCAGGTGTCGTTTAATAGGTTTTTGTGGGTGCTAATTGCGAAAACGACATTAAAAATATACACCTGCTTAGCTTGATATTATTATATTATTCCTTACTATAAAACTGTCGCAAAAAAAAAAAAAAATTCGCGCTCGCTTCGCTCGCGCATAATACACTTCCATTCTGTTATATTTAGGCCAAACTTTTTAATACATTTGTTTTTGATACTAAGTATAGTATTTGGGGATTTTAACATCAACTATGACAATATGCTTGTAGAATTAAGAAGCCAGCTGCATATTTGAACCATGCTGCTACGGAACCCTACAATGCGCGTGGCCCGACACGCTCTTGGACGGTTTTTTATAGTTGAATCCAAGTTTACGTAAAAGCTCATACAACGTAGTACGTTGATATGGGAAGTCCGTATTTGTCTTTAAATCTTGCAATATCATATCGAGTGTTGGAAGTTTCTTATCTGTATAGAATCTATATACTGTGCGTCGAACTAAATCGCATTCAAAATCATCTATCTTTGAAAATTTTTTTGTCTGACTTCCTCTCTTTAAGGGAGAAACTGGTCCTGATTTTATAATTTTGGCGACAGTGTTTCGATGCACATTAACCATTTTCGAAACTGTCCCAATAATTGGATAATTTTTAAATTCCATCTCTTTATCATTATCAGGCGGCATTGTGTTGACGCAGTATTGATGAACATTCAAAATTATTTCTTTGCAGTTTTTACAAAGCGTCTTCCTTTTTTTAATTGGAGCGTTATCGTCTTGAGACGTACCACCGCTGTTGTCATTATTCGCAGTGTCATTGCCAGTCTCCTCCAACATTCTCAACTATAATTAATAATGCCCTTTCTCAACTCCAATAAATGAAATAGCAAAATTTATTATTGAACTTATGCCTATTCTTTTAAATATGGCCTCCGCATAGTGATTTTGCCAATGTCAGTATTTGAAAGAAATTCAAATAATAAATGTCGAAACTCATATCTATCTATAAATAAATTAATCTATGAATATCACATAATGACCGAAAAGCTTTTATTCTAATGACCGTTACTGCAACTGGGTATTTGTAATGCAAGTAATACCTACAGGACGAATTATCTGAACCCTCCTTTGTAATTTATAAGTTAGCAGAACTAAATTCCTTAAGTACTTCTTTTTGGAAATATACGTTATTATTATTTTGTAAATGTTAACGATAGTGTCAATGAACACATACAATAATTTATTTACAGTTTAGTAATTTTATTTTCAAATAGGTACGAATATTTTTCTTTCAAAAAATAGCTATACTAATCCATGTAAATATTTACAGAGACCACAAAATATTATTATTTTCGTATTATAACTAGTAGAAAGAGATAGAAGATATGAATTACCATTCAAGTTTTCTTGCTCCCTGTACCGCCATACATTTCGAGATGACAGCTGACAGCTACCCATGCACACTAATTGAGCGAACAAACTTTTTTTTTTTACCTTATATTATTAGGTAGTGCAGCATTTCTGCTTGCGATCTTTTTTATGTTCTCTTATTCTTTCCGGTCTAGTTTTCTTTTTAATTCTACAGATTAAAAAAAATTGAGAACTTGCTTTGAGTGATGGTCAAAGGACAGAAAAAATGACGAGTATGGTGAAAATCTTTGAGTATGTAGTATTTGTCATTGGTGAAAATGATTTGATTTTGCTAGTAATGGTTGTTTCTTTATTTTATAACGACCGATTGCCATTTTTAAGAAGAGAAGTGAAATTTTATGTTGAACTTTAAAATATCGAGAAAATATTGCAGTGTTTTTGAGAGATAACGTATATTAGTGCCAAATAAAATAACGTCTTCCAGTTGAATTTCTACCTAATTTATCATCATGAAGAAAATGTACAGTTGCAGTGTTTTAAATCTATGACATAAAAAGTTTGGACAGCAGTTTACCGCTGAGACTTCAGACAGACGTGTACCCAATTTGAGCAACTCAATCCACCTGATCCAGCCTCTATCCCATAGCGGTTTGACCAGCGGCCTCTGGAAGACTTCTAGCTAAGTTTTTTATCCATCACCTTAAATTTACTTAGTTTATTTTTGTCAAAAAGTGCCAATTGTATCAGCATTAGTTTTAACTATCAAATAGGTGGGGTATTTATTCGACGTCGAACTAATCTACCTATTTGCATCAGATAAAATTTATAGATTGGCCACGTGCTTAAAATTATGTATGTGTTAAATTTTTGTATGGTATTGTAACTGTTCAAAGTTATCCTACACTTCATTTCCAAACAAAATATCCATACGTTGAAAATTGTTTTGCGTGTTAGGATATCCTGTATGTTAAGTTTCGGTTTACACCTTAAAATTTAATTTAATTGTGCAATTTTTTATAATCAATAATTTTTCTTGGACAACGTCGAATTTTTGTAATCATTTTTGTTTAATTAAATACTTTCATTCATTTTTTAAATCTCGTCTCCTTTTTTTTGTTGTGTTTCGGCGGTATCACCATTTTAAAGTTATCGCTGAAGTAGGTAATATTGTAATTTTACTTAGTAAGATTTTAATATCTCGTTACTTTGTGAACTGCCTCCATTTTTTGACATTAACGGACTTTTTTACAATATTAATGCAATACCCTAAAAAAGTCTAACCTACCTGAATCCCTTACAGATCCTTTTACAAGTGTATTTTTAATACCTACTTTAATTACCTGCACTTATTTTAAGGCTTTGTATCAATTTTCATTTTTGTTACTTCAAAATGACAAACTAATAATAACAATTTTATAAGAAAATTGACTTACCAATCTATCATACAAAGGAATTATCTTGTCGTAAATATTTGACAAGCGGATATAGTACTTTTTTCCTTCATTTATTGTAATTTCTGAGTTTGTGAACAGTGTGTTAAGTTTTTTTATATAGCAATAAATGTAATAGGAAATCAAACAAAATATGATTGAAACTAAATCAACACTGATAGAAGGAGCGACAGACAAGTAAAAAGGTAATATTGTGCGATCACAGATGTATTTTTCTCCAGTTAAGCATTGCTGAATAAAAACCGTAGATTTTGTAACGAAAATAATCATAGTGTAAACAATTGCCTTTACACCCAAATGTTCATTTTGAAGAGAAGGAATCTGATCATCAATTTCATTTAAACTGATTATGAAATCGTAAAAATTATACTTAGTACAACTTAAAATGAGAAAATACAAAATATATTCAATTAAAAACGTTAAGTACCAAATCGTTTGTAGAATCTTGCTAAAGAGAGGTGAAAGTAAACAAATAAAAGTCAAAAAAGAAACTGCGAAAGATATTAATTTAGCTATAGGTCGAAAACACTGGTCTAAATGGTTTGTAAAACCGAAATTGAATCCAAAACAGAATTGAAGCATGAGAAAAAAATAGAATAACGATTTTGGTATTCTTGTCTTCTTTTGAGACCACTGTTTCTCAATTTGTTGTAATCCATGAGGCTTGTTCATTTTCGTTAGAAATATTAATCTAATTGCTTAGTTTTTCTTCTTCTCAGAAACTCTTTCGAAAGATGATCTTGTTCAGTAAGAGGTGCAGTACGGAGTGTGGCTATTCTAATTTGGCTCAAAACGCCTCAATACGCAACTCTGTTAGTGGTAAGGATAACCTTTTGTAAAAAGTACAGCAAAATTTTATAGTAAATATTTTTTTTTTCGAATCTATCTTTTCAAACAGATTTTCTTGAGACAAGAATAACTATAACTTGTCGTTGCAAAATACAACCTCTTGCTTTTTGTACTTCGCTTATTTTTTTTCTATACCGCTTTGAAACAATGTACTCAATTATTTGTAAACTATAATTAATTTTATTAGATTGCCACTTGTCTGTACGTATTCAAGAGCAAGACAATGTAAATGTTCGATGTATTGAGTGATATGGATGGATAGTAATAGTGGCTTGTTGATTAATCTATAAATGTATGTTAAAAATTCATTGGTTTCTAGAACGTGTCAACTTGTAGCATACCTTTTAACAAATTAACGTGAGACTTTTGTGCTATACAGTCAGTAGCACTGTCAGTGAACCTTATGCTGTTATTAAAAAAAATAAGAATGGAATAATCTGGATGCGTCTGAATTTCCGGGCTCATATAGCCCGAATATCTTGGGACAGATGTGAAATTGCTACATCCTTGACCACATTTTCGCCACCTGGCTAGATTGTGTTCAAGAGCAAACCCAAAATCTTAAAAAAAAGGTTTTTTAAAATTATAAAACGACGAAGGAGCGAGTTAACCCAGAAAATGCCTATTAAGGCACCGACGAAACATATGTAAGCTGTTTGGCGTCGGTAGGATGGCGGTCGCGAATCAGACTGCTCTTTATAGAGCCTACCACACTATAGGACACCACCTCAGATTCAGATCAAATTGTGGTGTCGTTGCTTAGGATGGATTGATAGGAGGCGAATCTCATTAATTTGTGTTTTCTTAGTCGCCTCTTAAGACACCAACGTAAAAGAGATGGTTAAATAGTGACCACAAAGGTTAGTTGGCGGTATGAAATTTCGATAGTTCTCTATTTCACCACATCGGATAAAATGGCCATCATTGTTGTTCCACCGCTATTGAGACGCAATTGATTAGCGCAACAGTTACCTAGTAAGACACTGTAGCAGCATTGGTCACAAATTCACTACGAAGATAATTTTCCTCGTTAAAACGTATGAGTCACCGACTTCAATCCCAACAACAGTTCGCGCAAAGTAGATCTGTATTTCTTGAAGACTACAATGCCTATTAGCAGATAACCACAAACGAAAATGTCACTCATTTATTTAGATGATGTTCTTGTAGGTTTTGTTGATTTTTTTACAAGCGCTGAATCATTTTCGATTAACTTTATATGGGACCACCTTTGGAGTACTCTTTCGAACAAAAAAAGAGTTTTGAAAATCGGTCCATAATTGACGGAGATATCAGTGAACATACATTAAAAAAAATACATAGATAGTCAAACATAGACCCTCCTCCTTTTTTGAAGTCGGTAAAAACTCGACGCGAGTTGCGTGTTTAGTCCCGACACTCACCTCGCGCAGCATGCTGATTGGTGAAACCAATATTCATCTACTCTGTATAACTTGCAATAGTTACGAGTGTAATTTTGTAGAAATAATAAATCATTTTTGTAAATAAAATTATTCAATTCTGTTCCGGATAACGATTATTATTTTTAAGTCAAGAACACGCCAGATACTCTAAAGTACCATCACAAACAGTAAAATAAAACAACTACCTTTATGTATATGTCCCGTAACTCTAAAATAAAGCAACCCACTTTACTTCTGATTCAATAAAGCCTTGGAAAATCGAACATCCTATGAGAAATTGATATAAAATAAATAGGGTCAGATCAGCAAAGGTCGGGGGGGCCCATCCGTCTCCGTCGTGGTCCAGGTAGGCCCATTAATAAGGCCTCAGACAGCCGCGATACACTACGTGCGGGATTTAGTGAGTAATGGGGCCCCGGATGAGCGACATAGCAATAAGCGAGACGAGGTAAGTGTTCCGTCGCAGGCTGAAGCCCTTTATTAGGGTCGAAAATCTTGTATTTGCCACCGAAAAATTGTAAAAACAGTAATATTACAATTTCACTAGTGAAATTATAAATCTTTCGTAATATTATTATTTGGCAAGTAAAATTATAAATTTACGAAACTTAGGGCGGCCTGTATGAAATTATGATAGGTTAGGTTTTGTTAGACTTTTTTAGGTTAGTTTAGGTTGCGTTAATATTATAGAAAAGTCTGTCAATGTGCAAAAAATGGGACAGTTCAGTAAATATCGAGACTTTATCAACTAAGTCAGTTTACAATATTACGGGTTTGACAATGTTACGGTGACATATACATAAGTGTCCGTCACGCTTGACATTTTGGAGTTTCTACCGTTCTTATCGTCTATACATATTATATTATATTATATTTATTATTATTATTATTTTATATATTATAAAGAGGAAAGTTTTGATTGTTTGTTTGTTTGTTTGCATCGAATAGGCTCCGAAACTACTGGACCGATTTGAAAAATTCTTTCACCATTAGAATCCTACATTATCCGGGATGGACATATTGTATATTATTTTCCCGAATTCCCACGGGACCAAAGTCCCGCGCGGGAAGCTAGTTTCTTATACATATATAAAAGAAGAAATCAAACTTTCACTTGCATTATAAATGGCACTGTACACCTGCATAGCTTGCATGGCTCGCGACAAACTCGCACGTCACGCCACTCTGACGGCGGTAAAACTTCACTTTGATGGCGCGAGGCCTTTATAGGCATTTTCTGGGTTAACTCGCTCCATCGTCGACCTCATTTTTGACCTTATGGTCAAGATTGAGGTCAAGAGTTAACCCATCTTATAATAAAAAAGGGCATCGCGCAAAGGCTTGTTCGCCCATTGGTTATCGTTTCGAATTTTTTTTGACGTTTGACCGCGTTGTTTTCACATTGTGTTTTAGCTGCTGGGTGCCTATTCCTCTTATCTATGGCATTTCAATGGCGGTTGAATGACTGTAGTTACCATTTTTAAAGGTAACGGTATGTTTGGGATTACATACTTTAGTATTAAACTAATAAATAAAATACAAATTAGGTAAATGAGTTTTATTAAAGGAAATATTCTTTGTTGCTAAAGCTAAATCTATGGTACAGTGACTAAATTAATAGTAATAGTAAGAACTAGAGTAACATAAACAAAACGAGCCAAGCTCAGCAATGTGCTATACAAAAAATTTTACAACGCTGGTCCTGCAGTTAATTAATAATAATAAATACGAGTAGGTAGTGCTATTAGGGACAACAATTTCAGACGTTTATGATATACAAATAAATTTTATATTGAAAAATCAGTGATTTTATACTATGTGAAAAAAGATAAATAGGTAATGTATTTTTTTCTTACGCTTAGGTAAAACTAAAGTAATTTCATTCTTCATTCGTAACTCAAGTTACTATCAAGTGATAAAATTAACGTGCGTATTATAATTTCTTTCCTTATTATAATTCCTTTACTAGTATTAATAATACAACAAAATAAAATATTAGGTACGTTTAAAGCATGATCAGACTATGGTTTTTCTAATCATCAATAATTGTCATACATATTCGTGAATTGTATAGCAACAATAAGGTAGGTAGCACACATGCTGAGCAAAGAGATGGGCAGACGCATGTCTACAGGCATGACGCGCCACAGCTTGTGCTCCAACCGACGCACTTCCATATACCGAAGTAAGCGAAGCACTTCGGTACTTCGCTTCTCATCTGCAAAAAATGGTTATTTAATTCGACTTTAGGTATTTTTATACATAGATAGATAGAAACTACTTTTTGTAAAGAGAATTACAACACAAAAAATGGATTTTATTTTTCATACAACTTTTAAAAAAATGAAACACCGCAAATGACAATGAATTAAGATTTTCAAAAATAATTTTAGGGGAATCTCTTACGTGGGTAAGCGTTTTAAGAATACTTAACTCAAAAAAATATAAATGCTACATAAGACTATTTGTTTTATGAATCAGAAGTTTTTATTATGCTTTAAGTCGTCGCGAACTTCACGCGAGTATTTTTAGGGTGGAGTGAAAATGTTTAAAAATAACTTAAAATGTGAGCGGTTATGTTTGTTATGCTTATGTTCAATAATAAATACAGCGTAAATTCATCACAATCACCTTTTTCTTTTAAAACTTGATAATGCATCTCCAATTTTAGAGCTTCCATCTGTACATTTAGTTTTTCTGCAGCAAGTGAAGGCCCAAACAGTCTGATCAGGCTATGACCAACAAAAACTGACTCCAAAACGAAGTACACCCAACCATACTGAAAATCAAGGCTGCATTTGTAACTTTTGCCATAATGTTTCAAATATTTTTTTAAAATGCAACTTTAATTTTTGGAATGGTTTAATGGATTTATATTTACTTAAGTGCGTGGTGTGTTTAAGAGTGTGACATCTATAAGTAAGTATAGTTTAGGAATTATGAGTAAGATTAATAAAGCTATATGAATAATGAAAAGCGCACACTAAAATTTTCCTGGTTTCGTGCGGAAGGACATACACACCAGACCCCTTAACAAAAAATTGCTCAATACCTAATTTACCTTTTCATTTATAAATATAAGTAGACCATAAATCATGCTCATAATCCTCGGAATTTCAAATATAATCTCTAGCACCACCTGGGAAAGATTTTAGAGTTAAACAAGTGAAAAGCATCTTTGGGCTCAGAAATAGTTTGTTGTTATGTAACACTTGAAGACAACATTTGATTATCAGATAAGTTCGAGTCAGGAAAGAACTTTTACTAACTTTGTTTTTAATAAGACTGTTCGAAACAAGACAATATAAGTATGAACTAGACAAAATAGTAAATATACGCCTTTAATTCAGGACTACATATGTGCAGACTCTTTCTTACCAAGTTATTGAATAAGGGCATTATTTTGTCATAGCAAAGCGCTAATTTCAAGTAATATGCCTCCATATCTTGAATAGTTATTTCACATTGTTGATATAATTGTGCCATTTTTTTGATACAGCAGTAAATATAGTAATATATAAGTATATACACAACTGCCATCAAATCAATTCCAAAGCTGAACATGGCATATATATAGTAAGGTATTAAGGAATTATCTTGATTTTCTTCATTTTTGCGCCAAATTATATACACAATGAATTTAACTAAAAATATAACGAATGTATAAAACAATGTTATTAAGCCAGTTAATTCATTTTTTATCTGCGGTATATTTTGATCAACTTTTCCAATATCTACGACGTAATCGTATACACTATACTTTGACAATTCTAAAATAAAGACTGATGTAACGTATTGTAATATAACCGTGATCCAGTAAAACTTTCCGTTCTGATATGGTGAATTTAAAATAAATATCATAGTAAATAAAATGAAAGAGTATACTAGTAATGTAAATATTTTTGCTAGGCGTTGTAAGTCCATTCGTAAAAATTTTATGAAGCCAAAATCAATACCAAAACAAACATGAAGTATGAAAAATAGTGCAAGAATAGATTTTGGAATTTCTGATTTTATTTTCAAGTTATTTTTTTCCATTTCTTTCAATCCCATTGGCTTATACATTTTTTTGTCTGATTGATACAATAACGCGCTTCAGCGTATTGAACGCGTGTCACTTAACTACTTAAATGTACGTCCACACACACGATCAATATGTTTCTAATACACTATGCTATGTTTGTTAATTGTGTCAGTTTATTAATGTTATACTGCTTTTACTAACCATCACGGAGTGCGGTATTGATAACTTTGGAGGCCATTTGGCGGTTCAAAAACTCTGAACCCAAAGTCAAGTTTACCTATACTCTAAGAAAGGGAGATAAACATTGGGTGATTTCAAGTTTTGTAAATCAGATCAATTTATGTAGGTACTGAACAATTGTCCCCTAAAAACACTCGTAGAAATACAATAAGAACTATCTTAAAAATTATTATTACATGGAAAGTTAATTAAACAAAAAAAAATATTTAACGTTCTGTTGCAGAAACGTTCATTAAAGTAACAGCTTCTTTAAATTTAGGGGCGTCCTTGTTTACGTCAACAAAACGGAAACTGACAGCATGATATTTAAAGTACATAGCATTAAACCTGAGTGTAAGTTTCACTAACTCAACTACCATTTTTTTTTCTTATTTTTATTATAAGGTGGGTTAACCCTTGACCTCAATCTTGACCAAAATCATAGATGAGGTCGACAATGGAGCGAGTTAACCCAGAAAATGCCTATAAGGCACTTGTACTCCTACGCACTGACGGAACACAGCAAGCTGTTTGGCGTCGGACTTCGGTAGTCGCGAACCAGACGGCCCTTTACAGAGCCAACTACACCAGATATGACCATAGGACGCCACCTCAAATTCAAAACGAATTGAGATGTCGTTGCCTAGGATGGATTAATAGGTCTCATTTATCTTTCCTTAGTTGCTTCTTACGACACCCATGGAAATACCATATGCAAATGGCTGCTAATAATTAATTGCATTTGCGATTTTGCCAAGGAATTAACCTGATTAAATTCAATGCTAATCCCAAGTTTAGAGGTAACTAATGCTCGAAACCCTCCGGGTTAAGGTATTAACCGGGCGGTCGCGAACTAATCGCAGGACTTTACCCGGTTAGTTAGTTGCACAATAGGGCTTACATAAGTTCAGAAACAAGACTTGGTAAAAAAATCGTAAATGCAAAACTATTTAATCAAAGTAAACTGACATTTTTAAATAAAAAATATTTTTTATCAATAAATTCAAGAATAAATTCTTAACTTGACATTGACTAATAACGTACAGAATTCTAATAGATTATATTGACCTAAGTTTATGTATTAATTTAGTTTACCACTTCAAAAGGTGATAATTAATACCTGTCATGGGGTTATGACAGGTATTAGTAATTCACATTTTAATTATTTAATGGTGTTCCGTTTGCACTTAGTTTATTACGACAATCAACACTTTTGAGGCACTACCTTTTGTAACAATCTATCTATAAACATCATAAAATTTGTGGCATTCTAATTAGGAAAATAACTTTCAACACTCAGAAAACTTCAAACAAATACGAAAAAATGTTTGAATCAACTCGATATACAATAAAAAATATCAATACTTGCATCTCAGTATCCAAAACTAAAATTCCCAAATTAATAATTGTTTATTTTCTTGTTCTTCATCTTATGTTCGGGTTAAATTTTGGATTTTTAAAGCCATTTCGTTATTTAAGAAAATTCGCTAAATTTCTATCTTGTATTGTTTCTTTTGTTGTGATTCTAATTTTCATGGCTCCGATAATTGCTAACGTTCCTAGTCCATTTTGGTATTACAGTTTAATATTTCAATTTATTTTGATTTTCTTACAACTACATTTCACAAAATATAACATCTACGATTTTCTAATCGAAATAAATGACATTGGGGAAAAAACAACAAGATTCGACGCACAAACCTCAGGAATATGTTGTTTAACGTATTCGTTGGTAACTTTTTTCATTAAATGCACACTGGCGATTAGTTTTTGTATTACAACAAAAAATATCCATCGGTTACTATGCTGTGGAATGTATGTACCATTTTCTGTTTACATCATCTTTACCTTTGGTGTCGAAGCTATATCATCCTTGTTTGTTTTGATAAACTATAACATTTATTTATGTGTCAAAAAAGTAAAAAAGCTAGCTAACTGCTCACAAATAAATGTATTACTAATGCAAAATCTTTATTTGGCCCTAACGGATTGTTACGATAAGATTATGCCATTTTATAATCACTTTGTAAGTATTTACTGGTCAGACGTCTGTTTTTTATGTGATAGTATACAATAACAATAACAGATTTTATTTTTATTTTAGCTGACCATTGAGCTATTTTTTGTGGCTATACAGTTAATGTCCATAATTTACAATCTATTAGCACAAATTCAAAATCAGGCAAGTCAAGATATATTTATTAAATAAAATAATTAAATTGCTGTGTCATTTAATGAAGATCCCGGAGCGTGAATGTAAAAACGTTAAACAAAAAAGTGGCTTTAGTTTTTGGTCTTATTATAATTTATTTACGTGTTCAGTATTTGACAATTATTAGTATTTACTTGTTTTAGATTGGTTGGTTTCAATACATATTAAGTGGTTCGTATATATTTAACGCTATGGTTCGTCTTATAACCCCATCTATTATAATCGAAATGACAAATTCCCAAGTCAACGCTATTAAATTAGAGTTACATCGTAAAGTGTTAATAGAAAAAGGTAAGTCAGGAGCACGTAGTATTCTGTTCCTTCAATTGAGTGTCCACTCATGTTTCTTGTGTGCTGGTAATAAGGTTCAAATTAGAATGAACTTAGCCCTTTAACTTGGCTATTGAGTGTTCTTCGTAGTTTCTAGAGTAGCTAGAATCGTGTGATTAAGAGGAGTGTCTTTTCAAAAGGGGATATCTATATTCTTTCTTATTTTTCACAAAATGGGGAACTTAAGATGGAGAAATTTACAAACTACTTATTTTATAGGTAAAATATGCCCTTTTGAAATGGACTCCCACTTTTGGAACTACTTTACTTGGAGACTATCCCGTTTTGATTAAGATCCGAATGACAAAATTGTGTATTTTAGCATTTTCTGGGTTAACTTTATAATAAAAAAAACTAAAAAAACTAAAAACGAGACTGCATACTCAGTTAAAAACTAATACAAATGTAAACTAATTTTGGAAAGACACCGCAACTATAGCACATATTATTTGTTTGTCGAAATGTTGTAGATTGATAAAAATTTACATAATTCAACTTTTTAATTTTTAAAAATGAGAATTCTTTTGACTTTCTGGCATAAAAACGTTACTATATTCACTAAGCACAGCGGATATTTCATTCATTGTGTTTATCTTTTTCACTCTAGTGTTAAACAGTTTCTTTTTTCATTTATTATTTGTATTTATAAAATATGTTTTTTTATATAAAGGAATGTTTAAAAAAAGTTACTTTTTCAGATGAGAAGCGAAGTACCGAAGTGCTTCGCTTACTTCGGTACATGGAAGTGCGTCGGTTGGAGCACAAGCTATGGTGCGTCATGCCTGTAGACATGCGTCTGCCCATCTCTCTGCTCAGCATGTGTGCTACCTACTTTATTGTTATCGTGCAATTTACGCATATTTACGATAATGTATAATTTTTTGATATTTATTAAGAATATAAAAATATGTTGTATGTACGATGAATTTTTAATAAAAACTAGCATACTATTATTTGTTTGTGGCTACGATGCTAGTTGTCGCATAATATTATTCTGTCAGGATAAAAAAATCAAAATGTGGCAAAAAGAACGCAAAGCTGAGCTTGTACTATGACAGAAGTAAGAGAGTACAATTTGACCTACTGGTAGGACCACGGCACTTATTAAATTTTCCCTTCTAACTTTCTCATTATGAGACTAAATTACCGATCTACTAGTTGCACTGAAAGTATCGATAGACCCTTGAGTATGTCTCGAGACTTATTTAAATATATTATAAAATATGTATGCACACATGAAACATTAAAATCCTACTAATTCATTCTCATAAATTCTAAAGTATACCAGAAAAAAAGGGATGGATGATTCATCATCATCACGTTAGCCGCAAGACGTCCACTGCTGGACATAGGCCTCCCCCAGGGATCTCCACCTCGACGATCCAGCGGCTTCCCGCAACCTTTACCAGATCGTCGGTCCACCTTTATACAAAAACTAATGAATAGATTTTGATGAAACTTATAGGGCTTTAGACATCAATATAACATAAAGCCACCAAATTAACAAAGAAAAGAAAGCCCCTGTGAAAAGCTAGCACTATATTTTAATATAAGAGATGAATGACACGTGAAAGAACAATAAATTATGTTTCAGTAATTAATTATTTAAAGCCATTGGCGGGAAGTGACCCAATAAGTACTATACTCGTAAATTAGTTGGACCGAATATTTTCCAAAGTACCCAACGCTTGTGAACACACTAATATAAATAAAATGGAGATTAATACCGATACTCATGCAATGCGAAAAGTCAAAGAAAGAAATACCGTTAAAACTAAAATGCCACTGCCAATCGTTACATTTTTTCTTATGATTCTTTACTTAATGGGATTAGACTTCGGGTTTACTAAATTGTTGAAGAAAAAAATTCAGTTCTTAGCAAAAATAATTTACATGTTCGTGTCTGTGATCAATTTGATTATATTATTCGTACCTGTTTTCACACATGGCGAGTTTTATAGTGTTTTGTATGTTTTTCAGTACTTAGTTATTTTTTTGGTACTGCATATTTCGAAGTACAGTCTTTGCGACTTGATTATAGATATTACATCATTAGACCAGCAAATAATTGGAGACGCAGGAAGAAAAATTGGTATTATGACAATAATTTCGTGTGTGGTCATATTCTATTCAAAATATGTCATCGCAACTGCATCATGCATTTATTATGACATGTGTTTGGAACATACAATCCCCGATTATGTCTATTTGTTGCCTCTATTAGGACTAGACATAGTTACTACGGCACAAATCTTAGTGAATGTCTATATTCATACATCTATAAATTTTCTTTTGACAACGATGAAGCGTAATGACGATTATAACAATGCATTGCATTTGTACATGAAAATTATGGATTGCTGGGACAAAATAGAAGCGTTTGTATCGAAGGTGGTAAGTAAGATAATATACCACAAAATTTAAAAACATGGATTATTAAATAATAAACCTTAAATAAAAAAAAATATCAACCCCGACATTTGATTATTTATTAATTTTGATATAAATATAGCTACGAACCATTTTAATTACGTCAGATTTCAAACAAAAAAACCGCATCTAAATTGGTTCATAAGTTTAGGAGCTACCTACGATGCCGCAGATAGACACATATTAAGGTCCCTTTTACATCGTCCTCTTCATGATGTAATGTAAAAATCTATTTCACCTTGCAGATACTTATGGAGCTGGTAATAAATATTGGAAAAGTAGTAGGAATCCTTTGGCTAATACTGAATTTAATAAAGTATGATGTTTCCGTAAGTATTCAAAAAATTAAAAGTTTAAACTTTATTGTTCGGAAAGCTTTGACATTGTTGAGGAAATCAGGTTTAATTAAAATCAAGTGAAATTAAGTATATTTATTTATCTAATGTGATTTTAAATTAGTTAGCGAAAATTGAGGAGTAAATCAGCCTACAAAACTGAACGACTTTCCCTTAGGGACATAGGTCAAAAAGTCTCTATACAATTTGTGTGATCAGCTACAGTTCGATTACGATGGTGATAGCGCGCATAATGCGCCGCGGTCCTATGCTAAAATGTCAACATTGACAACGCCAGAAGGCGAGCAAGCCTTTGCACGGGTCCCTCGCGCAATCAAAGTGAAGTTTTAGCGTCTGCCGAGTGGCGCGCCGCGCGAGTTTGTCGCCATCGCATCGTTCTCGAGCTGCTGATTTGCCTTAGTACGGGAAAATAAATACGGTTGGCGCCATTATCCAAAAATTTTCTTTGCGAGTTTAGTTGTTTTTTTTATTAAATTGCTTAATTTTTTCGCAACTGTATTACAAATAGTTGTTCAATACAACCTGTGGGACTGTTATTTCAACTCGTTCCGACTTTCTACCCTCGCCTCCGGCTCTGGTCAACATCTGTCGGAACTCGTTGTAATAACAGAAATCCCACACTTGTATTGAAAATTACTATATTCTATCAAACTTCTTTGGGGAAGACTGCACCTTTGCGAATAGGCGTACAGTCAGTAGAGTCAAAAGAACGAATATGTATGTATGTATGTATGAATTTAAATCCTTTCATGTAACTTTGAGTTTTTTTTATTAACATCCTGAATATTCTTATGAAATAAATCTATTTTGACTATGGCTTTGAAACCTAAGCTAATGGTTAAGCTAAGCATAACCTTTTTAATATTCGAAAAGGGCACGGCAAAATTGTATTACCATTGCCTCCTTTGTAATAATAATACTAGAAGCTGAGAACATAGGGAGCAATAGTAATTTCAAATTTTGAAGTGTCGTGTCGTGTCGTTCGAATTACAAAAAGCCTTATTTTTAGGTGTCAGTTTTAACAGGTGCAAATTACATCGTTGCATTTATTCATGCATTAGCTCTCATTATCTTACCAGCAATAATAGCAGAAATAACCAATTCCAAAATTGACGTCATCAAGAGAGAGTTGCAGTTTCGACTCGTTTTTGAAAAAGGTAAGTAGCACATCAGGCTTTATATGTTGACCTTAACGTCGCCCTTATCTCGCTTGCAATAGCGGCGGCTTTCGTAGTGCAAATGGATAACCTGACGTGCTGCTGTGATTCTTCCAATGGAATATGAGTCCAGTAAGAGGTTTGCGTTTTGGAAATCATCGATTTTTCGAATGCACACGAATACAAATTCTATGAATTTTAGATTTCTCGCTTATATCACTTGAATTCCGAAATTTATTTCTTTTTTGTTTTTTATTAGCAAGGATAATTTTTTGAAAAATTTTGCTAAGTACTGGTAGTATTGATATTGGTCTAAGGTTGGTGGGGTCAGATGTACTACCAGCTTTAAACAGAGGAATTACTTTACTATGTTTCATCAGGAAACACACCACCATCGACACAACTATTGAAAATAAACACTAAATGTGGAGCAATACAATCTATTATGCAATTTATTACTTCTACTGAAAGACCATCAAGGTCCGCAGTCTTTTTCATGTTTAACATTTTAAAAGTTTTAAGAATGTCAACAATTCTTTTGTGTGAAAAACTTAAATGAACCTTACTTTCTTCTGCATTATGCTTGAGTTTGATTCAGCGAGAGCGGGGGATGAGCCAAGTGACTGAGTAGTGGAGACTGGAATGTCAGTGAAAAACCTTTCAAACTCTGCAGCAATAGCTACATCGGATGTTAGGATTTTGTTTTCGTATTTTGACCTATGTTCCTTGGGGAAGTTGTTCAGTTTCATGGACTGATTAACCACCCGAGAGGTGGAAATAGAGATACCTAAAGCCCTGTATACACTTAAGCCTATAATCCCTTTTGGGGTCGCTTCATCCACAATAAAGCAAAACCATTACGTCCCAATTTCTGATCAACAGTACAATAGTACCTATGGCTGAGAAGAGTTGGCAGCTGGCACATTCTAAGTTTTTTTTTTGCTCCAGTTTTGGTTGTGTGCAGCTTTACTCATTACACTCTCAATTTAATTTTTTAATTTTTTTATTTCAGATGAAAAAACCAAAGAGGAGCTTTCAAATTTAATCCAGTATATGAAAAATCGGCCTCTACAAAAGGAACTATGGAACATTGTACCTCTGGACATGCGGTTGCTCGTCATTCTATTTCATTCTGTTGTTACCTACTTTATCGTTGTTTTGCAACTGTCTCATCTCTATGACTGAGACTAGCATAATTTTTATAAAAAAAATCATTTTTTGTTACCATTTAACAAAATTTTAACAATTTATAACCTAAACGCTAAAAAAATAGCTCAAAGGCCCACACTAAGGTTTTCCCTTGTGTCGTACGTCCCTTGGAACATACATAAAAGCGGACACAAATACCCATGATCCGAGAGCAAACATCAGCTTTTTATACAAATCAAACCCAGGACCAGTCGATCAAGAGGCACCGCTACTACCACTCGACCAAACAAGCCGAACTAAATATTTTTTTATAATGTGAATGTTGTTTCATGATGTTAATTTATACTTTAATTACAAATAAAACTAAGCAATCTCTTTTAGTTCATTTATTCAATCATTATCACTTCATAATCTTTACCAAAATCAACCCTATAATTAATAGGATAAAGGCAATTAATTTGATAAGAAATATTGTTAATTTAATTGACATGAAACTAGTTCTATACATATGTCGACGTTTGACGAATGTTCTAATAAATATGTAATTTTGATAAAAGCTTCTAACCATCAGCCGATGTCGTATAACAAATTTGTTAAAACAAAAAAAAATGATAAATTGAAGTGCTCGCTTAATATTATAAATTGACGAAGCCATCGCTTCAGTCTAAACTGTAAAAGTCAAGTATACAGAGTAAATGTACAATTTATGTTATTAATAAAAATGGACGTCAAAAAAGTAAGGGATTCTCCAAAATCAAATATTATCCAAGTGAAAGAAAAATATGGTCAAAAATCTGAGGCCAAACTGTGTCCTTACCTTACCGCGTTTTGCTTACTATCCTTATGCACATTGGGACTTAACTTTGGATTCATCAAGTATTTAAAGATTCAATTTCGCTCGATAGTCAAACTTGTCTACTGTATTTCGTGCTTGGTAATACTGGTTATACTCATTGTTCCTCTGCAAACCGTCTCCTACGACGAGTCCTGGTTCTACTTTTACTTGATTCAATTTTTGACATACCTCTACATTTTCAATGCCGCAAAATATACTTTATGCGACTTTATGATGGATGTCCAAGAAATTGACAGTCGAATCATGATATCATCGAAACCTAGACTTGGTATAATTTCATTGATCTACGCTACAATAATTTTCGTTGCGAAAATGGCATTATGCATAAGGCAGTGTTTTATAATAGATTGTTATGAATATATAATTCCTCTTCCTGTGTATAATTTTCCCACTATTGGGTTTGAATTGGTGACCTGGGTCCAAGTTGTGATATGTGTCCATTTGTATCACTGCATCAAATTTATTCGTTCATCAAAAACGGATCTGAAATTTGCTTTGAAGACTTACATCGCTACAGCAGATCTTTATGATAAAATTAAACCACTTTACGCATATCTTGTAAGTATATAATTTTATTTTCCCTTTACAATCAATCCTATTCGATCACTTTCTGTTCATTATACAATAATCCAAGGAATTTATGTCGAATGCCTACCCCGATAGGGATTTTAAGCGTGAGTGTATGTATGTGTGTGTGTTTGTAACATTACTGTTATTTTGAATGTAGGAAACTAAATTTTGAAAAAAACTATGATGAAAAACAAAGTTATCGCCTCTTTTTACTTTCCACACAACTTGAGCAATCAGTTGATTACCTTGTATCAAAATTCGAAATTTTGATTTTCAAAATTTCATATGGATTTCTAGGGAAAAGTCGTTCAGTTTCATGAGTAGAATCACTCTCTAAAGTTTCGCTAGCAAGTTTAAAGTCACTTCATTTTTCAATATGATAATAGCCTCTGCCATCTAAAAACTTAATACAAAATATTAATTTTTTTCAGGTAGTGGCAGAGTTGTTTCACGCCACTCCAAAATATTTCACGGTTTTATGGAAAATACTTCAATTCATACGAGATAATGTAAGTAAATTAAGTTTAAGAACTCTAGCATACGCAGTTGCAATATATAAAAATACAGTTCAGTACCTAGCGCCATATAAACTCGTAAGAAAGAGTTGGACAAAACCGTTTGACAGGCTGGAAGCTTTTCATTTTTTGATCAAATTCAAATTTTATTTTGTATTATTTTGTCATATTGCGTATTTCAATGTTTTATCCAAATAAGTAAATATTAAACCGCTTTCCCGCGTGAGGGATACTCATACTCACAAATAATTTTAAGGAAAGAAAAAGTACCAGGAGGGTTCAAGTCCCATTTGTGCCGAACATGGTCATAGGTTCAAGTATTTCTTTTCTTCTTTCCCTAAAATTATTTATATTTAGTATTTAATATCAGTCAAATGCGTATGGCCTATGGAACTCAATTACACAGGGCTACAGAGCTCAAAGGGCACTAATTTTCGTAAATACGCGAGCGATTTTTTTTAAATTATAAATTATACTTTTCTAGGTTGACTGGATGACGAAAATGAGCGGATTTTTTTACCTATTCCATACGTTAGCACAAATATGCTGCCCAGCTATCATGGTGGAAATCGCGATATCTCAAATTGACGGCATGAAACGTGAACTCCATGACCAAATCATGTCGGAAAAGGGTATTTAAGTATTTATTTTTATTTATTCATCCAATAGGTAAGTTACAAATTTTCTGAAATAAATTATACGCAAAACTATTTTATGGCGAGATGCGCTCCAAATGGAATATAATACTTAATTTTCGCAAAAAAAAGTCACCCAGAAACTTTTTTTTTATTAGTCCTTATAATGTGCCCACGGAGGGGCATGGGCGTCCCTTCGAAATACGATAGGAACTTAGGACATAATCCCAGTTACTTTAGCAAATCAAAAAACTACTTGTTTACTTGTTTGAATGTAATGTTGAATATAATGTTTAAATTTTTCAATGTCATTCATTTTAATACCGTCATAAATATTATGAAAAATAAAATAACTCTCAACAGAATTGTAGAAAACCGATTTTTGTGTATTTGACAAAGAAAATACCTGTAAAAAAAACATCGGGTTGCACTCAAGGAGTGCCGGCAGAAGTGAAAACTTGAACATTAACGTTGTGCATTAATATGGAAATAAAACAAAATTACACAAAAAGAGTCCGTTATTCTCTCAGGATTCGAACCCTCGACCTGTTGCTTACAATCTGGTAACCTTTCCACTCGACCAAACTTACTTTAAATTCAGTAAAATAGTCTATCGGTATTTGCGCATTAAGTGCGAATAATCGTTGACATCGTTGACATCTGACACAGAGATAATTTTACCATAGGGCTGCCATCCGTCCGGGTTTCCACCCATACTTCAAAGTACACAACGCTGCTAAAGAAGTTTTCACTTCAACAAAGGTGGCAACCCTATCCTACGCATTTACATTTTTTCCCCATACTTAAAGTGCTCAACGCCGCTAAAGAAGTTTTCACTTCAAAAATTATTTAGTTACCTTGAAATTTAATAAAATCATCTTAGTCACGTTCCTGTGAGTTGATAATGCTAATGTAAATATAATTACTCTATTTTTCAGATGCCGAAAAACGCGCAGACGCAGAAAATTTATTGCAGTTTATTAGGAGACGTCCTATATTAGCCCAACTGTGGAGTATATTCCCTATCGACCTACGTCTACCTATGTCTTTGCTGAACCAAATCACTTCTTACTTCATTGTTCTTATACAGTTTTCTCATTTGTACGATTAAGTTAAACAAATAAAAATTGTGCGTAATTATAATCGGCTTTTTTGTAGTCAATACGTATTTTAATTTTCTTCAATACTGGGACGCAATTCATAGAATAAAAAATCAGGAAAAGCCGTTTTTTGTTCCAGCTTCATTTCTACCATATGCATCAAAAATTTTAATACACGGTGTGGTGATCGGTTAGTATTACACCACCCCATCTCTTTCCCTGGGTGTCGTAAGAAGCGACTAAGGAAATCCAATGTGACCTGCCTCTTATCAATCCATCCTAGACAACGACACTTCGATTTGTTCTAAATCTGCGATGATGTAAAGGGCCGTCTGGTTCAGCACCACCCTCCTACCGAAGTACGATGCCCAATAGATCGTGCTGTGTTCCGTCGGAGGGTAGGAGTACCAGTGCCTCAATAGGAATTTTCTGGGTTAAATTGCTCCTTCGTCGACCTTATCTAAAACCTAGGTATAGATTGAAGTCAAGAGTTAACTCTTTTCATAATAAAAATAGCTAAAAGAAAAAATAGTTAGTTTGTGTGAGGATTATGACACATCGCGCGTATTCATTCAAATACACTATTGTCTGACACAGCCATATCCGGGTTTTTTTTCCCTCGACACGCTCCACACTAATATACTTAACTATATAAATTGAAACTGTTCATTCATTAACAAATGACTTCTATCTGACTTTCAAGAAACATTTTATAGCGATTCATTTATTACTTTCAGTCAATCAATTGATGTGAGCTTAATTGATTGGTTGAACTTATTAAAATAACGCTTTTGTCACCATTTCACACCGTAGTATACATGGTTATTTAAAAACTGTTTACTCCGATTGACTTAGCTTTAATAAAATTCCTGAGACTTCAAGTGAAATAAAAACAGGGATGGCGATATCAAAGCTTTTGATTTGTTTATTTTTAACCGCCCAGTTCTCTTTAGGGCTGGATTTTGGTTTTGTTAGATTAATGAAAAAAAAGCTTCGTAAATCTGCTAAGTTATTGTCTTTATTTATGTTCTTCCTTGTGTTAACCTTAACAATAACGTCAGTATTGACCAGCTACCCAATACAACTTTGGAAACTATTGCTTATAGTTCAATACGTGGGTAGTTTTATAAGCCTTCAACTTTCTAAATATAGTTTTTGTGATCTGTTGATGGACATGCGGAATTTGAATGAAGATATCATTGCAACAAGTAAGAATTCCATCTGCGTAGCATCGTTTGCCTTTTTTTTCATTTCTTTAATAATTAGAGTTCCTTTGTGCTTTTTGGGAATTATTAAATCTACCAAACCAATGATCCCCAAATATATTTACTTCTATCCCGCACTTGTAATGGATATTATACCATTGGTGTTGTTGTTAATTTGTGCATACACCCGTAACGCTCTACAGTGGATTAGAAAATGCATGGTCGAGAAAGATTTTCAATCGACATTAAGATATTACGCGAAAGTTGTTCGCTACTATGAAAAAATTTGGCCGACATTTTGTACATTAGTAAGTATTTTACATAAATGTTTTATACTTGTTTCTTGTTTATGCTAATACTAATATTATAAGCGCTCGCTATATAATATTATATTAGAAGCGCTCATAGCCCAGTGGCGCTCGCTGATCTCAACCGGTCAGTGAGGTAAAGCAACGTCCTTAGAGGCAGGGAACCTGATGGGTGACCAAAGTGGCAATTTATCACGAGCGTTTCCGTGTTAAGCTGTCGGTCCCGGCTGTTGTCGATTGACTACTTTGCTTTTTTACCTCTCGAAAAATATCCTAACCCAAAGGTTGCCTGGAAGAGATTGCTACCTAAGCAATAAGGCCGCCTTTTTGTACATTATACTTCCCTGATTATTCATGTCCATTTACTTTGTCTGTCCCTGGTGTGCAATAAAGAATATTTCATTCATTCATTCATTCATACAGTCGTTAAAACCAAGTCAGAGGCCATTGCGCGGTTTGAAAACTCTGACACCAGGGTTAGCTAATTTTGCCACACACTTGACTATACCTACATGATAAGAAGAAGAAGAATATTATAATAAACAGGAATATATAACAGGAAATATTGATTGTTTGTTTGTTTGCATTGAATACGCTCCGAAATTACTGGACCGATTTGAAAAATTCTTTCACCATTAGAATACTACATTAACCCTGAGTAACATAGGTTACATAATTTCCCTAAATTCCCACGGGAACATAGTTCCGGGTGGAATGCTAGTTTTAAATAAAATTGTTAATGTTTTCGTTCATTACATTAATGATGAGAATGAGCCCGGGACTTCGTAAAGTTCTTTCTCATTCCTTGGCTTTATCATGAAATGAACTCTTGTGCCAAACAGCTTTCTAGGTCCAATGGGGTGTTTCCCATTAGGCCGATCGGTTGACCGGTCAGTCGATTCAGTGGGACTTTTTTTCCCGTTTGCCATACTAATCTAACATATGGGAAATTCGTCCGATCCTAATTGAAACGTGAACACTTGAACAGTCATTTTAACAAATAAAAGGCAGCGTCGGTTAAACGGAAAAAAGATATCCCAATCGAGTCGAGTGATCGGTGGACCGATCGGATGAACGGGAAACACCCGTCCAATGGTTTGAGCTGGAGGTCGAATCTATGAATCAGTGAGTGAGTGAGAACCCTAGCAAAATGTAATCAAGTCCTCACAAATTAAAGACTCAAGGACTCAAACTATCTACAAATCAAACTGTACCTACTGAAGGGTACGTACATACATAATCTTTGATATTTGTTATTTATATTTTTTTATTGTTTCAGATTATTTGTGAATTATTAATGTTTATTCCAAGATTTGTTATCATACTATGGACCGTACTGAAATCCGTGCAAAGTCAAGTAAGTTTTATGAAGAAATGTATTAGATGTAATAACTAGTGGCGTGATTTTTAACTGGCAAAAAAGAGGTGATTAAAAGTTTGACGTGTGTATCTATGTATCTGTATGTCTGTATATCTGTGTGTCTGTCTGTGGCATCGTAGATCCTAAAGACGAGCAAAAAGCATCAAGCCAGCGAGCGTGGTGGACTATGGGCCTTTGTATAATTCGAACGGCACGGCACGGCATGTCAGAATTTGTATTACCATTGCCTTCTATGTTCTCAATTTCTAGTATACTACTTCATAGGAGGCAATGGTAATACAATTTTGTCGTGCCGTTTTCCTATTATAAAAAGGCTCAATGGCCTAAAACTCCTTCGTGTTTCGAAGGGAGGCCCGTGCCCCTTGGCGGGGACGTCTAATAATAATATAATTTTTACTGCACAAATAAAGAAGGAAACATTTTACAGAAAAATAGCGTCGGTACGTCTATGGGCTCTTAAAAAAAGGATCATTTAAAATGTTCTGTTTTTCAGGGACATGTTGACATAGCTCTTTACGTGACTGCATGCATACATTTAGTACACCATATGGCCACTATTATTGGACCAGCAATCGCAATGGAAATGATAAAAAAGGAATCGGAAGTTATGAGGGTTGACATATGCTACCATTTAATTAATAGTGAAGGTAATCCTCAAGAAATAATTTGTGACTGTGTCTGGTAAAAGGGACCACTTTGAGGGAAGTCGATAAGGGTAAAAATGTAATGTCATAAGCTATGTCAATCGCTCTTATTGAGTACCCTCAAAGTAGTCCCTTTTACTAGACACAAGTCACATTTTAAGAGTATGTTACAGTTTCGTGGGAGCTTATTTTACAATGTGGCTTAATGCTGGAATATTCCCCCACCTTTACGTTGAGTTTATTACTAGTTACTAATTTTGTAAGTAAAGTTAGTTAAGCACACGTTCACTTCCATGCTACCACACAACACACATCCACACACGCAACACTAACACACATGAACACACTTACACATACCCAATACTACATACCTACAATAGACAAGACACCTTTAATTATGATATTTTTATTTTAGTTATTTAGTTTTAGTGGGTTCTGACAGCAAACTAGCGCGGCAGCCCAGCTGCAGCATAACGCTTAGTCAGCGCCAATTAAATGTACTACCTTGTAGTTCACTTAATAAAGGTCTCTCTTCTAAATATAATATCGTAAGCATTTAAAAGCTTTGCAATTGTTGTGTGCCTAAGCCATTATTTTTGCTGTGTTGTGATCGATTGAGAATTACACCACCCCATCTTTTTCCGTGGGTGTCTTATGAGGCAATTAAGGAAACACAAATTATTGAGACCTGTCTCCTATCAATCCATCCTAGACAACAACATCTCAAGTTGTTCATGCGATGTGGTAACAAGGATACTGGTTCGCGACCATCTTCCTACCGAAGTCCGACGCCAAACAGCTAGCTGTTTTTCATCAGTGCGTGGGAGTACCAGTGCCATAATAGGCATTTTCTGAGTTATCGTCGACTTCATCTATGACCTTGGTCAAGATTGAGGTCAAGAGTTAATTATTCTCGTTATAATTAAAAACTAATATCCTTTAAACGTTTCAGATGAAGAGAGCAATGCAAACGCAGAAGCTCTCCTCAGATACATTGATGGAAGAAGTCTGCAGAAGCTAATCTTCAACGTGATTCCGGTTGATCTTCGCCTATTCTTCATTGTGGCTGATATTGTAGTCACCTATGTTATTGTTGTTTGTCAATTCACTCATCTGTTTTAATACGCAC
This sequence comes from Aproaerema taeniolella, assembly GCA_949987775.1. Lineage (NCBI taxonomy): Eukaryota > Metazoa > Arthropoda > Insecta > Lepidoptera > Gelechiidae > Aproaerema > Aproaerema taeniolella. Next base: position 16,212,108 of record OX465255.1, on the reverse strand, counting down.
ACCCTTTTGTATCTCAATAAATAATCGAAAGTTAAACTAGCTTTCTGTATGCACTGTATTATATTTTTAACCCGAGAAAAAAAATTGGGGTGCTATAAGTTTGACGTGTGTATCTGTATGACGATCTTCCACCTCCTGTTAGGAATTTAAGAACAATTTACCAATTCAAAAGATTTTCCAGTGATTGGCTAATGTCAACACAAAAATCATCATGTATCCGGTCACCAGTTCGTCAGGTAAACTAAGTTGCGTCTCTTAATGTTAACCCATGATGGGGTCCGGGTTTTTCGTAAGTGTGAGCATTGAGTAATGCCATTAAGTTCATGTTTCTTTTCTTTTAATGTTTATAAAAAGTCTTGCAACCAGTGATTCTTGACAGCTGCGTCCTATGCATGTTGTTAGCAGTCAACTCAGAATAGAATAGAAAAATCTTTATTTTATAGGACATTCAGGATGTCACTTAAAACAAGTCAAGATTACAATGGAATACATACAAACATACATTAAACGATTTAAATACATACATACGCATTCGTTCTTTTGACCCTACTGACTCTACGCCTATTCGCAAAGGTGCAGTCTTCCTCAGAGAAGAACAGGCAAGAAACTCTGAGGTTGCTCTTTTAAATCGCATTACAAATTTTCTTATTTACTAATTTTAACTAAATCTGAAATAACTCTAGAGCTGAGCAGTTCATTCCCATGGCTGCCTGTCTGATAGATAATCAGAAATTTTGTAATAGACCTTTTTGCAAAGTTTTTGTTTAACTTTGCAAAAAGGTCTGACTGAAAACTAGCCTGGCTGAGGCAGCACCTTTTCACCACATTATTCATTTGTATGCTGTTTTGGTGTCTGTTTTATGTGATGAATAAATTTCTTTTACTTTCTTTCTTTCGTAGTTCCTAAACAAATAGACCGATTTCAGTGCAGTTTTTTGTTTGAGAGCCAACGTTATCGACATAGATTTAGCTACATTTAATCGAAATTGACGTTTAAAAGTTATAAGCAATCGCACGTCAGGGGTGCTACAAATTTTAATTTAATTTAAAAGTTAGTAAATTGTTTACTTTTCTAGGTTCATTTCTGTATAACAAAGTACATAATACACTATTTATACATGATTAAATTGTTTTTGAATGTATCCTACGCCGATACCGTAAATCATATAAAACCATAAAATAGTTATCCTCAAGCATGTTATTAGATAGTTTGCAAATGTATGTATCAATAGATTGTTATTCTAATTTGCTGTATGCATGCATATTATTTATATTATACTAATTAGACAAACCAGTGTTTATTTATGAACTTACTTGGCCTTTTTATAATTCTAACGGCACGGCACGGCACTTCAAAATTTGAATTACCATTGCCCTCTATGTTTTCAGCTTCTAGTATTGCTATTACATAGGAGGCAATGGTAATACAATTTTGCCGTGCCGTTTTCGCATTATAAAAAGGCCCATTGTTCACAGGTTTCACCTAGTTCAGGCCTAGCTAAGACTAGTATACCTAGCTAAGATTATTTTACTTATTTTACTACTATTTTTGCCTTTTATGTAATTGATATGTGTTTTTTATCTATAAAATAAACATTACAATACATGTTTAGCGTCGTTCCCCATTGATTAGTTTCCTTAAGTAGTTTCCTATTTATTTGTAGTTAAAATTACCATAACAACGTATTTCATTACTTTAGCTTTTATATTGTTCCATTATTACCTAGTAAAGGTTAATAATTTATCAATATTGATGTAATTTTGTGCTTATCCGAATAAAAGAAATTAAAGTAGAACGAGAAGGAATTTTTGGTATTCTCTTGACGAATATTGAAGTTTTGGTATTCTCTTGACGAATATCGTAAAAAATTTAAAAATGGTTGAAACAATAACTAAACCTAAACTAATGTCATTCAAACCTTTGCTCTCATTATTTCTCACATTTCAATTGTTTTTGGGTCTGAATTTTGGTATCCAAATATATTTAAGAAAGGGATTGCGTAGTTTTGCTAAAATAACCGGATTGTTAATGTTTACTTTAATTTTTGTCACGTCAGTGGCCGTGTCAACTGTATGTTTAAACACGGGGGGAATTTGGAAGTATTTTTTCTCTATCGAATATCTCTTCTATTTTTTAGTCTTTCAATTTCATACATACAGTTTTTGTGATTTTTATAAAGACATGGTAAATTTAAATGAAAACATAATTAATGTAAATAAGAACATCATATCAAAGGCTTCATTAATTTATTTTTTGATTAGCTTTTTATTAAGGGCCGGCTCCTGTATTTATTTGTATTTTATGAATAATTCAGATAATCATTGTTTTATTCCCGATTACATATATTGTGTTCCCGACAAAGGAATGGAAATAGTTTCATTAATTTTAATGTTGAGTTGCGCCTTTGTACATGAATCGATTAAATTAACTAGAAATTTTGTTATTGACGGGGAATTCCAATATGCTTTGAAGTTTTATTCGAAAATTTATATCAAATATGATAAATTTTGGCCAACATTTTCGACCTTGGTAAGTATGAAACACTGGACTAAATCTAATGAATATTAATATAATTTTAATAGCTTTAAAATAATAATATAATTGATATATAAATAATAATATAATTAATATATAATGTAATTATATATTATTTAATATAATAATTATATACATGCAGGGCTTTCAGTAAATCTCTTTCAACTTTCCCACCCAACTGATTAACCACCCGAGAGGTTGAAAGAGATTTACCTAAAGCCCATAATTATTATATTACTATACTGGTAATTATTTAATAATTATTATTTAATATATTTATCATTAAATTTGTTATTTATATTATTTATTGGAAGGAGGCTATTGCGGACGAGTATGTAGAGGTATAACCATCAGCGCAAGTTTGGAATAATATTTCCATCCGTGAACCATACAACGTTTTTCAATACAGTTACTTGAAACTACACAAATATGTTGAAAATACAATTTCCAAGCCACATTTTACTCTCTAAAAGTAAACCTCTTCGAGTGTTGTACTGAAAAAAATACTTTTTATTTTATTTTACTTAAATAAATGAAATCATTTCTCTTTCAGATGTTTATACAGTTCATCTTTTTTGCAACTAAGTGTATGGTTGTACTTCGGCGGTTGGTAATAATGGCAAAAGTAAGTTTCATCCAGCAATACACAAGTCTGCGCTGATACCTATATTTTTAACCACTTCAAAAAAGGAGGAGGTTCTATGTTCGACTGTATGTTTTTTTTATTTTTATGTATATTCAACGATTTCTCCGCCAATTATGGACCGATTTTCAAAATTATTTTTTTGTTCGAAAGAGTATACTCCAGAGGTAGTCCCATATAAATATTATCGAAAGTAATTCAGTGCTTTTAAAAAAATCAACAAAAACAAAAAATACCTACTACAAACCAGAACATCATCTAAATAAATGAGTGACATTTTTGTTTGTGGTTATCTGCTAATAGGCATTGTAGTCTGCAAAATATACTAGTTGTCTCCGTTGTGCGAACTGTTGTTGGGATTGAAGTTGATGACTCATACTGTTTTAACGTGGAAAATTATTTACTAGCTTTCCGTCTGGTGATTTCGTTCTCGTGGGACAAAAAAACACTTAATTACGAAACAATAATAAAGTAAAGTTTCTAAATTCAAATTATTGTAAGCGAGGGGCACGGGCCTCCCTTCGAAACACGAAAGGGATTCAAGCCATAGTCACCACACTGGCCCAGTGCTGGTTGGTGGACCGCTCGTCTTTCGAAAACGAATTATCTTAGATGTGCCGGTTTTCATTCACGTTTTCCTTCACCGCTGAACAAGTGATAATTATTGAGAAATCCGTACATAAATCCGAAAGGACGAATTTAGTGGTACAGGCCCGCACCAGGATTTGAATACGCAACCTTCCGGTTTTCTTCTTATCGTCTAGGTATAGTCAAGTGTGTGGCGAACTTGTCTAACCCTGGTGTCAGAGTTTTCAAACCGCAAAATGGACTCTGACTTGGTTTTAACGACTGTAATCAATCGAAAACAGCCGTGACCGACAGCTTTACGTGCCCGTTGTGCGGTTTGTAAACTCTGACACCAGGGTCAGCCAAGTTCGCCACATACTTGACTATACCTACACGATAAGAAGAAGAAGAAGAATAACAAATCCTATAATATTTCAGGTACAATATGACGGGATCGTTTTAATACGTAGCATATTTTATGTAAGTCATCAGGTTATTACTCTTATCGGTTTGACAACTGCTTCTGAATTTAATAAAAAAGAAATAACAGGGTTGGAAACCGATATTTGCTTTCATTTAATGAACAGTGATGGTAAGTATGAAATGAAATATGTTTATTTACTAACAAATAATTTAAATTTAACATATCATAATTATCCGACACGTCGTCGCCAAATAATAGGTCTTTACCTATGAAATTGCCGATTTTTTCTCAAGCTTTATTTTATTCATAATTTATTTGATTGAACAGCTATTACTAAAACTGTTATTTAAAACCTTGGTATAACGAAAATATTGAGTCAAATTAATACATATTTACTTTTGATTTATTTGCTGAAAAAGAAGCTCAAATATAGCTCGTTTTATCCGTTGCCCGTTTCATTGCTTATTTTTGCTGTACCGTTGTTACAGTTACAACTTTCAATGAAGTAAGTATGATGAAAATTAACTTAATGTTGTCCAAACCTTCCCACAAAATTTTGCTAAATTTGGATTTTGCCTTCCCGAGAAAAATCCAAAAACGTTAGTATGGAAAATTCAGTTTTCCAAAATTATTGTATGAACAACGGCAATTACATAGGTAAAGACCTATTATAGTAAATAATCACAATCAAAAGTGCCCCTGACAGTTGCAGCAAGTTGCAGCATTATCTCGTTGAATGGCTATGGACAGCCTTTGCACTAGGTATGACTGGATTAGGGTCACACCCCATATTATTAAGACGCCGGCTTATTTCGGCCTTAATATATAAATGTATATTGCATACTCATAAATTATAGTATTAGTCAACAAGTTTATTGACACAATCTCTTGTGTTCGCTCATGAACATCATTTGGGCCAAATAAAAGATGCAGCAAGCTCACCCAAAAGATGCCTATTCACTATAACTTTAATAAGATACAGGTTATTCAAGCTTGTAAATGCAGATGCAAGAACAGAATTGCATACCTTAGCAGTGCGCAATATGAAATATTATGTAGAGAAACGCTCAGTTCGAGTCCGCGGGATCTCGACAAGACGGAACGAGAGGCCAACTGCGGAAAACATAATTTAATTTAAGATAGCATACATAACATACCATTGTCCAATAGTGAACATTCGATGCCTTTTTTTGTTTAAAGATGACGTAATAGAGATGGTGGTTCTTTGATTTATTTCATCAAAATTGGTTCAGCTGTTTAAAGTTATACGCAATCGAATGTCAGATCAGAAGTGCTACAACATTTTTCATTTTAGCATCAACACGGTCTTGGGATGTTGCACGATTTTTTAATACAAAAGAGGTCTATAATTTTCAGACGAGCAAGTGATAAACCTGAATTTTCAATTCTTATTAATAAAATTTTTTTTTACTTGAAATTTGTGAAAACGTGACGGAAATGAAAAAAAAAATTGCGTAAATTCGACTATTTTCATACAAAAAGCAGGCAAAAAAGCATTTTCGTTTTCGTTTCCGTCACGTTTTCACAAATTTCAAGTATAACAAAATTTATTGATTAGAATTGAAAATTCAGGTTTAGCACTTGCTCGTCTGAAAATTATAGCCCTTCATATATCTCGAGTATGCTTTTATAGTTCCTCAAACAGACCTCTTTTGTATGAAAAATCGTGCAATATCCCTAGACCGTGTTGATGAGTGTAATATAATTAGGTAATTTTTGAATGATTATTTTACAGATGATGAATCTAACGCAAACGCAGAAAACTTACTGAGGTACATAAAAGGACGAAGCTTTCAGAAGAAAATATGGGGTTTGGTACCAATAGATATGCAGCTGTTTTTTGTTATGGTCAATACTTGTGTAACTTATTTAATAATCATCGTCCAATTTACTCATCTATTCTAACGATTTTTAATTTAATATTAAAGTTACTTCGAATACAAAAGGACTTTGCACTCTCGCCTTACAAAGTGATTTTGTTTTAATGTGTTCATAAAACATCTATTAATTCCTTTTTTTTTACTAACCTGCAAATTTCAAGCTTCGGATGATCTGGCTTGAATTTTTGTGTGAAACGATAAAAAACAAAAAAAATACGGGTCTGAACTTGCGGTTTGTAAAACTAGCCCTGTGATTAAAAAGTTACCCTATACAGAAACACAGTTCAAATTTCACCATTACGTTTTTAAAAAATATATATTTGAAAAATGGCGTCCACTATGTTTTGATTTTGCCAATGCCTGAGTATTTTAATCAAAATTAAAACATAGAATGGTGAAGTCGCCAATATCAAGTAGAAAAACTCTTTGCATGATGTCGTACTTCAGAGCCTCGTCCGTTAATCAGGTGAGGATAACGATTTTAAAACACTAAAATTATGAAACCACACACCTCAAAAAAATATCACCACGTAATCCAGAATCCCCCTTTGAAATTAGAATGTCTAAAAAGAAGAAAATAATAAAAAAGCCAGCATCATTTTCACCTGTCCGGATACATTTGATTGAAATACTTTGATACGGGGATACAACATAAGGTTTTCCCCTCAAATAGGAAAAAGAGGGAAAAAATAAAGTATCGTTTTGTAGAAAATCGTTCAGCCGCGCCAGTTTCGTACTTTGGGCCCCGATTCTGTAACTTAACTTGTGTGTCGATGGAATGGAGACCATTTTATCTATTCAGGTGGCGAAATTGAGAACTATTTAATTTTAATATACTTGCTGACAACCACCCCGATCAGCGATTTGTTAGCCGTTTGTCCAATACGCCGGCAGCGCCACCGCCAACAGAACGTAAAGTTGCAAACTACCTAGCAACTGAAAATTCAGTTGGCGGTGGCGCTACCAGTCAAAAGCAGCCGTCATTAGTTGTATGAGATTTGGATAGTTCTCAATTTCGTCACCTAAACGGATAAAATGGCGACCATTCCATCGACACACAACTTAAGTTACAGAATCGGGGCTCTGTTCTTCGAAAGAGGGCGGGTGGAAGGAAATTGCTCCGTGATTGGAAATGGAGGCGCAAAATAACTTCACATAGAAGGGCTGTAGGCTACGATTCTCTATGCGTATACACGGTGTAAGGGACAGATAAGCAAATAATTAAATGGTGGAATCTACCGATAACTATAATCGACTAAAAGTAATTATTTTTTGACGGAAAATAAAAATAATCTCTTAAATCAAATTCATCTACAGGCTTTGGCTTGGTTTAGGTTCTAGTCTCTCACAAAATCTTGAAATAGCCTTCGTAAACATAGCTAAAGCCACAAAATTACAAAATATAGTGGTTATTGTTATTAATCTACAACATTTTAACTGCAACATTATAATTATACTATTTATTGTATTTAGTAAAATATATTTTAAATTTATTTATTAATAGTAGGTGATGCACAAATTATTGCGTTGTAGCCCGCACCACATCTGTTTTTCTCTTACAATCTCTAAGGTAGACTGAAAGAGATCCCATCAGGAATAAGTCCGCCTTTGCACATGGCTATGTTTCTTTTGTATTAGTCTGTCCGGCTGCCATATCCTGCTCCACTCCCTAATGAAGGTCCTCATATAGAATCGAAACTGTCGGCCCAAACCCGATTTTTAGTAATGTGAGTTAAACCGACATTCACGAATTGTTTATTAGTAAAATACAAGGTGAAATTGAAAACAATCGACAAAGAGGGATGAATCTACTCATGATTACGAACAACTTTTTCTATGTTACCAACTTTCCTACTAAAAAAATAAAAATTAGTTGTTCATACATTTTGGTTGAGAAGATATCTTTTGTTCAGTGAAAAAAGTAATCATGGGTAGATTTATCCCTCAAAGTTTGTCGATTGTTTTCAATTTCACCTTGTAATCTGTAAGAGTTTGCAATAATACCATTTATTCAAATTACCATCTATGTGTTATAGTATTACGCACAAATACCTTTATCTGAATGGAGCGAGAGTTCCGGCCGCTATCGATTGCGGTCTGGCAAAGGTGTTCACATTTGGAGGCTTGAATGAGGCTTAGTGCAGCCTCCCGTCTGTCTCCGGGTGGCAGGAATTTAACTTTTTTAACCGACTTCCAAAAAGAAGGAGGTTCTATGGTCGACTGTATGTATTTTTTTATACTCGTACATGTTCACCGATTTCTCCGCCATTTGTGGACCGATTTCAGTCTCATTGTCACGAAGTCAGGATCTGATGATGGAATCCTAGGGAAGTCAAGGGAAACCCTAGAATTTAATAGGAACTTATGATGTTTTTCATGTATCTTCTATTTATTTACAATAAAAATGGAAATAGTACATTATGCTACAAGTGTGCTAAGTTGGATATTACATTAGAGGCGAGTTTAGATTAGGTGGGTCTTATTACATTAGGTGGGTCTTATTTCATTGTTTTAAGGTTCATAATGATATGTATTACCCAGCCCGTAAGTAATAAAAATAAAGCACTAGTACGTAATGTTTTTTTTTTCTAAATTTCAGCAAAGAGATCCGACCTTATTTTATATTTAAAATTAAGTGTAAATATTAAACTATTTGTAAATAAAATAGTTTAATATTTACTAAATCATTAAAATTTAACAGAAAATTATCATTTATTTATGCTAAAACGTGAAAATATATAGTTAAGTATTTTTTTATTATTTGGCTGTATTTTGCGAGCGAAAAAAGAAAAAAATAATCGCGCCTCTTTTAAGATGTTTTCACTTGGTTTTCACAAACGGCATTTGTATTCATCAGATTGTTATTATTGTCAGAAACACAACACACAAAATGTATTCTTCAAGTGCAGAACAGGAAACCTACGGGGTACACCGCCAGAAATACTTTCCGAGGCGCAACATGTAAGTGATAACTTGTTGCCGTCAATATCAAAGGAAAGTTTTTATTTCTTTCTTTCCTCGCAAATATGTTGAAAAACGTCGTATGACACGCGTGTGCATTGGATATTACATTCTCGGCTCCGTTGAGCCCTCGCCTTCGGCTCGGGCTCCAAACTCGCCTCTAATGTAATATCCAACTTAGCACACTTGTAGCATAATGTACTATTTGGGCATGTCTGTGGTATTTTCAGAAACACTACGTTCTATGTAAATTACTACTAGGAAACCGCCTACAATGGTCCTTGCTTAACCTTAAATGTGAATTACTCGTAAAAAAGCCTCATTTAGTGCAATTTTTTTGTATGTTTCGTAAAGCTGAATATCTTCAGAAAAGCTGTTTGAAACCAGCAGGTCCATCTCAATTATTTTTTTACCAAATTGAAGTTTTGAAAAGATTTCGCTGAAGTGCCAATTTTAGCTTTTAAGTTAAATTTAAACCATGTTCCGTAATGACGAGGGACATCTATTTTTTTTAATGGTAGCTGATATTTCTTTAATTATCTGTCACAAAGAATTTTTTTAAATAATCTTACACTTAAAGAGAAAAAAAAACAATGCTGGGTGTAACAATGTGTAATAACTCTAAACTACAAAAAATCGCGGAACTTACATGGGGGTGGTCTGAATGCCCCCTGGCACGGCATCCAAATTTTTCTTTTGGACGTCACCCGCTGGGCTACCCTGTATAATACTAGCATTCCGTCCGGGACTTCGTTCCCGTGGGAATTCGGGAAAATTATGTTGCCTATTTTCATTGGGAATAATGTAGCTTTCTAATGGTGAAAAAATTTTTCAAATCGGTCCAGTAGTTTCGGAGCCTATTTAATGCAAACAAACAAACAATCAAATCTTTCCTCTTTATAATATTAGTATACCTCTAGATGTATGGAACCAAAAAAAAAATCTTTTAAAAATAATATTACCTGGGGCCTTCAAGGTATTATTATTAATTTTGGTCCCACAGTGAAAGTGCTTCACAAGTACCCTTATTAAATAAAGATTAGAAAAAAAGTCCCTAAAACAATTTTCTTCCAACATTATGCGTTGAAGCGAAAGGCCGTTATACCGAAAACTGCTTATTTTGCAAACTACCCTTCGATAAATATCCAATGAAGCGTAAACCCTGTTATGAAAAGCAATGTAAAGTAAACGTATGGGGCTATACATTCCATCTACACACGGCAACACATCAGGGTCCCGATTCTGTAACTTCAGTTGTGTGTCGATGGAATGGAGGCGATTTTATCTGTTCAGGTGGCGAAATTAAGAACTATTTAATTTTGTTATACTTGCTGACAACTACCCCGACTAGCAGCGCCACCGCCAACCGAACGTAAAGTTGCAAATAGTAACTGAAAATTCCGTAGGTGGTGACGCCACCATGCAAAGCACCCGTCATTATATGTATAAAATTTGGATAGTTCTCAATTTTGCCACCTTAACTGATAAAATGGCGAGCATTCCATCAACACTCAACTGAAGTTACAGAATCGGGGCCCAGGCTATACATTTTGACATTGACGTCGCTCTTTTCTTGCTCGTAATAGCACCGGCTTTCGTAGTGCAAATGGATTACCTGACGTGCTGCTGTCTGTACATATAAAATATATTTTCACTTATTCATGGTGATTCAGCAACCTACTTTTGCAGGTTTTAGAATGAATTTTCTCTTTAGGGTTTCGACGCGAGATGTACATCTGATTTGTTAAAAGAGTCAAAAGAATGATAGTATGTCAGTATTTAAGGCGATTACAGCACCCGATAAAGGCAGCACATATAGGAATAGTGCCGTCTCCGTCTTTCAACAGGCCTGGGCCGGCAGTGCGAACAGTGTCGATACACGAAGTTTACGGAGTATGAAAGCGTGCGTGCGTAAAAACATGTTCGAAAGTTAGAAAAATGAGATTTATGGAAAGGTAACAGGTTAAATCGAAAAATGCGTTAACTACTTATCGAGAGTGTTCAATCACGAACATTTTGATAGCAAATTCAAGTTCCTGTGTGCATTCTACCATCGTTTTTACAGCTTGAAAAATACACAATATTGGTATTTAGAGGTTACTTTGTGAGCTTTTTCTATCGAACTAAAAGTGTTGAATCATGTTTTCAGCAAACTACTTATCTAGTTTATGTCCTGAATATTACCGTAGTATTTTTTTTCTTCGATTTAATGCAGTGCGTCAAGCTTATCTACGCATCATAAAATCCTAATTTAGGTGCTGTGGTCGCCTTAAATCCTTGAGCCGGCGCTATTACAAGCGGGATAAGGGGGTGACGTCAAGGGAAATATGTATAACTTGATGTGCTGCTGTGTTTAAGTTACTAATTTCAGTTATTTTAAGTAACACCCATGTTCTATTTCTGATATAAAGCTTTTTTGAATTTGTGGATATTTTTTTTATTACTTAAATGTTGTGTTCATAATATCGTGATTGATTGATTAAATTATAATTCTGTTTTTTTAACCGACTTCAAAAAAGGAAGAGGTTTCTCAATTCGACCGTATATATTTTTTTTATGTATGTCGCGGATAACTTCTTCGTTTTTGAACCGATTTTGATTATTCTTTTTTTGTTGGAAAGGGAGTATCCCAAGGGTGGTCCCATGGTAAGGAAACCAGGATCTGATGGTGGAATCCTGAAGAAATTGAGGGAAACTCTCGAAAAAATTGTTTTTTTGGGATTGAAGTCGGTGACTCTTACGTTTTTGACGTGGAAAATTATTCTTTACTGTGCCAGTGCTGGGCAAATGTCTTCCATTCTTGTTTAACCTAGCGTTTTTTCGTCATTCTTCTCCACTTTGCACAATTTTAGGCATTCACTTTATTAGTTATAAGAACCTACCAATCTACTTGTAAACAGTGTTGTGAAATAAATTTATTTTCTTTGTTTTCTTTCTTTTATCCCCTTAGGGTCGCCGCACACGGGCCACAAAACGCCGCTAGAAGTGGCGGCCACCGGCGTCAACCGTGTGCGGCGAGTCCATAGAAAATGTATGAAAACTACAGGAAATATGCCGGTGGCGGCGTTTTGCGTGGCGGCGTTTTGTGGCCCGTGTGTGGCGACCCTTATTTGAAATTATGCTTAGAAGAAACTAAGTAAAACTGTCCCAAGTTTCATACTATTCGATTATGTGAGGGTCAACTTACAATCCGTACTATAATATTATAAATGCGAAAAAAACTCTGTATGTCTGTTACACTTTCACGCCTAAACTACAAAACCGATTTTGATGAAAGTTGGTACAGAGATGGATTAGACCTTAGAAAAGGACATAGGCTACATTTTATCCCACAGCTGGGCACTACGGAGCCCCGGGCAGAAAACTAGTACAATACCCTTTATTGCACACATACATAATAAAATAACTTGGCGTCTGATTTTATCTATCTATATCTATACATATTATAAAGAGGAAAGATTTGATTGTTTGTTTTTTTGTTTGCATTGAATATGCTCCGAAACTACTGGACCGATTTGAAAAATTCTATCACCATTAGAAAGCTACATTATCCCCGATGGACATAGGCTACATAATTTTCCCGAATTGCCACGGGAACGAAGTCCCGGGCGAAATGCTAGTTTTAAGTATATTTTTTTAAATAAATATTCAAAAACAAAAAATTCCCGTAATGATGGCAGAAGATAAAGAAGAAGAAAATTATTAGTAGAATTTGTGAAAACAAAAATCATGTCTATCCATCTATATACTCACGCTCTTAATCCCTGTCGGGGTAGGTAGAGCGTCGTCTAGTTCTAGAACCACTAGACTTCACATTTGATTCTGAGGGTTACATAAAAACGCTACACATTCAAAGGCCCACACTAAGTTTTCTCTTGTGTTGAGAGTCCCTTGGAGCATACACAAAGACAGACACTAACATCCATGAAAACAAACATCTGCTTTTAATACAAACTTTTTCCTTGACCGGGAATCGAACCCAGGACCCTTCGATCAAGAGGCAGTGCCACTACCATTCGACCAAAAAACAACAACATAAACAAAGCTTTCAAATTATCCATAATTAATCCACAAATGCAGTTGATGGTACAAATGAGCACATTAGGTATGCAAACACTAATAATTGGCAGAAATTTATTTAATTCAGTGGTTTACATTAATGACTACTGCCTTATCAAATAATAGCATTTTTCGTAAAGACATTGTGTTAGGGTGATTGTCAATTAATTAGTGACACTTTAGGTGGTTTTCCTTTTTACCTCTTTTAAATTAAAAAAAAAACTCATACTGTGGCTTTAATCGCTAAAATCACTAAATTTATATTGGGAGATGCGAAGTGTTACAAAAGTTTAATCTTTTTTTTTTCAATTATTATTAGTACAAGAAACTGTCTTCGTTTTCGTTACATCCTGTATACTTTCAGGGGCTCCTGTCATCTTATTAGAAAACATTCAGGGAGATCTAACATTCATTTGGGCTTTCCCTGTAACCCATGCATACATTATATAGGTACATAACATTATACAACCAGCAATTATTCATCGTCGTAATGCCAAGAGAGATTATTTAGACTGACGTGACTCTCGTTAGTCTCACATTGTGGTTGAACATGAATCCATTTCATGTTGGTACAGGGTAATGTTATTCAAAGTGCAGTAAGTGGTAGAGCAAAAGCAGAACGGGGTTCTTTTTCTTTTATTTTCTTTTATTAAGAATGGGTTCGCTCTTGACCACAATCTAGCTTAGGGCAAAGATGCGGTCGAAGATGTAGCGAGCTCACCCAGAAGAAGCCTATTCACTCGTACTTTAAAGATATTCGGGTTGTATGAACTCGGAAATACAGACGCTGGCAGAGAATTCCACTCCTTGGCAGTGCGAAATATAAAAGATGAAGAATAGCGCTCAGTGCGTATCCGAGGGATCTCGACAAGATAAGGGTGATACCCCGCAGTGCTTTTGGACGTCCGGATGGGAAAAAGGGGCTGGCGGAATGAGCTCTTGCAGCTTCTGAGCACACTCCCCGAAGTACATCTTATAAAAAACACATTGGTAAGCTACTTTGCATCTAAGAGAGTTTTGGAGCTTATCCTTAACCTTAACAGTTCGAGACGACAGAGCATAACGGCAGGCAACATGTACTCGTATTAAAGGACTCATAAAAATTTCAAATGTCCCTTTCTCTATAATAAACAATTTTTATATTGTTCAGTTTAGGTTCTTAAACTGGTAAATAACCGGTGTTTGTCTCTGGTCTGTGTTTGATATGGCTTGTGTAAAAATAATACGCTCTTACTATGAAATTGGCAAAAGCGTGCGAAAACTATTTCAGCAGCTCGACTTCGATGGTGATAGCGCTCGTAATGCGCCGCGGTTTTATGACAAAATGTCAACATTGACAACGTCAGAGGGCGAGCATGCCTTTGCGCGAGGCCCTCGCGCAATCAAAGAGAAGTTTCAACGTCCTGGCGCGCCGCGCAAGTTTGTCGCTGTTCAGTTTAGGTCCTAAAATCCTAGTCCTAAAATGAATCGCAATAAAAGATTATGGTAAACCTTCAATACAAAAAAAAAGCTTTAACCTAATTTATTCCTGAAGAACCCTAAACAGTAATCAACATTTAAATTATCAATCCCAGTTCCCCAAGGACTACGGTTTAAATTTCACGCTCCCTTAACATAATAGGCCAAACAAAATGGGATTTACCTCATGGACGATTTCGGCTTAACACACAAAATACCTTCCTCATTAATAGGGGTTTTCTTTTTGCATTGTATGAGCACCGTATTATAGTACCAAAGCATACTGTTTCATAGAGAAATCTGTTACGTAAGTACTTTTATCTGCGTAGAAAACATGTTTTTGTGGAAAGAAAGCAAACTCACAATAAATAGAAATAAAAAATAACTAGCTTTCCGCCCGAGTTCTCATTCCTGTGGGAATTCGAAAAAATTACATAGTTTATTTCACTCGCTGATAAGAGAGCTTTCTATTTGTGTTTTTTTTACTTACAGCTACTTGTCTTTGATATAAAAAGTTTTTTTGTGCGAAATGTCCAAGAATCAGTGATTGAGTCAATTTCATATTTAATCTAAATAACCCAACTTTTTTTTCTATATAAGCGAAATCTTGAGTGGAAAGTTACTGAGTAAATCTCAATCACAAGTTAATGTACCACCCATATACCACCGAAACACATGTTTTACATTGTACACTAGATAACATTTCCCATTTATCACACAAGTTGAGAGATATTTCTAAGCTTCCCCACTTTCTGCAAGCAGCTCCATCGTGTAGAGTAAACAACCCCCAATTTTATAGAAGTAGATACCTATGAGTATTATTATCTTGTTTGTAATAAGAGTAATTTTGCAATTAAACGCATTGACAACACGGTAGATATATGTTTCATTAATAAACGGAAATACTCGACTGGTTTCCTATTATAAAATTTTTACCGACTTCAAAAATTGAGGTTATCAATTCGACACGTATACAGGGCTAGACGGTATCTAGGTATCTCTCTTGTAACCTCTCGGGTGGTAAATAAGTTCATGAAACTGAACAACTTCCCCAAGAGGTCGAAATACGAAAAAAAATGTTCCTTGGGGAAGTTGTTCAATTTCATTGACTGATTTACCACCCGAGAGGTTGAAAGAGAGATACCTAAAGCCCTGTATATCATGTAATCTTAATATATGTATGTTCATCTTACTAGTTCTCTGCCCGGGACTTCGTTCCCATGGGAGTAAAGAAAAAGTATGTAACTTATGTGTTAAAGCAGGTTGTCAGCTACTTGCATATAACATTTTATCAAAATCGGTCAAGCCGTTCTAGAGTTATAAGTGTTCGAACAAACTCGACTTTGTTTAATACATATATTAAAATCGGAGGTTTGTTGGGCTGGATGTTGATTGTTGAGCACTTACTGACTCGTCAACGCCCAGCCCAAATCCTTAGAAAGCTAAAATTTCCTTTTGTGGAGGTGACTTCAAACAAGATATCGAAACTTTAGGGGGTGATTCTCCCCATGACACTGAACAACTTTCCCCAAGAAACCTATATGAAAAAAAATCTTTTCAGTTAAAGGCAACCAGCTGAACGTACAATTAGTAGTTATATTTCGACCCATGTTCCTTGGAGAAAGTTTTACGATTTAGTGGGCTGATGAAAATCCTTGATTTTCGCCACCTTATCTATATTCAACCAATTTTTACGGCCGGTTTGGTCGAGTGGTAGTGGCGCTGGATCGATGAGCCATAAGTTCAATTCCCAACCAATCTTAATATTTAAAACAAACTCAGGTTTGTTCTTATAACTCGAGAAGGGTTGGACCGATTTTCATGGTTGTTAATTTGTTGTATTTGTCTCCGTCTCGAATAGCAGAATAACTATTTAAAAAATTGCAAAATTGACGAAAAAATACCCACGGGAACGAAGTCCCAGACAAAAAGCTAGTTGTTATGTAAAACAGATGTTTCTTTTCGGGTAATGGGTGTTCGACTCGTGTATCTTGGTCTAGGTTTCAAAAGATCCACGAAACAAAGTAAAACTTTATTGGGCCCTAAAGGGTGTAGCGTTAAAAAATGTGTCACCTAAGTTTTTATGAGAAGAAATGTTACTAATAGGTCTTTACCTATGAAATTGCCGATTTTTTCTCAAGCTTTATTTTATTCATAATTATTTGATTGAACAACTATTACTAAAATTGTTTAAAACCTTGGCCATATAACGGAGACATTGAGTTTTGTAAATTAATACATATTTACTTTAGATTTTTTGCTGAAAAAGAAGCTCAAATATAGCTCGTTTCATCCGCTGCCCGTTTTATTACTTATTTTTGCTGTACCGTTGTTACACTTACAACTTTCAATAAAGTAAGTATCATGAAAATTAACCTAATGTTGTCCAAACCTTCCCACAAAATTTTGTTAAATTTAGATTTCGCATTCCCGAGAAAAATCCAAAAATGTTATTATGAAAAATTCAGTTTTCCAAAAATATTGTATGAAAAACGGCAATTTCATAGCTAAAGACCTATTTATTATACAGGGTAATTTTTTTATCAGTATCCAATTTTTGCTTACGGCGTCAGTAACGCGTTAATAGAATGAAAATAAGTAAAAAAAAAAACTTTTTTCCAAAATTTTCAGATTTTGATACCCCTTTTAGTCTTAGAGAATTAATTTTGTAAAACGCAGAAACACGGGTGTCACAAATTGTGTTGAAGAGTACCATTACAAAGTTTCAAGTCATTTGGACGATGTTATTTTTTTCCATACGAAAATTTTGATTTATTTTCATGCTTCAGACGATCTAGCTTGAAATATTTATATGAAACGTAGAAACAAAAAAATACGGGTCTGTTAAATTTTCATAAAGTTTACGTACAAATAATTTGGATACTGATAAAAAAATTACCCTGTGTATTTATATCCCATCTTCTTCTTCCTCTTATCGTGTAGTTATAGTCAAGTGTGTGACGAACTTGGCTGACCATGGTGTCAGAGTTTTCAAACCACCCTATGGCCTTTGACTTAGTTTTAACGACTATAGTCAATCGACAACAGCCGGGACTGACAGCTTAACGTGCCCTCCGAAGCACGGAAACGCTCTTGATAAATTGCCACTTTGGTCACCCACCAGGTTCCCGTCCTCTGTTACGTTGCTTTACCTCACTGATCGATTGAGATCAGCGAGCGCCACTGGGCTACCCCATTATACATGAACGTTCAATGAAAACACTCAGTAATTCGTTATTCAGAATATTTTATTCACACTGCGTATGTCTAAAACACAACAAATCCGAATCAGAGGGAAAGAAACAGCATTAATATTCGAGGTCGCGTGAGTTTAAACAGGGCCGAATTCAGGTATACTATCGAGGAGGCCATAAATCTTCTACCAAGACTTTTAAACTAAGACAGCGAAGAGGCAGTAAGTAGGAATGTGAGGTTTTGGTTAATTGTGAGCGATTAAGACCATTACTCTTATTATTTCTGATTATAAGACTGACAAGCGGTGATAGCCCAGTTGGTAATGAGTCAGACTTGTAATCGGAAGATCACGGGTTCAAATCCTGGTGCGGGCCTGTACCACTAAATTCGTCTTTTCGGATTTATGTACGGATTTCTAATTATCACTTGCTTAACGGTAAAGGAAAACATCGTGATGAAACCCGCCCGTCCAAGAAAATTCATTTTCGAAAGACGAGCGGTCCACCAACCCGCATTGGGCCAGCGTGGTGGTCTATGGCCTAAATCCCCTTCGTGTTTCGAAGGGAGGCCCGTGCCCCTCAGTGGGGACGTATATGGGCTGGTAAAAAAAAGACTGACAAACCTATCATCACTATGCTAATGTTTCAGTGTTCTGCTTACCCAGATAGGAATTATAAGCGTGAGTGGATGTCCTGTTTTTTTTATCAGCCCGTATACGATGGGCACAGATCTCCCTTTGAAACACGAAGGGGATTTAGGCCCCTTCGTGTTTTGATGTCCTTCGTATTTTATCATTAACAACGAATTTGATCTGTAATTTTACGAAACAAAGTAGGGTGTTTCTGTTTTCTCAAACATTTTGTATGTTACACATACTTTCTTCTTTTTTAGCACTTAGTCCCGTTTCTCATTCAGGGTACGCCTGACCATGATCCAGGATTTAGCAGGTTAGAGTGGAGCGACTTGCCATCTGATCTCCGAAACCATGCTAACCAGGGAATCTGAACGGATTGAATCATGGTTACACATTTAGTTGTCTGAACGTGCAGGTTTCCTCACGATGTATATTCATCACGAAAACATCGATTTATGTAAGAGACTAGCATTCCACTCGGGACTTCGTTCCCATGGGAATTGGGGAAATTATGTAGCATAAATTACTCAGAGATAATGTAGCATCCTAATGGTTTATTCGTTACATACAAAAACAAAAATATTTCCTCTTTATAATATTAGTGTAGATATCTAAATGGAAATAATAAACCTAACTATAATATTGTAATCTTGTTGTCTTCATGAAATATTTCTTGTCAGTCCGGCCCTGATCCCTCAACATCTAAAGTGAGTTAAATTATTCATAGTGGGGTGCACATTGAGGGTTCTTAATAATGGCAAATACAACCCTGGTGCCATTGCCGTGAATTTAAAATAGGGCCTATAAATAAGCACGTCATGTTATCAAATATTAAGGATATTCGTGATTTTAACGCCATAACTTCACACAAGTAATGTTGGGAAGAAAAATTTGTTTTTTTATATGACTAGAGGATTCCCGGGACTTCGTTCTCATAGGAATTATGTTAAATTCTTCCTTATTCCTTTAACGTTTCGGGAACCATTGTGCAAAATTTCAGCTTTAAGGGTATAAAGATTAAGGCTTCCTCGCTGGAATGGGAGCGAAAGAAAATTCTTAGGCATACTGTAGAAGTCAGTGAGACTCGAGGGTTTTGCTTGTATATCGTGTATCATCTAATAATCAAATCATGTATAATCTAATAACCTTCAGAATTTATGTCAAAAGTGGCATCAAATCATATATTTAGAATTTTTTTTCAGATTCATCAAATGGTTCCAGAATTCTAGAACCACACGATGACCTGCCTACCTCAATAGGGATCATAGATGTGAATGTAGGTTTAGGGTGGGCGTTGATTAATCATTGATGAGGGGTATTATAAATTTGACGTTTATATCTCTATGGCATAGACATAGAAAAAATAAGTTAAATACCACTAGACTGGCTGTTGTCAAATCAAAAATGAGACCATTTGATTTTCGCCATTTTGGCGCTGTAGGCGGCAGCGGCAGAAAACCGAACTCGACGTAGTGAGGCCAAAAGTCGATTAGTCGACAAACTATATGTATTTTCCAGCGGGGTAGGCAGTTAACTAAAATCATGAAAAATAAAACAAATAAATGCGTTAGTTTCAAAAACAATAATATTTAAAGCTGTGATACTTTATAAAAAGTTAAAGTATGTAATTTTTCAAAACTGGTACTCTTTTTTTCAGTTTTGAAATATTATTCAATAGTTCATAAAGCCTACTACCATCCCTTAGCGGGGATCGTGACATGTTTCTAGTAACCCTTATGTATAACCTTTACCTTGAACATTTTCTTCAAATATTGTAGGAACACTACCAAATTTTAACAATTTCCTACTTTCTATGAAAAATTTATAGTTTTAAGTTGTTTTTACTATCAAATGGGCCACAGATGCTCGAGTTGTAAATTTAAGATAAAATAACAATTAACTTATATTAGGGAGTAAGTTAACTACAATCATGAAAAATAAAACAAATAAATGCGTTAGTTTCAAAAACAATAATATTTATAGCTGTGTTACTTTATAAAAAGTTAAAGTATGTAATTTTTCAAAACTGGTACATGTTTCTATCGTGACATGTTTCTAGTATCCCTTATGTATAACCTTTACCTTGAACATTTTCTTTAAATATTGTAGGAACACTACAAAATTTTAACAATTTCCTACTTCCTATAAAACATTTAGGGTCAAAATGTTTTGAACATATTTCGTGGCTTTTCTTTGATGTCCAATTCTTCGAAACATTCATATTTTGAAGCCATTTTTTTTTTAAACTTCGTCGGTTGGAAATCTGTTGTAAGAAATTTGGTTGGTTAGGTATTCTGTCTCACTGTTCTTATGAAGATTAGTAAACTCTAAAATATTTATCTAAAATCATTCAAGAGCGTGACGAGCGACGCGCAATTTAATCAAACATTACTTGTTATCTTGAAAAGCTTAGGTACTAAGGTGTGATTACAGTTTTGTAGCATCAAGGGCCTCTTAGAAAATTGCGAGTAGACGGATATGGCGAAACTATAACTTTGTAGTCTACTACATAACCCCAAAAAATTAATCATGGGTACTCAACAAAATAAAAACGGTTTTGTTTGCCATTGTACGTAACATTAAGTAATATTTTACACTGATATACCTATAACATGTTTCTATCGACATTGTTTTTATCGACTGTATTTGGAAGCACCACTAGCGAAATAAAACAGGCGAATCAAGCGAAATTGAAAATGCAAAATTTTTATCTTTTATAGTCATTTTAACATTACTATATATATACTTAGAAAAAGAGGAATGTCTTCCCGAAAATTTCTAATCATTTAAAGTAGAATTAAGACGTTTTAAAACAACATTTTTTAATAAAACAGTTGGTAAAAAAACATACTTGTACATTGACCGATTATCTCCTTTTTTCTATTTATATTTACAAACCAAGCATATTCTCATGGTCACAATATTGAATATTAATAAAACTTTATACAAAAATTCACTTATTCTTTAAAATTTTAACAAAATTTTCAAATATTTCAAATTGGTTACAATTCACTGCGTCAAGTTCCGTTCAATTTGTCAAAATTCCTGCGAATTTGTCACTTTCAATGCATCCTAGAGACAAATGCTGTAATTTATAGAGGACTGCCAGTCCATACACTTTAGGTCAGTGCTCTATGGTCAAAATGAGCAAGACAAACTTATTTTTGTTTATGGTACGCCTAGTTACAGTCAAAACGAATGTGTCAAAAATAATGACGTAAGGTCAAAATCATTAATGAAAACACGTCTCAAAAAAATGAAAACTCCGTAAACCAGCCGTAAACAAAGATTTTCTGTAATATTCGCTCGTTAACTTGGCAGTGCAACGTTACATAAATGAAAACGATGGCGAAACATAGTAAGCTACAACAACCCGTAACCAACTCTGCCAAGAAAGTTGAAAGACGGAAATTAAATTTTTGTACAGATTTTGAAAATTCTTTAGTTATTAACACATTCAA
Source organism: Aproaerema taeniolella (assembly GCA_949987775.1). Lineage (NCBI taxonomy): Eukaryota > Metazoa > Arthropoda > Insecta > Lepidoptera > Gelechiidae > Aproaerema > Aproaerema taeniolella. Next base: position 16,190,269 of record OX465255.1, on the reverse strand, counting down.
GAGACGAAGATGGAATCTGGTCAGTCCAGAAGAAGACTGGCATATTTACTGGTCAAACACTCTGAACTGCCGGCACTTATTCCGTTTAGAACACAACAATAGGTTAGCCGACAATCAAATGGTAAACCATTTCCCAAACCACTACGAATTAGTACGAAAAGATTTACTCGTCAAAAATATAAAGAAATACAGAAAAGAACTGGAAAAAGAAGGTAACCCGCTCGCTGAAAAAGTAGATATAAAACTCAGTAACGGGCATGTTGATACTCGCTACGTACACTTAGATTTCATACCTTTGACGTTCGTTTTACCCACTGATTACACATTTTTTGTGGAGCAATACCGGAAATTTCCCCAAACAACCTGGATTCTCAAGCCATGCGGAAAATCTCAAGGTAACGGAATTTGCCTCATAAACAAGCTATCAAAACTAAAGAAATGGTCTCGGGAATCAAAAAAATATCTGCAACATCATCTCACGAGCAAAGATACCTACGTTATATCTCGATACATCGATAATCCCCTGTTGATTGGCGGAAAAAAATTCGACTTAAGGATTTATGTTCTTGTAACGTCCTTCCGCCCGTTGAAAGCTTATATGTATCGTGATGGCTTCTGCAGGTTTTGCACAATGAAATATGATACGAGTGTAGCGGAACTCGATAATATGTATGTGCATCTGACCAATGTAAGCGTACAGAAACATGGTGAAGATTACAATTTTCAACACGGGGGAAAATTAGGGATACATAATTTACGACTTTATCTAGAAGGTACCAGGGGTCACGCAGTGACCGAGCGTCTGTTTGAAGAGATAGAATGGCTGATAGTACACTCTCTGAAAGCGGTAGCGCCGATAATGTCCAACGACCGCCATTGCTTCGAGTGTTACGGCTACGATATTATCATCGACAATACCTTAAAGCCCTGGCTTATTGAGGTAAATGCGTCCCCTTCAATGACAGCGACGACAGCCAACGACAGAATCCTCAAATATAAGCTGGTCGATAATTTACTATCGGTTGTGCTATCCCCTGACGGTGTCCCCGACGCACGCTCCAATAAAACCCCCAGTCCAGAAGCTCTTGGAGATTTTCTTGTTCTTATCGACGAAGATTCTATGCCAAAGAATCAGGACAACTATGGTTTTGCTAACAAAGGTAACTTTCGTCAGAGGTACTAATTTAATTGCCATTGTTGTGAAAAATTGTGAAAGATTTTGTGAAAAAAAGTAAAATTAAATACGTTGTTAACTTTAATACCAAATTTAATTTATAGAAAACCGCATCATAACTATTATACAGACAAGTTACTGAGGTGATTTAAAATTGATACGATGATATTTATTGTATCTGCAATTTGCGTCTTCTTTATCCATTAGTTCTTCATCGATTAGGAGGTCAAAGTCACCCAATGCTTCAGTCGTCGGAATTTTGTTCCACCTGGCATCTGGCACGCCATCTGGTGGCAGAACAACCGACACAATGTTGTCAATTAATTTGTGTTTCAGTATCCTGTCATTATGCGTGGTTGACTGCAGGGAGGGTGAAGCGTTGACCTCAACTAGCCATGGTTTCAGAGTGTTATCTATGATGATGTCATATCCATAACATTCGAAGCAGTGTCGGTCATTTGCCATCACTGGAGCGACGGCTTTGAGTGAATGAACAATGAGCCACTGCATTTCTGCAAACAGTTTCGCTGTAACAGCTCTTCCTCTAGTCCCTTCCAAATACAAACGAAGGTTTTGAATACTCATTTTTCCTCCATGCAAGCTATTGTAATCGCCTCCATGTCTTTGGACGCTCACATTAGTCAAGTGCACATACATGTTATCTAACTCAGTGACACTTTTATCGTACTTTACTGTGCAAAATCTACAGAAGCCATGTTGAAATAAATAGGCTTTTAGCGGTCGGAATGACGTCACCAACACGTACAACCTCAAATCAAACTTCTTGCCGCCAATCAGAAGTGGATTGTCAATGTAACGCGATATTACGTAACTTTCTTTATTACTGAGTTGCGGGTGAAATGGAGTTTTCGCTTCACGGGACCACTTCTTAAGTTTTGAGAGTTTGTTTATTAGGAAAATTCCGGCTCCCTGTGATTTTCCGCATGGCTTCATTATCCACGTGCTCTGAGGGGACTTTCTGTACTCCTCTACGAACATGTTGTAGTCTGCTGGCAGGACGTACGTCACAGGGATGAAATCTAAATGAATGTAGCGAGTTGCTGTTTGTCCGTTAGGAAGATGAACCTCGGTCTTCTCAGCCAATGGACTCATCTCCCTTTCCAACTCCTTGCGATATCTCTTTATGTTTTTCACCAGCAAGTCTTTACGCGACAGCTCGTAGTGGTTTGGAAAGTGGTTTATGAGCTGATTGTCGCTCATTCTATAGCCACTTTCAATACTAAAAATGTTTCTACAGTTCTGTGTGAAGGCCCAGTAGAAATTCCATTCGTCCTCCGGTCCGACCGCGACCCAGCCACGTCTTTCAAAACTATTGGTAATCACAGATTTTTCCAAATCAGTACAGTAAGTAACTTTAAATTTTTCGATCGCTGGAACAACTTTGATACCGTAAGATTGTTGTAACAATTTCTTTGTTTCTTGTGACATCTTAATTCTTTATGTTATTTCAATCAAATTACCAATAATAACTCAGCTTAAAATTAATATGAAATAAATATTTTCATAAAAAAACGCGATATTTATTGAAACTGCCAATTTCAAGGTTTTTGTTGTACTGTCAAGGTTGACTATCTGTCACTGGAGACATTAATAAGTCACAACTATTTTTAATAAAAATAAAAATATTTGATGGATTTCTATTCTATGTCTATGATTTTTCCCTTTTTTTATGTCCATGGATGGATTCATGAAAAGGGTGTATGGACATAAATTTCTGCGCCTTTTCCGAAAGGGATGTATGCCACGCCATTAAAAAAAATGATTTGTGGCTCCTCCATGAATTTTTCACTTTTCCCAGGACCATGGGAAAAGTGAAAAATCAACGAAAAACGGAAAAACTATGACTTGGAAAAATCTCATTTTCCATGATCCGGTTCACCACACAACCGTACTACAGGAAGAGCGTTAGTTGGAAGCTGTTTTCGAATATATTGTATACACCATACTTAAAACATCAATAATTTTCCACGTTAAAAACGTATGAGTCACCGACTTCAATCCCAACAACAGTTCGCACAAAGTAGATATCTAGTTTTTTGCGGACTACAATGCCTATTAGCAAATAACTACAAACAGAAATGTCATTCATTTATTTAGATGATGTTCTAGTTTGTAGTATATTTTGTTTTTGTTGATTTTTTTTAAAAGCGCTGAATCATTTTCAATAAAATTTATATGGGACCTCTTCAGGAGTATACTCTTTCGAACAAATAAAGAATTTTGAAAATCGGACAACAGTTGCCGGAGTAATCGCGTAACAAATATACAAAAAAAAAAAAAAAAAACATACCGTCGAATTGAGAACCTCCTCCTTTTTTGAAGTCGGTTGAAAATATAGACATGCTTTTAAAAGATCGAGTTTCATTTTGATCTAATCATAATAAAGTATAAAATACAAGCGACCCGCCCTAGCTTCGTACGGTTACATAGTATATACTATACACATAACACTTCCGGAAAAACAATCTACATAAGGGATCATTCAACAATTACGTGATCACCAGAAGGAGGGGGGGGTCCGGTACTTGTATATACATCTGGATTGATTATTTGGGGGGAGGGGGGGAGAATCCATGATTACGTCATCATTTTATAACTTGTTAGCTAAATAAATTTTCTAAAAAATAAAAAAGGTGTTGTTGTGGAAGCTAGAAATACTTTTAATTAGAAAAGTAATAAAATTATTTTAGTCATCCACCCGAGAACATTATTGTAAAGCCAATTTAAACAAGCAGGCGCCACTACTGATGAGCATGGAGTACCGAATTCAGCTTCCCAGCACGACTGGGAAGCTTATTCCTAGGTCATTTATTAAGACCCAAACATGACATACGAGTCAGTGCTAATAAACAGCAAACATTTTAAGCACGGACGAAGATTACGTAATCAAGGCGAGGGGGGGGGGGGTTAAAAACAAAAGATTACGCTGTGATCACATAGGAGGGGGGGGGGGGTTAAAAACAAAAGATTACGCTGTGAACAAACGGCCAAAAATGATCACGTAAAATCCCAATCTAAATCTGTTGCGTGGTTTAGGAGTAAGCGGATAAACAGACGGACGCGGAGCACGACTTCCTTTTATATTTGGACAGCTTTAAATTAGTTAGCGAAAATCAAAGATTTAAATCACTCACGGAACTGAACAGTTTTATGTCAAAATGTGAAAAAAATTCCCCTCTCCGTGCAACTTGTACGATCAGCTGATTTGCCTTTATTTATTTTGATATGGGAAGTCGAACATTTTTTTGGGCTTTTTTATAGGTTCCCTGGAAAAATGGTTTTGTTTCATGTGGATGATCACTCCCTAAAGATTCGCTAACAATTATAATAATAATAAATAATAACAAAATCATTTATTTTCAGGCAACTAGGCCCATAGATAAATACCTTACAGACTAACATACATATAAAATATTATTTAACAAAATTAAAACTTAATTAACACTATTTCCCGGGTGTTTTTCCGGGGGTGTCTATAACCGGGAATCTCCCTCGAAAACGGCGGAACACCACGCCCTCGGGCCAAAAGCTCTCCTTCATGACTGTCTCCAGCATGAACGTCGGGAACCGCACCACAAACGCTTTGAAAATAGCATGGTGATGCGATTCTAACGGTTTCACTCTCTGGAGACCTAAGGGAACTTTTGTCTTCTGCCGTATGTACTCGACGACGTCTTGCACCTCAGTGCTGTAGTGCAGTCGCGACAAGTACACAGGCATCACCCCAGGCGTCATAAAGTCACCCCATCTATTTAGATCCTTTTACCTACTATCGAACCTCCTCGCTTTGATGGTGAATAAAAAACGAAATCTTGATTGATGATAGAAAGATGAAAGCGTCGGTTTTAACCGGAAAAAACGAAGGAAACTTATTGTGTCTTCAGTTTACCATCCAATTTTGGAAGGGGCTACTTCAATCCCCTAAGGAAATCTTCTTCAATATTTTCTTTGTCGTTTGTTTGTGTCATTTCCTTTAAAATACGGTTGGAAGTAGTTTTCCTTTTATCATACAACTAGCTGATGCCCGCAACTTCGTTTGCGTGTTATTTTTTTTTTGTACAGAGTACACAGATTGAAAACATCTATCTTACGTGATTTCGATTTTTACATACAAAAGTTTTTTCCCGCTAACTCCCGTTCCCGTGGGAATTTTGCAATATCCTGTTGCAACTAAGTTTTAAGTTTACTAAGGTACCTGCATGCCAAATTTCAAGCGTCTAACTTAAGCGGTTTAGATTTTTCATACAAAAGGATTTTCCCGCTAATTCCCGTTTCCGTGGGAATTTCGGGAATTCCTTTCTTAGTGCACCTCTACGGTACCTAAGCTACGTCCCTTCTAAATTTCAAGTGCCTACGTTTAGCCGTTTAGGCTGTGCGTTGATATATCAGTCAGTCAGTCAGTCAGTTTCTCCTTTTATATATTTAGATGAGAATATTAAAGGTGAATTGCACGCGAGGGGTATGTGTCTTAGACGATGTTGGAAGAAAAATTTAAAAAAGTAAATTTAGGAAGTTCCTGCCTTCCTTAAAAAGCGCCATTATGATGGGTTTTTGTCACATCCGATCATGTACCTATTTAGGTATAATATAAGTATGTGGCGAACTTGACAAAACCTGTGGCGTCAGAGTGAACGATGCTTTAACATCAACCGTTACAGTTTCCTATCCCTGTTGTGGCTTAACCTCACTGATTGACTCCGAAGAGTGAGTACTACTAAGCTACTAGTACTTTTATATCAACCCTAATTTGGTAAAAATTTAAAAATATGGAATCAACACCAACAAATCTTCATACAATACATAGTCCTATTTCATATATTATTCATCCTCCAATTTTCTACCCTCACAATCTGTCATTCTTATCATTCCTTTTCAGTAAATCTTTATATTCCTTTGAATCTCGGGAGTTCTATAATGTAATCAGAAACGCATGTGTCCTTTGCCGACGCGCGACGGTCTGACAGCTCATGACGAGGGAAGGTGTCGCATGGAATCTTATCTCAACTTACTACGACCATTTTTCACTAAAACCCATTTATTTTGACCAGACGCTTATAAAAGAAAAACTTATTCAGATTTTTTGGGGTTACAAATGATCGTTGTGATACGCTTGTTACAAGGTAGGATAACTGTTTTTGTATGTTTTTAGTAAGGTTTTTAGGGTTTTCCGAATGAATAAAAAAGTGCTACCATGATTTTACCTCTATTTTTAGCCTTTGATATGCTCTTGATCTGCAAGAAAATAGAGATCAATATTTTTATAGGCGTTTAACCAATTGTTTAAAACAACTTCACCTCTTAATAAATATAGAAACACAGTAAAAACATCTCTAGTGAAAAAAAAAAATATCTCTAGTTTCTTTTACATTTTTTTAAGTCTCTTATAATCATTTGAACTTAACAAATACTTGATATTCCGTGAAACCTCGTAACGAAAGAGCGGATTTTATTCATATTTGTAGCCGTTTGCCTTCAGTAAGCTTCCAAGCTTCTTTCATTAGTGAAACCATTAAAATACAGGCCAAAATTCTGGCTTTTTACTAAAATAGTAGATATACAAACCCCTCACAAAACGCTAAGGATCTCATTCGTCGAATACATTTGGAGTGCCTTTTGAAATAGTTGTGAAAATTTAGCGGAGTGGGCTGAAGAATAGGTATTCAAAAATTACCATTTTTAACTAAAACCAACATTAAATCGTTTGTCATTAATATTTTTAGCCCTTAGCCCATGAGTTATCGAGTCTCAATTATTCAAGACCAGCTTCCGACCCGGAACTTTGTTCCCGTGGGAATCTTGGGAATGAATTATACACATATACGCTCCTCTTGAATTACTCCGTCCAGTAATGAAACCCGTCTGAAAATCCGTTCAGTAGTTTTTTTGAGTTTATCCCGTTCAGACAGACACGCGGCGGAGGAAATTTTTTACAATAAGTAGTAATTTATCACAAGTATTTCTTTTATTTAGGGGGCACGTTACATTGCTAATTGCATTTAACTACGTAGGAAATATAAATACACTAGGTACTTTAGCGGTTTCAAAATAAAAGACATAAAGTCTGTGGATGCTAATAATGAGACAACTTTAAAATATTTATATATATATTATATATATAAGGTTAATTAGGTAGTCAGTTTGTTTTGTCTACATGCCAACGAAAGTTTGTACCATTTTTATAAAATAAAGGTTCTATTTTTAAATAAATAAATTAGACAGTTTATTGTTTCACGATTATGACATGAATTTATATTTATTTAGATTTAAAAGACAAAAGGTTGGTTAAAAAAAATATGTGGCGGTTGTATCACCCCCAAAATTCGATCGCTTATAATTCTTTAACGTCTGAGCCAATTCTGATTGTTGTAAGAACCATCGCGATTACGTCAACCTTTAAACTAAAAAACCACATCGACATTAGTCCATTTGTTTAGGAGCTACGCTGCCACAGACAGACACGCAGATACACACGTGAAACTTATAACACCCCTATTTTTTTGTCGGGGTTTAAAAACATAGAAGAGATTCTTAAATAAAGAACAGCAAAGATGGGACGACACATTTGCAAGCATAACATTTGCGTACAAAAGCTGTGAGCGGTAATTCGAACGCTCTGCATTTGCCGCTTCATTACTTGAGTCGCATCGAGCCTTCCTCGAGTCATTACACAGTCGCGAATTCTCTGATAGAAAGGTTGTGTTCTTGATAGCAGCGTGTATACTCCAGGTCAGAAGAAAGGCGGAAAATTGCTATTACGCCTCGAAATAAGTTTGAACTACGCTTGTATAGTATTTCTCTACCGCATAGGTTTCATTTTATGTGGCAGGATAATATGAAAAGTATAACCCTACCAAATTAGATGGGCATTACACAGTCGCGTATTTGCTGATAGATAGTTTGTGTTCTTGATAACAGCGTGTGTACTCCGGATCAGAAGGAAGGTGGAAAGTGGCTTTTACGCCTCGAAATAAGTGTGAATTACGCTTGTATAGAATTTCTCTACCGCATAGGTTTCATTTTCTTTGGTAGAGTAATTATTTGGTTACTTTTTATGTAAGTGGATGTGGTGTGAATAAAAACAATAATTCAGATTTCACACTATGCCAATTTAAAGTTCTCAGTTTGTATATACACCAGTATAATCCTAAGTTTATGATTGCGGTCTTTGGCAGGAACTTGGTGTGGGTGGTTGCTATGTTGATTAAATATTAGTTTTCTACATAAACAAGAGTTATTGTGTAATACTGTATTGTACGGTAAACTTAAACTAACGTCAAACGATGTAGTGTTAAAAGAATTCAGATGATTTAGTGTTTTCGACAGTTCTTTTCGCCGCTGTAATTCTTCGTAAACAAAAACTACCGGTTTACGGAGAACATGCGAACTGAATAAATAAAAAGTATGCTGATGACTGGCATCACTTAGAAGGAAATAGTATGGATTTCCATACAAAATGATCAAGATCTTAATTTTAACAAAAACAACAGAAGATAACTTGCACTGTAATCAACCAAATGAAGATCAAAATCAATCTGTATAACTTGAAATGCTTGTCGTGTTTACATTTAGTCCTCGTGTTATTTTATCGATGGCAAATAAACCCCTTAGTATCTTGTTCCTTATAAATATTTCCTTTGTGAACCCTTCTTCCGTAAACTAGAAGCCATAGAGCATAAAAACCAGGAGGTAGAATGTAACAGGCATTCGTTTTCAGCGTCGTTGCCTGTGTTAAAAAATATACGCAGAAGAAAACCCTGCAAATGATATTTTTTTTGCTATTGTTATTAATATTCTATTCAACGTGGCAATGCCGCAAGTTTCATGAGCATTTTTGCACCCGGGATGACAATAGGTGTGGCTTATTTGACTTTTGATAGAAGGGCTCTGTCACCTTTATAGTAATTTTACTCTTTTAGTCTATGGACTTGACGTTCAGTTTGTCATTGAGTTAGATTTAGGTTGTGCTTTTGTAAATTTATATTATTTCTATTATTATATTGTTTTTACGCCTTAATAAGTTAGTTTTCCTCCCTCATCCTCCATATTTACTAAATTTAGGCCCGCTGCCCGAGCATACGCAATGAGAATTTTCTCTCATGAGAGTTTAGACTTACAAATAACACAAGGAATATTTGGATTTAAAGAAGTTTTCATTTCTCTTGTGTTTTGATTTGGACATACGTCCTTTTAGCACTTCAAGATCATGTGTTAACGTCAATCGAATGCAATAGAAATGAAAACTTGTATTCTTATATTTAAGGTTATGTTTTCCTTGGCAATCAACTGTCATTAGAGTGAAATCTCATTGCGTATGCAAGGGTAGCAGGAAACCATAGCATAAGGAACCCTAATTTGGAATCCTGTCTTCCGCTAACATAAAAGTATGTCACTGTATAAACTGTTAAATGTAAAAATCATATTTTGGGAGAAATAAAGTATGTGTTAAAATTGTTATGATTATTTTTATACGACTAGTTCGGTCCAGTGGTTGTGGCGCTGCCTACTGATTGACGGGTCCTGGATTCGATTCCTAGGGCAAATATTTGTGTAAAAAGCAAATATAGAGGTCCTTGGGGCAGGACTATGTGCAGCAGTGGACGTCTAGCGGCTGACAAGATGATGATAACATAGCGCGTGAAATAAAACGTATCATTTAGTATTTTTAAACGCTTACTCGCGTGAGAGATATCTACAAATAATTTTAAGGGAAAAATAATTTTCGGCGCGAACAGGACGTGAACCCACGACCCCAGAATTAGATCTTCCGGTCCTCTAACCAACTAAGCTTTCGTGCCTGCAAATCAAGTGGCGAAACTTCTCAATTGGGCCTTTTTATAATTCGAACGGCACGGCACGGCAATTCAAAATTTGAATTACCATTGCCTCTTATGTTCTCAGCTTCTAGTTTTACTGTAGCATAGGAGGCAATGGTAATACAATTTTACCGTGCCGTTTTTACATTATAAAAAGGCCCCATTCCCTTACTATACTGTCTGGCCAACGAAAGCTATCCTCGAGAAACCACGGCAATTTAAAAATTCGTCTTCTGAAAACACTGAGTATGACACTGAATAAACGGAGTTAATACTATTTTATTTTCTTCCAATTTGATTTGATATTTTTCTTTTTGTAACTCCGTTTATTCAGTGCATACTCAGTGTTCTCAGAGGACGATTTTTTAAATTGCCGCCCTTTCTCGTGGACAGCTTTCGTTGGCCAGACTATACACATTACGTCGTGCGTGCGCGTATCATCTTTACAAAAAAGTTCTGTGACCACATTGTTCCCTAGCGAAATAAGGTAAATAAGCCTATCTCTTATTATGTCCCGTTCTTTGTTATTACAAACGGTATTCAGAGAATACAGATATCTACATACCTATTTAAGGAGCTACAATAGATAGGGGTCGGAGACCTTTTAAATTGGAGAGCTCACATTCTTATCGGAGTTTATTTATAAATCCCTTTAATATCCAATTAATTCTCCCATGTAATCCTCTTGATGATTTCGGTTAGAGCCAAGTCTGAAAAACAGTTTTTTTTTTAAAATGGTATCATCCCCGACATTAAAATAGCTAAAAACCATTTCGATTACGCCAGCTTTCAAACAAAAGAAATTTCGTCAAAATCAGTCCGTTCGTTCAGGAGCTACGATGTCACAGACAGACACACAGATACTCAGACATACCCCCTTTTTTGAAAAATAGGTGAAACCGTACTTCGACAGACTCTATTTAAGTATGTTGTTACTAGATGTGTAATCTAGTAGATGTGAAGTGTGCGTGTGGAAAAAATGTCTTGATATTAATCAGGTGGATGGATGTTCGAATGTTTGTCACGCTTTCACATGAAAGTGAACTGATTTTAAATGAGACTTGAACATACAAGTACAGAGGCCAGCGCATCAGGTTACTTCATTTTCATTGCAAAACCACTCTTATCACAGAGTGCATGCGTGTGGTAACTTAAGTTGCGGTCTTCCGTACAACTTAGCTTACAGTAAAATATATTTGAAAGTTATTTTTTTCAAAATATTTTTATTTTTTTCTAGCCCTTCTACAGCCCCACTGAGAGACACGGGCATTCTTTTGAAACACGACGGGGATATACTCGTAAATAGTCTAGAGATGCCACGAATATTCGGCAAATATTCGGTATTCGGCCGAATAATACGTACTATTCGGCCGAATACCGAATACCAAATCGTGAAAAAAAGACACGTCATCATATTCAATATAATGTATTAATTACCAAATTACAACACTTAGTAAGTAAAAGTGATCAGTGGTCAGTTGTGATGGATAAAAAAACAAGCTTTTCAGCATTTTTTGGTAGCAAACGATTACGCTTTTCTTCATAAATGATACCAACTTCCGAAAACAACCTCTCACTGTACACGCTACTCCCAGGAGAAGAAAGATAACTTTAACAAATTTCGAAAGGTTTGGATATTGTTTTTCGTTTGCTGACCACCACTTGCCGTATGCATCGCAACGAGGGAGGCAGGTTACGACTTTTCTTATTCTTGATTAGCTACGCGCTCGACAAGCATGTATTTTGTGCCGAATATTCGGCCGCCGAATATTCGGCGCTTCGGCGACAGCGTTGCCGAATATTCGGTATTCGGCCAAATCACTATTCGTGGCAACTCTAGTTTTATCACGCTGGCCCAATGCGGGTTGATGGACCGCGCGCCTTTCGAAAACGATTTTTCTTAGACGTACGTGTTTCATCACGATGCTTTCCTTCACCGCTGAACAAGTGATAATTAATGAAAAATCCATACATAAATCCGAAAAGATTAATTTTGTGATACAGGCCCGAACTAGAATTGGAAACCGCAACCTTCCAGTTACAAGTCTGGCTCATTACCAACAGGGCTATTATTTTTTTTGCGCTTGAACCTTTTTCAGTGCTTCGTTTAGATCCATGTTTTACCTTTTAACGCTAGTTTCACGTACATGAATAGAGCACTAAATTTAACCCAGCGAAGCGGTAGTAATTTAGCCAAGCGGTGCGGCAGTAATTGGACAAATACTGAATAACAATTTTCGATGTCGTTTTTAATAAGAACAACTGAAACACTTTTTAACGCTTCGTGTGAAACGGTATATGATAAAATGTTTTATTTAAAAAATTGTAAAAAAAAAAACTGAAATTAAAATTACTAAATAAATATATTTCTGGGGATTCAATATTCACTTTGAAAGGTTACCAATTAACCCTATCGCATGCATTAAAAATATAGAATGATTCAAGAATGTCCAAGACTTTGTTCCCATGGGAGTATCCTTTCTCATTCCTTGCCTACATTTCAAAAATAACCTTCGTGCCTTTCAGAATTTTAGTTCCAAGGGTTTTGGACTGAGCGTTGATGAGTCAGTGTTTCATAATGAAAATAACGACTCTGTATACCCTCCCTTCTTTCAAGTAACAAAAAAGTTCAGTTGAAATTACATTTAAAATTTCTTAGTAAAAGTAAAAAGTTGTGTTATATCATATTACGACTAGCATCTACAACACCCTACATTTAGTTAGTTATTTTTTGTTGCTGTACACACGGCAGCATGTCAGACTATACATGTTGACCTTGACATCACCGTTAACTCCCTCGTAACAGCGTCAGCTTTCGTAGTGAAAATGGGTAACCTGAAGTGCTGCTGTCTGTAGATGTACATTTCTTCTTATCGTGTAGGTATAGTCAACTTTAGTCAAGTGCCGTGTGAGTCCCCGGCAGAGTAGAATAGGACCACCCTCTTTCTAACCGAGGTGTCGTACAAGGCGACTAAGGTAAATATGCAAGCATCTGCACACAGAGAAGGAAAACTCTGCAATTATATCAAAACCCTCGCCAACCCATCTGCCAAGCGTGGTGAGTATCACGTTATTGAGGGAGGCCCGTGCCCCAGCAGTGGGGACGTATATGGGCTGATGAAGAAGTCAAGTGTGTGGCGAACTTAGCTAACCCTGGTGGTGGTGGTTAAGTTTTCAAACCACACAATGACCTCTGACTTATGGTTTGACGACTGTAGTCAATCGACAACAGCCGTTTGCTTATCTTTTGTGTGCTTATTAAAAGAGTTGAGTTGCTTGAAAATAAATACTCATACTTTAAAACTGCTAAGACTAATAAATACAAATCAAAAACCAATTTCAACAAAATAGAAACAAATTATCTTGCACGGACATTTTGACACGGGTAAAACCACATCAGAATGAAATTATCCTCCAAACATCAGAGACGTGAAAAGTTTCTAAAATCTGCTCCGTATCTCAAAAACTAGGAGAAAGTTAGAAGCTGTTTGGAAATTGTTACTTCCACAGTATGGATTACGAGAAAAATGGCCGGCAAAGGAGAAATAGCCCATTGTGTCTATACAGCACAAATGCAGCTGCATTTCGCTTTACAGTGCTATTTTAAAGTGCTCTGTAGTGCACGAAAAACCTTTTTTAATCGTTTTCCAAGCTGGACTGGGAGTGAAGGAAAAACAGAATGTACCAGCTATCAACTCTTCGTAGACATACTGTTCATGACAGTAAAAACGCATCGGGCTTTAGCTGTAGCTCTAGGAGTGTCCCAATGAAGTCTGACGCTAAACAGCTTGCTGTATTCCATTAGTGCCTGGGAGTTAATAGGCATTTTCTAGGTTAATTTGCTCCATCGTCGACCTTATCTATGACCTTGGTCAAGATTGAGTTCAAGAGATCTATCTATCTATCTATGGAGGGGACGCCCGTCAGGCACAGGCGGGTGATCAGTCCACTTATTTGGGACCATTTCACCCAATTCTCCATAACAGCGCATGAGTTTTACCTCTGCACTGACAGTTCCACCTCTTTGATCCTACCCGTAGCTTTAGAAAACCCAATTATATCTTTTATGCTAAGCTCTTGTATTTGTTCTTCTTTTACCTCATCCATGCCTATTGTCTCCCATCTTACCAGCGCGTACATTGGACACAATGTTGTTATCTCTTGGAGTTCAAGAGATAACCCATCTCATAACAACAATTTTAAAAGAAACCTGTTTACTGAGAGATCGAAATACTGACTCCATCTTATATATTCCATGCACTTGGTTAGAAACATGTTCTACTAGCTTTTCGCTCAGGACTTCGTTCCCGTGGTCAATTTCCACTGTTTTAATAGTTATTCTTCTATTCGGGACGGAAACAAATATAACAAATCAAAAACCATGAAAATCGGTCCAGCCGTTCTCGAGTTATAAGTGTTCGAACAAACCCGACTTTGTTTTATATATATGGATAGATATACCGGCGATACGGAACCAGAACAGCGTGTAATTGGCCCCTGCTCTCTTGTTATCCCTTGTCTAGACACTTATTATCCCTCCACGTGTCTCCATGTTTGTTTTTCAACATCACTGTGAGAAACAAACACATGCTGTTCGATACAACTTGCTTTTCCCGCTAAATCGGAAAGTTTGACAAGTTAATTTTAAACTGGCAACATTTTTAAAAGTTATGTCGCGCTACGACGTAGAGTTTAGCTACGAGCGTAGACTTTAGCTATGTTTGCATAAAAAATAGTTATTTTTATTTTATAAACTCCAGACATTTTGAATCCAAAACTTTATAAATTCAGAAATAATATCAAAGCAATCTCAAATAATGCTAACTCGCGTCATAAAATAAGCAACTTCAAAAACTGAAAGATTTGTTTGTGACGTCAGCAATCTTTTCCTATTTTTTTGTTTTGATTCTCAAATTTGATTTGTTGGTATAAGATTTTGATTATGTACACATTAGAATATTTACCCACCGTACATAAGCGTTCATGTATAGGTTCGACATTTGATTGTATCTTGATTTGGGTGCCAAATAAAAACTAAAAAAAAAATTGCTGGTATCATGATTCATAGTCTACATTTCATTAGCTCTTCATTAGTTAAATTAAACAATCTTTCTCGAAGCCAGTACAGAGGCCAGCGCATTACTCCATTTGCATTGCAAAACCGTTCTTATCACAGCAGCACAGAGTGCAAGCGTGTGGTAACCTGAGTTGCAGCCGTCCGTACGTCCGGAACAATTTAATGTAAGAATTTTTGCTAGAAATCGCATAAGCAGTAAATAGAGTCACATAACACTGAAACACAATTACCGTTTAAATCAAATTAAATTCGCTTAAGTAAATCTTGGTTTCTGTCATCAAAGTGCATCACCTGTCTGCTTTGTGCCAGAAAGGTATTTCCAACTCTCTGTTTAAAACACTTTAAACTTTTGCGATTTGAACGCATATAAATTCTAAAACGGCTCTAAATTCGCGTATATACATATTTATTTACTCCGATGACATCTTGCTGAGACAACAACAGTCTACCCGTGAACACGGCGCGTGCAACCGCGTCGGAACGTCGAGAATAGGTAAATAAATATATAGGGCTTTAGGTATCTCTCTTGCAACCTCTCGGGTGGTAAATCAGTCCATGAAACTGAACAACTTTCTCCAGGGAACATAGGTCAAAATACGAAAAAAAATTTTGAGTTCCCATACAAACTTCATCAGTTTATAGCGCATTTTGTATGGGAGGTCAAAAATTATTTTTTTGTATTTTGACCTATGTTCCTTGGGGAAAGTTGTTCAGTTTCATGGACTGATTTACCACCCGAGAGGTTGCAAGAGAGATACCTAAAGCCCTGTATACACGCGAATTTAGACCGGTTTTATAATTTAATTCTCTGTTTAAAAGTTCATAAAAGTGAGAAAGATTCAGAACACTCCACTGGCCATAACACATGAAAGCTAAAGCTTGTTCAGTTGACGGGAAAATAATTGTCATTGTTATACATATGCTTCCGAGAATAACGTTCATAAATCTTAGTATGATGTTGTTGTTGTACCAAAATATGACAATGTTGAGTAAATTGTAAGACATTATAAAGAGTACACTAGTAGATTACCCAACAAGTGAAAAAAAGGTGAATTCTTTTCGAGGCATTGAGTTGTATCCCGAGAGGAAAGAAGGATTCTAGATTAGAATCCTGAGCGGATCGAGGGATACAAGAGCCGAGATGAATTTTTTTTTCACGTGTTAGGTACTCTAATTTTTACCACTGACTACGAGAAAAAGAAAATAATTACTCTGTGACAGTAAATTATCAACAATAGCTGCTGCTTTAACGCGAAATGACTCTGGAACGAGAGGTTCACTTTCATCATTGGATGTCGAACTCATTTTATGATTTTGAGACAAAAACTTTTAACAGCAACTTTTAATTGCATGAAAATTGCACAGAAAATTGGCTGAATTCCTTATTCTAAATTTAAAAATTTTAACCGAGCCATATTCCATACAGCCAGTTATTACATACAGCCAAGTTTTAGTACGTTTTTATAGCGAGAGTATGCAACCTCCTTGCACATTTTCTTTTGTTTTCTTACTAAATCCGTATATCGCGCATGTTCCAAATTCAAAATGTTTTATTCACTCAGTGAAATAAACAGCGTTTTATTCACTGTATTTGATGAATAACGGACCCTTTTTCGAGGGGCAATGGTAAAAATATTTTATACACTTTTGAACTCAGAACATACCTTTTTTTTTGATCGCTACTTAAAGGTATGCTCGCGGGTGCAACATTTAGACTCACTTATGGCTTTTTATTAATAAAATACAAAACATTTATAAGAAATAAATTGCTCTAAGGGTCACATTTTAACGTGTTTTTTAAAGGTTTCTACATAAAAATTAGAATAAAATGTATGAATTAGCACAATTGAGAAGTTTAAAGTGTTATCGTTTGTGCAACGAAATCGGCCCACCATTACAGATCAATGACAAATGTCTCCTAATTGTGAAACATTTATTTAATTTTGCTTTCATATTTTAAAAAAGTATAAAGTCAACCAATTATTTAATTAAATATACACATCAACACGGTCTAGGGATATTGCAGGGTTTTTCATACAAAAGAGGCCTGTTTGAGAAGCTATAAAAGCATACTCGAGATACATAGAGGGCTATAATTTACAGAAGAGCAAGTGCTTAACTTGAATTTTCAATTCCAGTCAATAAATTTTGTGTTACTTGAAATTTGTGAAAACGTGACGGAAACGAAAACGAAAATGCACTATTTGCCTGCTTTTTGTATGAAAATGGTCGAATTTGCGCAATATTTTTTTTCATTTTCGTCACGTTTTCACAAACTTCAAGTAAAACAAAATTATTGACTAGAATTTGGCATTGGCATTGGCATTGGCATTTTCTGGGTTAACTCGCTCCATCGTCGACCTCATCTTTGACCTTATGGTCAAGATTGAGGTCAAGAGTTAACCCATCTAATAATAAATAAATAAAAAGAATTGAAAATTCAGGATTAGCACTTGCTCGTCTGAAAATTATAGCCCTTCATGTATCTCGAGTATGCTGTTGCGGCTTCTCAAACAGACCTCTTTTGTATGAAAAATCGTGCAATATCCCTAGACCGCGTTGATGTGTGTATAATCATAAAAGAATTTAAATTTGATAAATTATAATGGCTTTCTATTTTTTCTATCCATCGCGGGTGCAATTTCAAATTATTGCAGGTGCAACTCGTTTAACTAAAGTGATTTTAAACCTTACTGAAAGACTTAAAATAAAAGAATGAGATCAAACAAGTATATATGACTAATTACTACACTCTTTTGTTACTTATATTATTATTATTTTTCAAATAAGTCAATATTATTAGAATTATTTATAAGCATGTATAATTACCACCAATTTTCATGTTTGGTGCCTCCAATTTTACACCGTATCTTCCGATCGAACGGTTATTTGATCATCTACGATATCTATATCTATATCTATATATATATTATATATCTATATATATATAAAAGAAAGTCGTGTTTGTTACAACACTTATAACTCGAGAACGGCTGGACCGATTGCCATGGTTTTTGATTTGTTGTATTTCTCTCCGTCCCGAATAGCAGAATAACTAATAAAAACATTGGAAAATTGACGGGAAAATTCCCACGGGAACGAAGTCCCGGCCGAAAAGCTAGTATATATATAAAAGAAAGTCGTGTTTGTTACAACACTTATAACTCGAGAACGGCTGGACCGATTGCCATGGTTTTTGATTTGTTGTATTTCTCTCCGTCCCGAATAGCAGAATAACTATTAAAAACATTGGGAAATTGACGGGAAAATTCCCACGGGAACGAAGTCCCGGGCGAAAAGCTAGTATTTCAATAAAACTGCATGAATTGTCTTCATAGAACGCTGTTTTGTTAGGAAGTTTACATATTTCTTTTCGAATGGAAATAAAAAATTAACAAAAACTTCAATTTTACAAATTCATGTTGAAAATCGTCTTTAGCGGAATTGCCTTACACTAACTATAGTTTTCGCTTGTGTCGAAGACAAAGACGAACACCTGTGACGGCGACTGCAGCCCCTAAATTAAGATTTTATGATGCGTAGATAAGCATGACGCACTGCATTGAATCGAAGAAAAAAATACTACGGTAATATTCAGGACATAAACTAGATAAGCAATTTGCTGAAAACATGATTCAGCACTTTTGGTGCGATAGAAAAAGCTCACAAAGTCAACTCTAAATACTCAATATTTGTATCTTTTAAGCTGTAAAAAACATAGTAAAATGCATACAGGAACTTGAATTTACTATCAAAATGTTCGTAATTGAACACTCTCGATAAGTAGTTAACGTATTTTTCGATTTAAGCTGTTATCTTTCCATAAATCTCATTTTTCTAACTTGCGAACATGTTTTTACGCACGCACGCTTTTATAGTCCGTAAACTTCGTGTATCGACACTGTTCGCACTGCCGGCCCAGGCCTGTTGAGAGACGGAGATGGCACTATTCCTATGTGTGCTGCCTTTATCGGGTGCTGTAGTCGCCTTAATACAATGCATTGAATACATATTCAGAACTTTTTATAACCATTTTCTTTTTATTATGAGAAAATAAATGTGACAGTAAATAATAACCATCCTACTAATATTATATGTGACAGTTTGTGAGTATGTATAGATGTTTGTTACTCTTTCACGCTCAAACGGCTGGATTAATTTTAATAAAATTTCATATGGTGGAAAACGAAGCCCTGGATTAATACATAAGCTTCATATTTTTCCCAAATTCCAAGGGAATGAAATACCAGGCAAGCTAGTTAAAATATATTTATTTTAACAGAATTACATTTACACTGCTGCAAAGCGCCTACTGATGCTCCCTAATTGAAATCATTTTTAGTGAGGTTTAGCAGGAAAAATTAAATTCGAGACAAAGCTTTTGATACAAAAGCATAAACAAAAATCTTCATTTTCAAAGCACACATTTCACAACAGAGGTAGAAAAAGCTGGCAGAAGAGAGCATTAGTCTTAGTTAGCGCAGTTATTACGAATGTTTGTTGCAGTTTGCTAGTACCTAGATAGTACTTTCAATACTTAGATTACAAAGAGATAGAATAAGGTCCCAGGGAGTCCGTTTTATGTGGGTTTTTCATAGCCACTGAGTTACAAATTAAAGGCGAAGAATGACCACTACATTCTACATCACCACATGAGGCACAGAGCCTGTATACTAAACATTCGCCATGGATTTATTTTACTTTAGTAATAGTATCTGTCTACAAGTCATAGATAATAGTTTTAAACATATTATAATGGGTTCTTACCATAATTTTTGATTTAAAGCGCTAAAACTGTAGAACTGCGGGTAGTATTAAGAGCAGACAAAGCGGTCTACCCTCATTTTTGTTCGTTTCTTCAGAGTACTATCGGAACTCGCTCGACACCAAATCGACCGTTGAATAACGTTCCGCCTACCCCAAAAGGGTTACTTAATATCGCCGCGTGGTGATCGGTTGAGAATATTACCACCCCATCTCTTTCCGTGGGTGTCGTAAGAGGCGACTAAGGAAACACAAATGAGACCTGCCTCCTAGTAATCCATCCCAGGCAACGACACTTCATTTTTTTCTGAATCTGAGGTGTAGTCCTTTGGTCTCATGCGGTGTGGTAGGCTCTGTAAAGGGCCGTCTGGTTCGCGACCACCCTCCTACCGAAGTCCGACGCCAAACAGCTTGCTGTGTTCCGTCGGTGATGGGAGTACCAGTGCCTTTATAGGCTTTTCCTGGTTTAACTCGCTCCATCGTCGACCTCATCTTTGACCTTTGTGGTGGACTGTATTGAAACACAGGTTGAGTTCTTCAGTAGGGTTTATTTTCCTTCGCTTGAGAGAGTTCTTCACTTGTCGATCGCTTACTGCTGACTACTGCTGACTACTGCTGACTACTGCTGACTACGATTTTACAAACAAAATGCGCGACTTATATTCTAAACTAGCCTAAACAATTAACCAATCACAACGTCTACATTATTCCGTCCGCCAATCAGAGTGCCGAGTTTTTCTGTCGCGCCGATTCCCATTGTTCCGTCGCGCCGTCTCTTTCTTGCCGCGTCTCGCACTGCTATCCCGCTCGCACGGTGCCTCGCGGTCGTTCTCGGCGCTCCACTCCTGTTGTGATCGGCTAGTTGCGAGAGTTATTTTGTCTAGGTCGTGCCGGAAACGTGTTTGTCTCGTTATTTGCTCGCTGTCCTTAACAACCTTTATGGTCAAGATTGAGGTCAAGAGTTAACCCATCTTATAATAAAAAAAGAGTGTATAGATAGAGAAAACCAGAACTCCATACATTCCACAGTCAAAGACCCATACTATTATAGGATCCCTTCAGAACCCGAAAAAACATCTGCGTTTCCTACAAATAGGAATAGAACCCATAACCTCAGGAATAGAACCCATTGGGAGGCTGCAAACACCTCTTTCTTTTTATTTTCTGTGTGTTTTATTATGCGAGCACGTGCCCCTGACTTACGGTACTGCTGAATGTATATACGGTGCAATATTGCTTGTTCGGATTTGCTTGGAATTGTTCCTATAGAATAAACGATGCACTGCGCTTAAGCTTGTTAGGATTTAAAAGTTTTATAAAGGGCTTGTGGAATAAAGTAATTTTAAAATCTTGGTGCAATAATTATTGTAATAGTAAACGAGGCCTTCATTTGCTAAACAGAGGATGCCAGGGACATCATCATTGTGCAATATACAGAGTTTACGTGAGTACCTACAATGTTTAAAATTTTTAATTATATTTAACTCGAAGAAAAATTTCTAATTTTTAAATGTATGACGGCTTAGCGCGAAACTGTTTAACTTTTCTTTTGATTAGCCAATTCGATACTATTGCGGGACGTATGCTTTACTCTACGATTTTTCAACGTTTTCAATCTGAGATTCATAAGCGATGCAAACCTCGTCAACAGTCAGCCTGTGTCAGTCCACTGCTGGACATAGGCCTCTCCTATGGCACGCCACTGAGCTCGGTCTTCAGCTCTCCTCCTCCAACCACTGCCCGCTACTTTACGAATATCGTCACCCCACCTAGTAACAGGGCGCCCTACGCTACGTTTGCCGATTCGTGGTCTCCATTCTAGAACTTGTCTGCCCCAACGGCCATCGGTTCTACGACAGATATGACCAGCCCACTGCCACTTAAGCTCAACAGTAACACCCGAATTCACCCGATGTATTATATCTACATCCTCTAAAGCTCATAGCCCAGTGGCGCTCGCTAATCTAACCGATCAGTGAGGTCAAGCAACTCAGCTTCTCATGTGTCACTCTTCTCATTTAAGGAGTGTCTGGAAGAGATCAATTGTAGGAGTAATAAGGCCGCTTTTTGCACTTTTGTAATTAAATTCATTGTTTTGTTTTACGTGTGTAATAAAGTATTAATTTTTTTTTTCGCTGGTTATGGCACATAGATTTGTATGTATTTTGTATAATCTACAACGTGGTTTTAACAAAATAAACTTGTGACCTTTCTTTTCAATCATAAACATTCTTCACACCTTACAAAGAAACTGAGCAGAGATAAATTTCAGTTCGTTTTGTCAATTAATGGAAAAATAAACTGAAATGGGTTGGGGGCGTGCCCGTTTCTAGTTAACATACATAGGCGACGCGAATTGAAGCTGAGATTAATGTCTGTGGTTCACTGATATTATACGAAAAAAACTGCTTCATATAAATTGATGGCTTTGTGCTATCCCCTTAAGGAGGAGGGCTCACTGGAGTGTATTGAAGAAGATCGACGAGATTAAGGAGTGTCCACTCATCGGGCATTTAATTAGTGTTACCAATCATCTATTAGAGTTTAAGTACTAACACACGTAGGATTGAATACAAATGGATCATTTTAGTTATCTAACAATATTTTCATTTTTTGTGTTTTTGAGCCGTGTGGTGATCGGTTGAGAATAACACCACCCCATCTCTTTCCGTGGGTGTCGTAAGAGGCGACTAAGGAAACACAAATGAGACCTGCCTCCTAGTAATCCATCCCAGGCAACGACACTTCATTTTTTTCTGGATCTGAGGTGTCGTCCTATGGTCTCATGCGGTGTGGTAGGCTCTGTAAAGGGCCGTCTGGTTCGCGACCACCCTCCTACCGAAGTCCGACGCCAAACAGCTTGCTGTGTTCCGTCGGTGCGTAGGAGTACCAGTGCCTTTATAGGCATTTTCTGGGTTAACTCGCTCCATCGTCGACCTCATCTTTGACCTTATGGTCAAGATTGAGGTCAAGAGTTAACCCATCTTATAATAAAAATAAAAAAAAATATATTGCGCACTGCTAAGTAATGGAATTTTCTGTCTGCATCTGCGTTTTCGAGCTCATACAACCTAAATTTCTTTAAAGTTCAAGTGAATAGGATTCTTCTGGGTGAGCTCGCTACATTCCCGACCACATCTTGCCCCTGAACTAGATTGTGGCCAATCTAACTAAGGGGATACATGTGGTTAAGGCTGATCGCTCGAGATGTATGGAGAGAGGCGAATATTTTTTTTTTCGTATTTCGACCTATCTTTCTTGGAGTGCCTTTATAGGCATTTTCTGGGTTAACTCGCTCCATCGTCGACCTCATCTTAGACCTTATGGTCAAGATTGAGGTCAAGAGTTAACCCATCTTATAATAAAAAAAAATATTTCTTGGAGAAAGTTGCTCAGTTTAGCGGGTTGGTTTACATCTTTAATTTTCGCTTATTTATTTAAAGTCATTCAATACATTTGTAAAAGTATTATAATAACGGATTTTTACAAATAAATAAAAAAACATCCACCCGATATAATATTGTGTGAAGTGAACCCTATCTTACTACTTAACATCATTGGCACGTCCCTTGGGCCCCAAGCTAGTTCGCTACCTACGTGAGAAGCACAGAAATGTTTAACCAGTAAACCAATAACATTGATATATGAAACTTATGCTAACAAGTGCAGCACCCCTGCCTGCATGTTGGCTCAGATAAATGGTGACAAAGACCAAGAATTTTTCACCTTCGAGGTTTGCGATCGTATTGCCACTTTTGCTGCTTTCAATGGCAAAAGTTTGAATATTTTCTGTTAGACAATCTGATAGTGAAGGTAACGAGATTCATTTTAAAAAAATTGAATAGATAGGTTAGTAGACTTCGAAACAGTTTCTGGGCAAACCATATCCTCTTTTGAACCCACGACAAAAAAGAGGGGTGTTATAAGTTTGACGTGTGTATCTGTATGTCTGTGTATATGTGTGTCTGTCTGTGGCATCATTGCTCCTAAACGAATGGACCGATTTCGATGTGTTTTTTTTTGTTAGAAAGCTGACGTAATCGATATAGTTCTTAGTTATATTTGATCAAAATTGGTGTAGTCATTTAATAGTTATAAGCAAAAACTACTTTTTTGTATGTTATGTCAACCGGTCGTGTATAACCTTTGAGTAATTAGTCATTGTGTATAACGTGCGACCATTACTGCCAGTGTCAAGTCCGAGGAAAACACCATAAAACATCAAAACACCACTTATGTCTTTTTGTTATTGTTTAATTTATCCCTTTTGGGAAAGGTAACGAAATCTATGACCAATATGACCATACAGGCTTTTTTCTAAGATTTAGTTTTATTTTTAACCGACTTCAAAAAGGAGGAAGTTCTCAATTCGACTGTATGTTTTTTTTTTGTATGTATGTTACGCGATATCTCCGCCAACTGTCGGCCGATTTTCAAAATTCTTCTTTTGTTCGAAAGAGTATACTACTGAAACGGTTCCAAATAAATTTTATCGAAAATTATTAAGCGCTTTTTAAAAAGTAAACAAAAAATACTTACAAACCATAACGTCATCTAAATAACTGAATGAAGTTTTCGTTTGTAGTTAGTTATCTGCTAATAGGCATTGTAATCCGCAAAAAAGGGAAAACTGAGGAAATAAAACCATGTAATTTCAAAAGTTGCAGGATTATGTAGGATTACTTATGTAGCTCCCCTAAATGTTTTTGGAACTTCATAAATTAATTCCTAAATTTGACACAACATATAGTTATCTACTTTGTGAATACTATTGATGGAATTGAAGTCGGTGACTCATATGTTTTTAACGTGGAAAATTATGTGGAAATCATGTGGTTTATACATAATTTTTTAGTTATTAAATTGGCACTATGAAATGATAAATAAATAGTTCTTATTTCACAAGCATTCTATTTGCTGACAGTATCCGTATTACTGAACGTGCGGAATTCATCGGTATGCGTTATTTGAATAGTTTGTCACGTATCGAGGCAAGTGAAGCGAGCGCTCACTACCTCCAGTTATCACACTTCTCGATATTCCCGGGTGCTATTCGTAATTCGTTCGAACGTGACGCTGAAATTTATTAGATCTTATGTTGTAGACATTCATTTCGCCATTATCTTTATATTTAAATTGTAGGTTAGGGACTCACTGACTTATTAACATCTAGCCCAAACCCTTGAGTATAAAAAGATGAAAGGCTAAAAGGTTTCGTTTCCTTTTAGCCTTTCATATTTTTATACTTAAGCTAAGTTCCGAGCAACCTACAATAAATCTATATATCTACTTGACACAATAATTTCCGGGCTTATAATGTCATCAGCCCATATACGTCCCCACCAATAGGCATGGGCCTTCTTTCGAAACAGCGAAGGGAGGTTAGGCCATAGTCCACCACGTTGGCGCAATACAGGTTGGTGGACTGCGCGTCTTTCGAAAACGAATTTTCTTCGAGGTACGGGTTTCATCACGATTTCTTCCTTCACCGCTAAAGATTTATTTTTATTTTTTATTTAGCTTAGGCTTTCAGCTATTTAACTAATCTAATAAACAAATAAGCCAATAACAGACCCCTACTAAATGTAGTCCATATAAAGTGCATAAGAAATCCAAAAAGATGTACAGGCTCAAATCACAATTTGAACCCGCAACCTCTCCGGTTACAAGACTGGTATTTATCCAAGTGGGCTATCACCGCTTTTTTCGAGTTTAATAATAAACTTTCATTTAAACTTAAATATTATGTCCATAGGCTTGCAAATTAGAAAAAAAAAAACAAAAAAAAAGATTACAAAAGCCGAAATAATATGAAATATTACCGGTTACTGTGACCATATTCATAATTTATGGGATGTGGTGTCAATATTATGTGATTTACGCAGTAAGGGGACGGTGTCTTCAATCGACTACAATTTCCGCTGCACTGCCTATTCACTGCGACATTCCTCTATATAGATTTGTAAAGGAATTACTCAGAATAAGAGTCTGTCTCTCCTGTGTTCGTGTATTTCTTTGTGTTTATTCCAAGTTGCAAAGCGGTGATAGCCCAGTTGGTAATGAGCCAGACTTGTAATCCGAAGGTCGTGGGTTCAAATCCTGGTGCGAACCTGTACCACTAAATTCGTCTTTCGGATTTATGTACGGATTTCTAATTAATTATCACTTGCTCAACGGTGAAGGAAAACATCGTAATGAAACCCGCCCGTCCAAGAAAATTCATTTTCGAAAGACAAGCGGTCCACCAAGCCACATTGGGCCAGCGAGCGTGGTGGACTATGGCCTAAATCCCCTTCGTGTTTCGAAGGGAGGCCTGTGCCCCTCGGTGGGGACATATATTATGGGCTGATAAGAATTCCAAGGTACTCACTGTACAAGGGAAAACCTGTACATTTTTAGGTCCGTATTACACACGCAATTAAGTTTCAGTCGTCTTTGTCATTTTGATAGTGAAAGAAAGAGACAATCGTTACTTAAGTATAGATCAAGACATGAGTCTCCTTCCATAATACGGGCCTTAGTATAAGCATTATCCCCGTTCTTCCTGCGCTGTAGAATAGTATTTAATTTTTGTTTGTTAATTATGTTCCTTAACTTATCTCTTGTGTAAGTACTGTCCTGTAGAATAGGAATAGGGCCCACACTTTTTGGGTATTCTTATTTTATATTAGATAATGCAGAATAGGAAAAATAAATGTATTTTCTTTTCTTAGTGTGGCCCACACTTTTTGAGTATTCTTATTTTATATTAGATAATCGGTTTGCTCTTGACTACAATCTAGCCCAGGAGCGAAGATGTAGCGTTTTTTTTTTTTAAACCAAGTCAGAGACGTTGGCGCGAATGGCGGTTTTAAAACTCTGGGGGTCTACTCTGTACTATCTACGACCCAAGTTATGAAGGGTCGAATGTCAGTACATCTTTGTCTTACGCTATACACATGAAAGTGACAGGTAGTGACAATTATCGGCCGTCCGTCGATCGTAGATAGTACAGAGTAGAGCCCCTGACACCTGCTTAGCTAAAATGGACGCGTGACCTAATGTCTCATGTTGATATCTTTCTGCTGTTCCGGACGAACGCTATGAGTTAGAATGAGAGGGCGGAATTAAGGTTTCATGGAAGGAATTGCTACTTAGCAATAAAGCCGCCTGTGTACGCTCAACATCAGGCTAGATATATTGACCTTGACATCGTCCTTACTTCGCTCGCAATAACGCCGGCTTTTGTAGGTAGCCTGACGTGCTGCGGTCTGCAGGGCAATCGCGCTAATAATGTACAACGAAACGGAATTGGAACGCAGCTGTTTTACAACTTTTTGACAGACATCCCATACTACATATTTATGTCAAAACGTTGGGAAGCAGTTGCGATCTAATTGCGTTTCGTGTATATTTATTAACGCGATTGCCCTGCTGTACACTATGTTCTATAGACAAATAAAATATATTGTATTTAACCGTGTGGTGATCGGTTGAGAATAACACCACCCATCTCTTTCCGTGGGTGTCGTAAGAGGCGACTAAGGAAACACAAATAAGACCTGCCTCCTAGTAATCCATCCCAGGCAACGACACCGCATTTTTTTCCTGAATCTGATGTGTCGTCCTATGGTCTCATGCGGTGTGGTAGGCTCTGTAAAGGGCCGTGTTCCGTCGCTTGCTGTGTTCCGTCGGTGCGTGGGAGTACCAGTGCCTTTATAGGCATTTTCTGGGTTAACTCGCTCCATCGTCGACCTCATCTTTGACCTTATGGTCAAGATTGAGGTCAAGGGTTAACTCATCTTATAATTAAAACAAAAAAAACGTACATACGATAAAATGTAACGCGTCTATGTTACCAATATAATATTTGCTTTATTTGAACACAGAGACACATAGTACAAACAGAAGCACGTCAGGTTACCTATTTGCATTACGAAAGCCGGCACTATAACTGGCGAGATAAGGGAAACGCCAAGGTCAACATGTAAAGCCTTATTTGCTGCCGTGTGTATAAGAGAACATAGAGTACAACAAGGCGGGCATAGTGTATCTACGAGTATATGCAGGGTATTTGATTATACCTTCACGAAAAGGATAGAAACAAGTGTAAATCTTCTTTGAAATTGGCAAGTTTTTATAAACATGACCGATCAAAAGTTACTCTAGTTGACACCAAATATCAAATAATAAATCAATCCCTAAGTAATTCCATAAATGCAAAGCTTTGACCACTCAAGCTACACACTGAGCGACGAACTCAAATGGAATTAAATTCTCAATTATGTCAGAGTTCCCCCACTCATGACAGTGCTTCAAAAACTTTTAGTTTGCTGCTTTCTGAGCAAAACATTTCAGTTAGCTACTGGTTTAACACTTGAGTTTATAACTGTTTGAAGTAAAAGGTTTCATACTGCAAATGAGCTCACGGGCAGTATTTGAAATTAATATATTTTCAAGGAAATATTTAAATTGCTAGTATTTTACCTAACTTTTTTGTTCTTTTTTTGTATTGTTAGTGACTTATATTACTAGGTATTTACTTGTTTTGTTCCGCTTTAGAATAGTAATTCTGACTACTATTTTTACTTTTTTAAATCTTTTTAATTGCATCGTAACCCGCGTCACCTGTGTCTCCTCTCAACTACTCTAAGGTAGACTGGAAGAGATCCCTCCAGGGATAAGTCCGCCTTTGCTATTAAATTACCTATAAAATGTTTTGTATAACACTGTTTTTGAGCAATAAAGAATTTACATACATACATACTTATACTACTCTTTTATCTTATAAACAAATACCGTATTATCGTTTCGTAAGTGATATTGATAACCTTATATTTTCAAAGTTACCTTGTGTTGGATATCTTGTTTCCGAATAGGTTCGTTTCGAAACAAAAACAGAAAATGTAGAAAACAAAACAATCCTGTTACGAGATTGGAAATCCGCGGCTAAAAAAACAAGAGCCGAAATCAATACGAACACTGTTTACACGTAGTCATAGTGAAACGAGCGGATTGGAAATCGGCCAATAGCGGTCCTATTTACACAGCACCATGACAACATACATCTGTTTACTTGCAAATATTTAGTCAGCAAACCATACCCTACCTACATCATTCAAAATAATCCTAAAACGATGAACGCAGACGCAAAGAAAATAACAAATATGTACGGTAGGGTAATTGCACCTACCAACGAACGCTGCCGAGTCAACTTTTGCACCGATTTGGAGAAATCTGTCCTCATGAGCAACTTCGAACGTCGAGGGTGGAACCAAGTCGGGCCTGATGACGAGTGGAACTTCTACTGGGCTTCCACACCCACCTGCAGGAACCTCTTCAGCGTCGAAAGTGGCTACAGAATGAATGACAACCAAATCATCAACCACTTCCCGAATCATTACGAACTCTCCCGAAAGGATTTGCTTGTCAAGAACATAAAGAGGTACAGAAAAGAGTTGGAAAGAGAAGGAAGTTTGTTAGCTGAGAAGGCAGAAGTCGTTTTGCCGGGAGGACAAGTTGTCACGAGGTATGTACATCTCGATTTCGTTCCTGTGACCTTTATCCTACCTGCCGACTATAACATGTTTGTGGAGGAATACCGCAAGTCACCTCAGAGTACTTGGATCATGAAGCCGTGTGGAAAATCACAAGGAACGGGAATTTTTCTCATAAATAAACTATCCAAGTTGAAAAAATGGTCGAGAGAGGCAAAAACGCCATTTCACCCGCAGCTGAGCAAGGAAAGCTACGTCATTTCCCGGTACATAGACAATCCGTTGTTAATAGGAGGAAAAAAATTCGATCTTCGGCTCTATGTATTAGTTACCTCGTTCCGCCCTTTGAAGGCTTATCTGTTTCAATTGGGCTTTTGTAGATTTTGTACTGTGAAATACGATACCAGTGTAACGGAGTTGGATAACATGTACGTTCATTTGACGAATGTGAGCGTGCAGAAACATGGAGGGGACTATAACAGTATTCATGGAGGAAAAATGAGCGTGGAAAATTTGCGGTTGTATTTGGAAGGCACGAGGGGCAGAGCGGTAACTGAGAAGTTGTTTGCATCGATGCAGTGGCTTATAGTGCACTCGTTGAAAGCGGTATCCTCAGTAATGGCCAACGATAGACATTGCTTCGAATGTTATGGCTATGATATTATAATAGACAACCAACTTAAGCCATGGTTGGTGGAAGTGAATGCGTCTCCATCGTTAACTTCGACAACAGTAAATGATAGAATACTGAAATACAAGTTGATAGACAATATAATATCAGTGGTGTTGCCCCCAGACGGTGTGCCAGATGTGAGATGGAATAAGTTGCCGACTGCCGAGGCTCTGGGGAATTTCGACTTGTTGATCGATGAGGAACTTTTAGAAAAAGATGAGCCCGCATCGGTGGGGCGAGGTAAAAATAAGTTCAAATGAATGTACGTAAATTAAGATTTTGCTTCCGTGGATTTTTATGTATTTGATGTTTACGTAACGATCCTTTTATCAGGAATCATCAGTGACAAATTGACATTAAGCATAAATTTGTAATATAATAAGAGAAAAAATGTACATTGTAACAATTTGTAACTTATTTCTAAAGCTATAAGATTTAATTTTATGATAACGAAATAGTTATTTTCGGGATTCAATATAGGGCCCGTAACTTAAGACGCTGCTATAATGCTTTTAGAATAATAAAACTTTATCCAAACATTCTACTAATTTTTATTTTCTATTTAACTTATTACAAACAATTTATTCCCCAACTAAAAGAAGGAAGTGTAAAAATCATTTGAGAAAAATGTTGATTGTAGCTTGTAAGAAGTTACATCCTGTAGGCGAAAATGTAGTTAGGAGGTCGAAAGTGCAGCACAAAGTGCATCTAAAGAGCAGTGTTTGGTACACACGTCGGTTATTTGCATTTTAATGTCTGCCGCTGTGGAAAAATAACATTGGCCCGTGGAATAACACCACAGCGGCAAAACAAGCACTACGTAGATGATATTCTTTATGCTAGATCTGACTTTAAGTGTACCCATTTGTTTTAGACGCTATTTGTTCCGTTTATTTGAACAATAGTATACCTTTCTTAAAGCTTTATCTGGTAAACTAACAAATTTTCGACTCGCGATATTGTTCGCGTGAAAAGTAGCCTATGTCACTTTCCCTTTGAAAAAAAAAACAATTCTATCGGTTGTTTTATGGAAAAAAAACAAATCGAACATGGAACACAACACAAACAAGTACAATATATGGTATTCAGACAGGTTATAGATAGGAAGTCGTATGCCAGTTAATGGGCTGGTAATAAAAAAAATCGTTTTTTTGCTCTTAACAGATAAAAAATCTTATTATTAAATAAATAGCTTACTTATAAATTATAACATACTTTCTTACCTGAAAGAGCCCGGAGCCTAAACTAAGTCAAGGCCTGTGCTATAGGACTCCGGGTCTCCCACCCCAGCGACAGGCAGCTATGTAAAGGCTTTAAAAAACAATTTAAAAAGGTAGGTATGCTTACATTTCTAAAATTATTATTATTTTACAGTACATATCTTAATGTGTGTGCATGCCGTGCAAGCGTGCGTGCGTGTATGTGTTTTGTGCATGCGTGTAATTCTACCGATAAAAAAACATTTCTGGAAGAATCTTAGACAATTGTCTTTTATTATCTGTTCCAGTATATAATATCAAGCAACTTGTTCTTCAATGCATCGTTGTGGTGAAATAACAGGTCTGCCGCGGGCCATTCTATATGCTAAGTAGGAGAGAACTTCCGACCGACTAATATTTTCCAAGTTACAACCTGGATTGCCGAGCTGTGGCCGTTGGGCTGCCTTTGCAAGTAGACTTGGTGATTTGATGTTTATTTTATGTTTTAAAAAAGAAAGTATAAGGATGTCTTTCTGGGTGTCTATTTTACTAATAGTAATAATAAAATCATTTATTATCAGGCAACTAGACCATAACTAGGACCTTACAGACTAACATACATATAAAATCACTCAATTAACACTATTTCCCGAGTGTTTTTCCGGGGGTGTCTGCAACCGGGAATCTCCTTCGGAAACGGTGGAACACCACGCCCTGCGGCCAAAAGCTCTCCTTCGTGACTGTCTCCAGCATGAACGTCGGGAACCGCACCACAATCAGTGGCATCTCAATTGTGAATAACATGGTGACCATTTTACCCATTCAGGTGGTGTAATTGAGAACTATCGAAAACTCATACATTTGAAGACAACCACCACGACCAGCAACGTTACCGCCAACCGAACGTAAAGTTCCAAACTACTTAGCAAAAAATTTAAAATTGGCTGCTAAATGAAAAAAAATTCAAAAATTACTGAAACAAAAAACAACGAGGTGCACTCCGGGAGTGCCGGCAGAAGTGAAATCTTGAACATAAACGCATTAATATTTAAATTATTTTTTTCTATGCTGACACCGGATGACATCTTGACTATTGCAGTTTTAATTTCATAGATTTATTAAATACCCCTCCGTGACATCTTGGCTTTTGCAGTTTTAATTTCCTATATTTATTAAGAATTCTCGATCAGGGTCTTGTGTCCGATCAGGGTCTCGTGTCGTTTGACGGCCGGTTTGGTCGATTGGTAGCGATGCTGCCTCTTGATCGGCGGTCCTGGGTTCGATCCCCAGTCGGGGCAAACCTTTGTGTAAAAAGCAGATGTTTGTTCTCGGGACATGGGTGTTTGTTTGTCTTTATGTGTGTTCCAAGGGAGCCACGACACAAGGGAAAACCTTACTGTGGGCCTTTGAGTGTGTAGCGTTTATTTACGTTTACGTGTCCTGACGTGAAAATTTTTTTACTTATACTTCAAAGTGCACAACGCCGCTAAAGTAGTTTTCACTTCAAAAAGCATTGGTGTCACCCCCGACATTCGATTGCTTATAACTTTTCAGCGGCTAAATCAATTTTGATCAAATATAACGAAAAACCATCTCGACTAAGTCAGCTTACAAACAAAAAAAACCGCATTAAAAATAATAAAGTCGTAGTAGTCAAGAAAAAATTGCCTGCTAGACATGAAAATGTTTCCAAAAAAATTCACATATTTCAAAGATACTGACAACAACACAAGTATTTACTTAATATGTAAACACAAGTTGTGCCGCAAGGGGCCACAATAAAACAGTAATACTTTGCGACGAACGTGAGCCGTGCGCCGTGATTTAATAAATGTTTATTTCTCGTCTCCCTTAGGACAAGGTTTTATAAGAAAGGTCTGAATAAAGAAAAAGAGATATAAATCAGTTGAAAAGAGATAGTGGATTTGATCGTTCTCGATGGATTAGTAATTAATGTGACAGAAAATAACATAATTTTTACCCAGGTCGATTCCCATAATACCTAATTTAAATATTTCTCTACCTATGTACTCGTATATAAAAAAAGAAGCTGACTGACTGATTGAATTATTGACCGACTGGTCGATCAACTGGCCAAAGCAGCCGAAACCACAATTTGATATAAGCGTTCCCAAGGTAACGGAAGCGAACGATAAGATAAGTTTTCCCAAATCCCCACGGGAAAAGGAGGAAATCGATAAAAAAATTACGAAGTTTCTTACAATTGAGTGCTCGAGGTTTGTAGGCAGAATTTCTCCTTTCTATATAAATCGGGCGATTAGCTGCTTGTCTTGATATGAGAAGTTCAAATATTTTTTGAGAATTTCAAATAGGTTATTATTATTTATTGTTGAAAACAACCAACAGTATCATTACCTGACATATGTAGATATTATACTAGCTTCGATGCAATTGTAAAGCCAATCACAGGTTTTCTAGTGTATACACAGGTGGAAAACTGTTTTTGGCAAACTTATATAGTTCCATGGGAAAAGTTGATTATTTTTATGGGTAGAATCACCCACTAAAGTTTCGTTAACTAATAAAGAAACTCACCCGTACTTGCACGTATTCTTGTGCCCGTGACATTTAACTTTTTCGGCACTGAATTGGTTGACTTTAAGAGATCTCTAATAGAGATAAGCTCACCTTTGTAACTGTATCTCGAGATCAATGTCAATATTTTATGAGAGTTCATTTGATAATATCAATAAACACGTGATGCAAAAGAACTAAATGACCCAAAAGATTTATATCTCACTTTTTGTGTTTGTGCTTCTGTTGTAAGATTTTCCATTTTTAACGCTCATCGTATTCATTTGCATACGAAACGCGGCATGAATCTGTGGACAAATTTAATTTTATAGCTCTACCGTGTTTATTACAGCTGTATTTCATGCAATTTTTATATATCTTTGACGTTATGCTGCATAAATAAGAAATACATTTTTTAACACTCATTCACGAGACAAAAACATTTAGACAATTTAAAAATAATTAAAACTTTATTTATTTGAAAGCGGATTCGATTCTCAATGGACCGTACAGTTTAAGTTTTATTTTTTTAAACAAGCCATTTTCTAGGGTCTAGGCTTGGTCTAGGTATTTAATACACTTCTAAGGACCCAATTAGGTTTTCTTTAAGGTTGCGTAGAAGACAGAAAGTGAGAGAAGGTCTTTAACAAAAATATAGTAACTATTCACGACACACACTCAAAGTACCAGAGGTGTCATTGATATAGTCGGTCACTTGGGACACATACAAATACAGACATATGTCTTCATTCAAAGTCATATCATACCATATTTAAACATATATAAGTCACCGTAATGTTAATGAGCTAGACTTGTAATCCGAAGGTCGCGGGTTCAAATCCTGGTGCGGGCATGTACCACTTAATTCATCTTTTCGGATTTATGTACGGATTTCTAATTATCACTTGCTCAACGGTGAAGGAAAACATCATAATGAAACCCGCCCTCCAAGAAAATTCATTTTCGAAAGACGAGCGGTCCACCAACTAAAACCAGGAAATTGTAAAATTACGGTTTTTATAATTTTCCGGTGACATATAGGTATGCATCATGCCATTAAAAAATACAATTGATTAAATTCTTATTCACTGAAACGCCTTATATGATTAGTAACCTCCCAGAATAGACTGAAATAAAAACAGCAGGCCTCGTATAAGTAAGAACAACTTAATTATACCACTGTTAATAGCTTGCTAGCACCTGCTGCCATTAGCCGAGTTATAACCAACTTTATTACAGAGTAGGTACGTTTATTTAGTTCGTATATTCTCTATACATAAACATCTGTGGCTGCTTTTCAGCCATCTTTATAGACCAAATTCATGGTATGAAGTGAGGTGAATACGACGTGCACAGTAACGAGCTAAAAAGTAATTATAAAATTGAAGTAATACATTGAACTAATTATTTTTACCCATTTTTAAATCTCTTATTTTAAATTGTTCATTTTGTAACACATCAAAGACCAGAAAAATATTAACAACATCATACGAAGAAAGGAAATAAATCTATGTCAGCAACAAACACATAAACCATGTGTGGACCATTCAGGT
Source organism: Aproaerema taeniolella (assembly GCA_949987775.1). Lineage (NCBI taxonomy): Eukaryota > Metazoa > Arthropoda > Insecta > Lepidoptera > Gelechiidae > Aproaerema > Aproaerema taeniolella. The sequence continues at coordinate 16,154,984 of OX465255.1, read as the reverse complement.
AAACAATATATATGACCTACAAAAACGAACCTCAGTATTTCTCATAGAGGAAGCCAATATTTCATTCGGATTACACGCCAACTGAACAACATGTCATAAAAACTCACAATAAGGCCTAGGGGGCCTATTACCGAATGATACTTAGGGCCCGGCTACGATTTAGAGCGATCGCGGCGGTGGCAAGCTTTTTTTGTATGGCTTGTCGGGTGTGGCAGAGTAATTTTTATACCACGCGCGTTGCGATCTATGGATACGGAAAACACTAGTCTAAGTTGTAATCAAGCTGTTACTGTAGTATCACTCTCATACTGCCTCTTTTGAAGGCAAAAATTTAGTAAGTTATTATATGTATTTCATGCAATAATTCAACTGCTAATGAGGCAACGTCTAGCAATCGACTATTTTCTGGCTGAAGAAACACACAAATTCACCAATAGATGTACACAAATAGGCAAGAAAAGAGACATAATTGAACGAGCGAGCGCAATTCATCTCTGTTTCAGCTTGGGAAAAACTTCTTTCCTATGTGCGGCGTATGAAATATAAATATTATATTTCAGCCATTTTGAAAAATGTTGACTCGCGAGGGATGCAGCTTACAGAACCACCAGGAATGATAATTGCTGACTATTCACACTAAGGCGGCGGCTCTTCGCTTTTTGTTTGAAAGAGTATATGAAATTTTATCGAAATTTATTTAGCGCTTTTTAAAAATAATCAACAAAAATAATAAACACATACACATTTTAATATTTAGATTACGTTTTGGTTTGTGATTATTTGCTTATACGCAGTGGTGGGATTAAAGTCGGTTGATTCTTACGTTTTTAACGTGGACAATTATATACTAAAGGCTTGATAGCTCTAAAAAAGCCGTCGATCTTTGGGTGTTTTCTCATCTGATAACATTCAAGAATCACACACCATTCCCATATTATATTACGGAAACAGAAAAACGAGATTTTTTGTGCTTTTGTTATTTTCAAAGATATAGGGTGGTTTTTAATTGGTTGTACGATGTTATTACGAGAAGGTTTTAAACACGATGACACACTGAAAAACGATTATACCTAGGCTTACTGATACTGGTGTAGAGCAGACAGCATTTCGATGGTTTACGAATAACTTTAAGACGAGGAGTTAATCTTCTTTTCATTGTTTATTTTATTTTATTTATTTTATTTATTTTATTTTATTTATTTGGCTGACCAAAAGTAAGAACACTGATACATATATTACTTATGCTAACTTAATTTAGAACTAAGTGCCTTACCACTTACAGGACAGCACCACATGCACAGTTTATATATTAAGTGACTTAAACAAACATGAATACATAAGATCTAAAAACAATGAAGTTAAGTTATACTAAAGTTATACATAGCGACAGTAGAAAGTACAAATTCGTTAAAGTAATTTATAAAGCAGCATTTTTATCTAATACATTCTTTTTAATCTTAGCCTCTGAATCTACATTTAAATCTTGTTTTGTACTCTTTGTATTCGGGTAATCGCAAACTACTCCTAAGTCCGTGTAGGAAGAGATTCAATATAAATTTTAACGCATGATGCTGTTATTCTAATAATAATAATAAAATAAAATACAATACAATACAATACTCTTTATTTGCACACAAAAAAATAATATACGGGTCCAGGAAACTCAAACATATAAGTGATGTGATACAAAAAGGCGGCCTTATTGCTAGGTAGCAATCTTTAAAATTCTTTATTTTCAGACAATTTGGATAGATAAATTACAGACAAACGTACCAGTTTAAAGGCGTCGTCGTCGTCATCAGCCCATATACGTCCCCACCGAGGGGCACGAGTCTCCCTTCGAAACATGAAGGGGTTTTAGGCCATAGTCCACCACGCTGGCCCAGTGCGGGTTGTTGCACCGCGCGTCTTTCAAAAACCATTTTTTCATCACGCTGTTTTCCTTTACCGCTGCGCAATCAATTAATTAAAAATCCGTACATAAATACGAAAAGACGAATATAGTGGTACAGGTTCGCACTAAACCTTCCGGTTACAAGTCTTGCTTATTACTAACTGAGCTATCACTTTTGTGTACATTGAGTTCAAAAATACCTCTTGATTTAATTTTTTTTTTATGTACCAAGTATATTCTTCCTTGATTAGCAAAGCATTCACCACAATAATATTTGTATAATATGTAGTTTTGCTTAAAAACAAATACAAATGAAAAATATCTATTTACGTAGAACGTACATCCATAATTTACAACTATTACAGACAATAAATTAAGCACGAATGTTCCTCACTTCCTTCTTCTGGTATATTATTTTATCCGGAAAGATAATGGCGTACGACATATCTTCTGAGCTCACGCTCTGCGAAGCATAAAAAAATATTTATTGCTATTTTTATAGTTTGTTCTTCGGAGACCAAGGTTTTTGTATTAAACCGACTTCAAAAAAACGAAAAATAAAGCCAACATCATTTAATGTGCTACGTAGTACCCACTGTTCTGTTTAAAGTCGGTGTGAAGGTGGCCTATCAAACTTACTGGGCTTGGCACCGACTTCAAACAAATCTGTGGATACTTCGTAGCACATTAAATGACGTTTTTTTTAATATCTTTTCATTAATGACGTATTTTTCACTCTTTGAAGTCTGTTTAAATTTTTTCTAGTAAGTTTATTTATTCTTCTATTTTTGTTGTAAATATAAGTGTAAGTGCCTATTGAATTCGAGGGTTGCCTTAAATTTTCCTGGGATTCCATCATCAGATCATGACTTATAAGTACTTTTTCGGACAAACAAAAGAATTTTGAAAATCAGTGCACAAATGGTAGAGAAATCGGTGAATATACATAAAATATAATAAAAAAATACATACAGTCGAACCTAGAATCTTCTCGTTTTTTGAAGTCGGTTAAAAACCGGTTTTATTTGTTTATAAGGGCACTTTTGTGGATTGAATGTCTTAAGCGAGAGAGACTTACAACCATAAAAATTTTAGCAGCAATTTTGTAGCACATTTTATGGGTTTTTTTAGGGTCAAGTTAGATGCTAGAGAATTTGGGATTTTAAGTTTATAGCACCTAAAATAACTTAAAACTTGTTTATTTATAAGCGTTTGTAGTTAAAAATGTGTGGGTGTACAGCACAGACAATATAAAAAAATAACTTTAAAATAAAATAAAATTATACCCCCGACATCCGATTACTTATAACTTATAAACTGCTCAACCAATTTTGATCAAATATGGCTTAGAACCATTTCAATTACGTCACCTTTTATACAATAAAAACCACTTCGAAATCGGTCCGTTCGTATCGGAGCTATGATGCCACAGACACACACACAGAAACACACGTCAAACTTATAACACTATAAACCTCTCTTTTGTCGGCCTGTCGGGAGTTAAAAAACATCTATAAGACCAGCATATAAAATTGCCATGCCCTTACAGGACGTCTCATCAATCTGAATATTATGTATCTACTACCTTATACCTATTGAGATTTGCAATAAATATACACTGGGCGTCAAAAATAAGTAGTACACTTTTCAAATTGCAATTACTCCTAAACTATAGTAGTTACACTTATGAAATAAAAAGCAGTTTATAGTAAACTTAACGAAGTTTATTAAAGTTATATTTTATTTGGCATGAATAAAGTTTCAAACTTAAAATTAAGATAAATACTAAAAAGTATCAATTTTTAACGATATGTCAACCACTTAATTTTCACGTTTTGGAACTTTTTCACAATTTAATAACTTGTGTTGCCGCCTCGGGCTCTAATTACAGCTTGGATCCGGTTTGGCATGCTGAACACTAAGTTTCGGAGGCGGTGTTGGGGAATATTTTCCCATTCTTCTATCAGCGCATGTTTTAGAGCCCTGAGTGTGGCAGGAGGTGGACTGCGCCTTCTGACTAGCCTCCCAAGCTCATCCCAGGCGTGTTCAATCGGGTTGAGATCTGGGCTTCTCGATGGCCAAGCCATCAAGTTGATGCCAACCTCCTGAATGTACTCTTGTACGTGGTGAGCAGTGTGTGGCCGGGCGTTATCATGCATTAGGATGGCTCCATCACCCATATTTATTAAATATGGCCCTGCATACTCGTTGAGGATCTCCGAGGCATATCTTTCACCAGTCAAAGTCCCATTTTCTATTACCACAAGCTCTGTGCGACTCTCTGAAGAGATACCAGCCCATACGTGTACAGAGCCCCCGCCATATTGGACTCTTTCCGAGATACAAGCTTGAATGTATCGCTCACCGGGTCGTCTGTAGACTCTCCGCCGTCCATCTGAAGTGTATAAAGAGAATCGAGACTCATCTGTGAATAAAACTCTAGCCCATTCTTCTTCGCCCCATTGTACGTGTTGACGGGCGTAGCGTAGTCTTGCTACGCGATGCTCTGTCTCAAGTTTGGGGCCATTTGCTGGTCTTAGAGGCTTCAGGTTAGCTTCAGCAAGTCTTCTTCTCACTGTACTCTCACTGATGTAGTCTGTTCGGGTCCGAAGAAGCTGTTGCTGAACCTCAACTGCATTAAGGTGTCGATTTCTTAACACAGTGGAAACAATAAAGCGATCTTCTCGGGTACTTGTGCACCTGGGTCTGCCATTACCTCGTCTCCTTAGATGGTTTCCAGTCTCTTCGTACCTTTGCTTTACTCGCTGAACCGTTCTTAAAGTTACACCCACCCTCCTTGCAGTACGACGCATACTGATGCCCACTTCGAGAAAAGCTAAGATTCTTGCACATTCTTCTGGTGAAAGAGGCATGATTATTCAAATTTACTCTCTGAAGATAAGCATGCTTTTCAATTACAATTGCTTTATCAGCAGCGAATGTGTCAAACACAAAAATCCTAAGTAAGACAACACCTTTCAACAGTTTAAAAAAAGTGTTTTTATTTATTCGTTTTTTTTAAAGTCAAGCATTATAAGTTCTTATAATGCATGAAGTTTTTATTGAATAAGATTAAATTTTCTTTTTAACCTTTTTTGTTTCAAAGGTCTAAGTTTTATAGTTTGGGAGAAATCGCAATTTTAAAACTGTACTACTTATTTTTGACGCCCAGTGTATATATATATACGATACATACGATGTACTCCAAATTATCCGTCGTAGACTTACAGAATAGACGTCAATAACAGAAAACCTTATGCTGAACTGATCTGAACCGATAAGTAAGGTTAAGCAACGTACACTGGGACAAACAATCTGACGGACGACTAAAGTGGAAATTTATCGCGAGCGTTTCCGAGCTTCGAAGAGCACGGTAGGCCATATTGGTATCGCTTGTTGTCGATTAAGGACCAGCAGGCCGAGTACGATAGTGACAGCGTCGCGACAACACCGCGGTCCTATGTCAAAATGTCAACATTGACAACGCCATACATTGACGGCGAGCAAGCCTTTGCGCGGTATCCTCGCGCAATCAAAGTGAAATTTCAGCGTGAGCCGAGCGCGAGTTTGTCGTTATAGTGCGAGAGCTGCAGAGGTCATTTGGCGAATTGAAAACTCTGTCACTACGGTAAGTCAAGTTCGCCACACACTTTAATTTTCTTTTAATTTTTAACCGACTTCAAAAAAGAAGGAGGTTCTATGTTCGACTGTATGTATTTTTATTTCTTTTTATGTATGTTCACCGATTTCTCCACCAATTATGGATTAATTTTCAAAAATGTTTTTTGTTCGAAAGAATATACTTCAGAGATTGTCCCATATAAATTTTATCGATAATGATTCAGCGCTTTAAACCGGCCAAGTGCGAGTCGGCAAACCATTATCTATATAAAAGCGGCAAAAAAATCGCGTTTGTTGTATGGGAGCCCCTTTCATATTTAATTTATTCTACTTTTTAGTATTTGTTGTTATAGCAGCAATAGAAATATATCATCTGCGAAAATTTCAACTGTCTAACTATCACGGTTCATGAGATACAGCCTGGTGACAGACGGACGGACAGACGGACAGCGGAGCCTTAGTAATACGGAACCCTAAAAAATACTACAAACTACATCATCTAAATAAATGAGTGGCATTTTCGTTTGTGGTAATCTGCTAATAGTCATTGTAGTCTGCAAAAAATACTAGTTATCTACTTTGTGCGAACTGTTGTTGGGATTGAAGTCGGTGACTCATACGTTAAAACGTAAAATTATTAAACGTGGAAAATTATTAAAGGAATAATTATCCTCAGTCAATAAATATACCTGTCAATTATGAAAATTCACACAAAAAAGCACAATTTAACTTGATTATATTTACACAATTAGGATAGACTAAAAATAACAAAGAATTGAAAAAAAAACTTGTAATACCTTCGTGTCGTTGGCATGTTCAAAAAGCATTTGAACAATTTTCTCTTCAAGCAAATACATTTTATGCCCCTTGACTTCATGATCGTAAAACATTGTTCTCGACGTACTTGTAGCAGTAAAGTATCTCTTAAACCAGTGAAGTACCTATGAATTATTGTTCTGTAGTAACATTGAAGGTCAAAAAGATCATTCGTATTTAATGTCGGCAGTGATATCGTAGCAAGTGCCTACGCCATAATCGTAGCTTTCGTAGCACGTGCCCACTCGTGCGCGTATTTAATCTGAAAAAATATCTGTTATTATGAAGCGAATTATATGTTTTTATGGCCATTGGGGCAGACGAATTCGTAGTGATAATATTCGTAAAGTAGCGGGCAGTGGTTGGAGGAGGAGAACTGAAGACTGAGCTCAGTGGCGTGCCATAGGAGAGGCCTACGTCCAGCAGTGGCTACTGGGCAAGCTTTCGTAGCGCAGTAGCCACTATTTGGAATCGATTAGTTGAGTTAAGCTACGATTCAGAGAACCCAGATAAATGACAGTAGCCTCAGAACCTAGAGTCCTGATATTTTGTGCAAAAGGTTCCTTTTAAAACGTAGGCAAGGAATAAGGAAGAATTTTACGAATTTTCCACGGGAACGATGCCTCGGGCATCCTCTAGTTATGATACATACATAAGCTCACGCCTTGTCCCATTGGAGTAGGCAGAGACCACAGATTTCCACTTGCTACAATCCAAACTTACCTATTTCGCTTCATACACTTTCTTCGGATTCGGGTACTCCTAACATCGCCTTTTTTCAGTACATCATCAATTTGGTCTAAGTACTTTCATTTTATCTAGTTAACAACTCAAGATAAATACCCTAGTTAGGTTATTTGTGACTGTGAAAATGGAAAGGTACAACTTTCCTGATAGTCGTTAAGGTTCACAATTAGTGTGATGAGCTATTGTAGATAGCTCTTATTGGCTACCACGAAAATTGTAACTTTTACTAAACACAGTCACATATATTTATAACCTTACAATCTCAACCTTACAAGAGCATTATTTATCTTTATAACTATTATCCATATATTATATGTATTTATATATTATATTTTGTATAAATTTTATATGTAGATATTTATTATCTATGTAGAAAATTGCATGTGTTTATAAATATATTTATTTATTTTTTATTTGTATATTATTTACTTAATATAACACACCCTAATAAATTTAATTTTTCACATTTTCTCTTGGTACACCCTTGCCCACTTCAACCGCCTCTCCCTCTCACATAGGTTAGCTGGAAGAAAACTCATTTCTTGAGTTAAGCTCGCCGTTGTATATGTCCTTTCTCTTCTGTAATCTGTATGTATATATGTGTACAATAAAGAATAAACGCCAATCTCTACTCAGAGACTATTAAACAAACATTGTTATTACGATACGTCATAGGATATGTATTTACATTGATTAATTGCCAAACTTGAACGTAATCGAACGTGAATCTTTTGAAACAAAGTTTGATACAAGATTCTAACTTTACTTGTAGGTTACAGAAGTTGGATTTGAGAATATAATAATTTTTTTGAGGGACAAAGTCGAAGTTTCCAAATTATTTGGGAAATCCTTTAACGATTCTACCTATATTGCTCATGAAAAAATATCTATATTTATAGAACATGGAGTACAACATGGCAGCCTAACTGCATGAAAGCGATTTCCTCCAGGCAACCCTTAGAGTGGGACCGTTATTACTGAGATTTATAAGCAGGTGATTCAATTACAAATTATGCCACAAAAATATGTATAAATCTACACTAATATTATAAAGAGGAAAGATTTGATTGTTTGTTTATTTGCATTGATATTATAAAGAGGAAAGATTTGAATAGACTCCGAAACTACTGGACGGATTTGAAAAATTCTTTCATCATTAGAATCCTACATTATCCTCGATGAACATAGGTTTAATAATTTTCCCGAATTCTCACGGGAACAAACTCCCGGACGGAAAGCTAGTACAATATAAACACATACTAAAATCTAATAATACTCATATTATAAAATGATATACATATATATATATATATATTTAAAAAAACAATTCTAATAAAAGACAAGAAAAAAAGTAATTGCTTATTCAAACTTTTAACCTAAATAATAATAAATAAACGCTACACACTCAAAGGCCCACACTAAGGTTTTCCCTTGTGTTGTGGCCATCGGAACATACATAAAGACAAACACCCATCAAGACAGAAACAAACATCTGCTTTTTACACAAATATTTGCCCCAACTGGGAATCGAACCCAGGACCCGCCGTCGATCAGAGGCAGCGCTGCTACCACTCGACCAAACGGGACGTCTAATATATGTATAAATATCACTTAACTATAGAATAGCTATTAAGATACGAACATCTGCGCGTCAAACTTTCTCGTGGTGGTTCAAATTATGAAACTTAAATTAAATGGCAAAACCAACTCTTCAATTTGATCGCAATCGAAACAGACAACTTAATTCACATTTTTAGGGTTCCGTAAACTTTTCTAGTTTAGAGACAATACAGGCAAAAACGAAGTAGTTGTTTTTGTATTCATTTCTATGAATTGTCAGATGGTTTTTTTATCAGCTTATAATATATATAAGACTCACACGCATTATGATCCTTTTAGAGTTTAGAGCCTAAATGCGGAAACTGAAGCTCCTATCAACTAATATAACCGCTGCAATAGCTTTTGATTTTGATGATTATTTTTTTTAAATTCAGCGGTTTTTGAAAAAAACAAGAAAAACAAAAAACACATACACGTTATACCTAGATGACGTTTGTAATTATCTGCTAATAGGGTATGGTTGGGATTGAAGTCGATTAATTCTAACGTTTTTTACTTGGACTATTAATTTGTATAGGTATACCAGCATACAGAACCATTGGCGTGCAACACCGAATTTTAAAATTCTGCGCAGTAAAAATATGCTTAAATTCGTTTTTAGAAGATGTAAAGAAAAAAGGTTTTTCACAAACACAATCTCGCTAACGTAATGAACTTCTTTTAAAAATGTTATTCGGAATTTTATTTCAGAAAGTTGAATAAAACATGTAAATCTTCAAGTTCATCTTTTGCGTGCTACGAATCGAAAGAAATTTGATTTCTCTTAGAATATTTCGTTTTACAAAGTATTCTGAAATTGGAGAAAGAAACCTAGGTCTCACATTTAATAAGTGCTGAAACTTTATTTCTCTTTCGTTGCGTGGAAAAAGAAAATAATATATCCTCACCATTTCTGTGAAAATATAATGATAAAAAACAGATTTATATTTTAAAGCCTCATGCATATAAGCTAAGATAAACTAAATCTGAATAATCATTTAATAAACAGTAAAAATTACGTTAGGAGGTCATAGCTTCGGATCCTTATTTGGAGCTAAATTAAACCTATTTTTATATAAATTTGATAATATTGACTTAAGTACATTATGTCACCGGAAAATTTAAAAAACCGTAATGTTAGAATTTGACTAATGAAATTATAATCTCCCGCGATATTAAATTTTCCCTAGTAAAATTTTTATAAAACGAAATTTTAAGAGCCGTTTACACGAAAATAGGATAGGTTGGGTTAGATTATGTTTTTTTGTTTTTTTTTTAATTCGGTGAGGTTAGTTTGCATTAATATTATAAAGAAGTCCGTCAATGTGCAAAGAATGGGGCAGTTCACAAAGTACCGAGAGTTTATAATCTAATTAAACAATATTGTGGGTGTGACATTGTTACGGCGACGTATAAAACACTAACTTTCCTCCCGGGACTTCGTTCTCGTGAGAATTTGAGAAAATTATGTAGCCTATGTGTTAATCCAGGATTTCAGCTACCTCTATACCAAATATTATCATATTGGTGCAGCCACATGAGCGTTAAAAAGTAACAAACATCCATACATCCTCACAAACTTTCACATTTATAATATTAGTCGAATTTAAAAGACAAAAAGCTTTAAATAAAGTGGAAAAATGTCCCGTTTACCAATAAAACCTGTCAGAATGACGTAGTTATTGTGACCGCGGCCACTCCCGCGAGATAAATTAAAAGTTGCCAACGCAGGTCGTGCTACGGATGCAGTGGTCTATTAATTTTCCACTGCTATGAATTCGCGGTATTGGTAAAGGCTGGCAGAAAAAGGAAAACCATATTCTGCACCATTTTATAGTCAAAAACTTTCCCTACATTCAATGGCTGGTTTGATCGAGTTTAAGTGGTGCTGCCTCTTGATCGATGGGTCCTGGCTTCGAATCCCACTCGGGTAAAATATTTGTGTGAAAAGCAGATGTTTGTTCTCGGGTAGTGGGAATTTGTGTTTGTCTATTTGTATGTTCCGAGGGACCCACGATACAAGGGAAAACCTAGTGTAGGCCTTTGAGTGTGTAGCGTTTATGTTTATTATTATATTATTATAAATGGCCAAATCCGATCCGATTTGAGGCATCAGGCTTGGCCTAGGACTAACCAGATTTAATTTAACAAAAAGTTTCATGTTCCTTTGTAATGCCAATAACTATGTGGCAACTGCAAATTAGTTATTTACATTTTAGGGGCTGATTCTACCCATGAAACTGAACAACTTTCCCTGCCATATCAAATTCTCAAAAATTTCTACTTCGACAAAAAAGGCAATTTTTTTTTTCTTCATATTTCGACCAAAATTTATGTTCCTAAAATGTTGTTTAGTTTTTAGTGGGCTGATTCACATCTTTAATTTTTTCTAACTCAACATACACAGAAATGTAAAAGTTAACTAAGGTAAATACTCGTCTCTATAATTGTGTTGTGCAGGCTTCTTAAAATAAAATATTATTCTATTATATTCTTCTATTCTACTTTGTTAAATCTGTGGTCTTTGTCTACCCCAATGTGACAAAAGCGTAAGCTTATATATCTATATGTATTTATACTCGTATATTCAGATATACGATATTCGTATATTCAGACAAGAACCTTAGCAACCTTTAAAATCGATACGCAGGTAACTGTGACTCGTCTCCCTAGCTTTAGCAGTCGATAACAGTGTATCTCTGCCTTGCCTGTTCGAAATTTATCGCTTTTTGTCTCTTCCCCGGACAACTTTCCCTGGGCTTGTGCCAGACGGGAAATTGGTCGATTTTAACTAGTTTATATTGACTACATAGCTACATTTTTGTTAGTCTTTACACTCCCTCTTATTTTTGTATTTTTTTTTTGTGAAAGAAGACAAAAGCGAAAGAGATTGCATGTAATGTTTTATTTTTCAAAATATGGAACGCGAAGCTTGATCGTCACTTGTTTTTAATCTTCAATTTTGACAGCTTCCACGCTGGACTGGGAGTGAATGCCAACTCTTCCCAAGAATATTGTAGAAGCCAGTAAGTGAGACGCGAGGATTTGGTGTATTATGGGCAAATAGCTAACAACCTGTCACTACTATACTCATGTTCCATCTTATAACTTATAACCCTAAGAATGTATGTTTAATTTAATATTCGGCAGTAATTTTAACTTTAACAACAAACATATACGCAAATTTGTTTATTATACGTGTAAATGTAATAATAATATGTAAGTCACCGACGCCCTCAAAAACCATGCGGACATTGAAAGGGAACGTAGGGCGCTGGCAGTCAGATGCAACATGTTGGCCAGCAGGTTTGCACGATGTAGTGAAAAGGTTAAAATAATCCTGTTTAAAACTTACTGCCAGGTTTTCTACAAGTGCAGCCTGTGGACCAACTTTAAGCAAACGACCATTAGTGCCCTGTGAATCCAATATAATAATGGATTCAGGATATTGATGGGGCTGCCCCGCTTCTGCAGCGCGTCAGGTATGTTCGCGGATGCACGCACAGATGAAGCGAGCTGCCTCGTTGCTCTGCAGGGTGCGGGCCAGCTCCAACTCTATCCTGAGTACCGTGGCGGCGAGGTATGACTCACCTATCATGCGCCACCTCACTAGAGTGTTGGTTGCATGAGGTCTTGTTTGTCTTATTATTTATTTTATTTTCAATTTGTTTAATTTTTATTATTGACATTTGTAAATAAAATACTAACATAGGATAAGTTTTCCTAACACATAATGAGCCCCTGTAGCTTAAATAAATAAATAAATTATTATTGTATACCTACCTACTATGTTTCCATGTTAAAATCAATTTAAAACTTGTATAAAATTAACAAATAACCACATTCACATTCATAAGTCACATTCAAGTTTAGTAGTTAAAACTTGTTTGGTCAACAACACTAATTAGCAAACATGGTTCTTTTCAGATCTAAATAACCAACGAAATAGTAATAATTTGACCCTCAGGTATCTTCCCCTCACAGGGTCAAAATCCAGACCTAATTAAAGTTACAGGAGTTTCAATCCCAAAACCCGGCAAAGGAAAACCCATTAAGGATTTGAGTTGCCAACGTCAATCTTTAGTTGGAAAGTTTCTCTCTTACTATTAAAAGGTCTTTAAATATAGTCTTTAAGTCTATTCTCTATACAAATGTTAGGAAATTTTCATACTAACATTTTTGGATTTTTTTCGAGAATGCGAAAACTAAAAACAAAATTATGCGGAAAAGTTTGAACAATATTAAGCTAGTTACGGGCATACTTAGTTTATTACATAATGAAAGTTGACCGTCATTTGTAACTCAATCTGCAGCTTAAGAACAACTAAAAGTTGAGAATAACACCAACTTTTAACCGTGTGATGATCGGTTAAGAATAACACCACCCCATCTCTTTCCGTGGGTGTCGTAAGAGGCGACTAAGGAAACACAAATGAGACCTGCCTCCTAGTAATCCATCCCAGGCGTTGCCTTCATTTTTTTCTGAATCTGAGGTGTCGTCCTATGGTCTCATGCGGTGTGGTAGGCTCTGTAAAGGGCCGTCTGGTTCGCGACCACCCTCCTACCGAAGTCCGACGCCAAACAGCTTGCTGTGTTCCGTCGGTGCGTGGGAGTACCAGTGCCTTTATAGGCATTTTCTGGGTTAACTCGCCCCATCGTCGACCTCATCTTTGACCTTATGGTCAAGATTCAGGTCAAGAGTTAACCCATCTTATAATAATATAATAATTATAATAAAAGCAATGCGGTCAAATGTCAAAAAACTGTCTAAATGACAACGCCAGAGGGTGAACATTCAAGCAACCCTTAGCGCCGTCCCTCACCCGTTCAACGTGAAGTTTTACCGTCATCGGAGTGACGTGACGCGCGTGTTTGTCGCAGGCTAAGCTAACTATTCTGGATATTTTCTTTAAACCCTCGCGCGATTCATGCACACACACGATTTGTATCGCACGCGCCGTAAACAAGCGCGCGGGGGGTAACCCTTTTTAATCACAATGTATGTGCTTTGTAAAAGAATGAGAAATTTCGTCACTTGACTTGAAGGCACGATAGCTCATAGGTTAGAGCACTAGGAGATCTAATCTTTGGGTCGTGGGTTCAAGTTCCGTTCGCGCCGAATATTTTTCTTTCCTTAAAATATTATTAAAAATTTATTTGTAAATCTGATATAACTGTTTGTAACATTTACTCTACCGACAACCTCTTTAATTATAGAGATTACCTACCGTAAACAGGTGCTCAGTTGTAGGATATCATATAGGCTACAAAAACAATGTAGGTACTTATCGTAAACTAAGTACGTACAGAAGGCGGGACATTAAGTTATTAGACGTGTGTACTCTGTGCTGTTATGATAAGCGTGATTTTTTAATGAAAATGGGGTAACCTAATGCGCTGGCCTCTGTAGAGGTAAATAACAAAATGCCCTAGAGAATTTCTAAGCTTATGTTTAGTGAGTAATGTTAAGAAATTTATTATGGCCTGTATTCTAACAAAATTTTCCATAGGGGCCAATAACTTGGTACAGTCGAGGACTTGGACATTAAGGCGCAGACCTACCACGACGCATTTTGGCTGCGTGGATTAGATCAAAATCTAATTTGTGCCTTATTGCCATACTCACTGAGTAGATAATCACCTGGCGTTTGGTCGTATTCATGCGTAGCGTGTTCGTGGTTTGCAGTGAACACAATCACATACATTTTCCGCAAACGTGCGTAGCCTCTTCGTGCGACGCGGTGGGTCTGCGGGTTTATGCTGTAAATTTGCGACCGATACTTGCATTAGATGTCAGTACGTCTCTCTCTTGTGCTATACAGATGAGGACAGGGAGTGACAAATATCGGTTGTAGGTCGGTCGAAGACTCAAAGAATAGGTCTGTTCACGCCAGGTTGAAATGTAACTTTCCCTCTTACTGTATACAGCAGGGTTTCCCAAACTATGAGTCGCGACCGACCAGTGGGAGAATGACACATACCAATACCGAAATAAATTGGACTTATCAAATTCACTGCGATTTATAGTAACTCGAGTTGAAGTTGATGTCAAAACTGTAATGGCGAAACAGAGGAAAGATTTTCATCCTTCCCGTTGATATAACTTTTTAAAATAGTTATTCAATTAAGTAATAAAAATTGTATTGAAACAGTGTTATTTCAAAAGTCCTTTATGTCATACTAGCTTTCCGCCCGCGGCTCCGCCCGCGTGGACTACAGGTTATATCGTGCCCAACTGTGGGATAAAATGTAGTCTGTGTCCTTTCCCAGGCTCTAATCTATCTCTATACCAAATTTCATCAAGATCGGTTCAGTAGTTTAAGTGTGAAAGACGGACAGACAGACAGACAGACAGAGTTACTTTCGCATTTATAATATTAGTATGGATTGGTAACGGTTAAATTTCCTAGAGGTGGGTCCCCACTTTGTGAACTTGTATTAGATGGGTCGTAGCCCAGACAACTTTGGGAATCTCTGGTATATACGATATACCGTTGCTTTGTGTTTACTATAACTCCGTCAGTACGTTGCGCTCACGCAAACACCAAGTTGCGCTGAACTCACCGGACTGCTTGTTATATTTATGTATTTTTTATTTTATAAACTTAGTTTGAATGCATATTGTAACTAAAAGCAGTATCGTTTTTGGTTTATGCTAATATCGTTCAGTCGCAGAAATGTCCATTAAAGTTAACGCCTCTTTAAATATCATACTGTCACTTTTCGTCATGTTGGCGTAAACAAGGAGTTCATTACTTTTGAAGAACCCTTAACTGTTATGAACGTTTCTGTAACTAAACGACTGTATGTTTAAAACATAGTAACTTGTATTTGTTTTTTTTTTTAATGTACACAGGCCAGCGCATCAGGTTACCCACCTTCATTGCTAAACTGTTCTTAACGATATAATATAGAGTGCACGCATGTGATAACCTGATATTCGACCCTCTATACTTCCGAAATAAGAACAGTAGAAAGACGAAAGTGTCAAGCTCTACCTGCTCTGTACTGTACAATGTCGTCGAAATTTCGTTGTCACCATAAATTTTGTTAAATGAGAACTTCCTGAGTAGTATTTCATGTTGTGTGCGACCAACTTTGATGTGTTTACTTAAATTATTATTACAGTTTGTTATTTCAAACTAGCTTCTGTTTAGAACTAAGTTGACGTCGTTTGGAAGCTTTCCGAGGATACCGTGATGATTAATTGTTTTAGAAGTAGGCAGATGCAAAATTTTAGTTGCTAATGATTTTATCAACTGACTTCCAAAAGGTGGAACGGGAATTTATGTTGATAAAGGGTTTATTGTTTGTTTTTTAATTGAGAAACTACTCAACGAACTGAAAATAATTTCGAGAATACCTCTCAGTTACATATGAAAGAAGAACTGACTGACTGATTTATCAATGTAAATCTAAAACCACTGGGTCCAGAAGTATGAAATTTGTCATAAGAAGAGGAACTAGTTAAAACGCTTGTACGATGTTGTGGGCAGAAAGCTAGTATCAAAATAACATAAAATTGTAAACAGTTTGGGTGCTCGGCGGAAAGCTGTGTTGAGTTTGTAAACAGGAGCAGGGTAAATGAAGAGAACCAGATTTTCTGAGGCACATTTCTATTGCGTTACAATTAAATACAAAATTACATTAAAAGTGAGTGACCTGCGTGGCGGACGAGAGAGGACTGACGTCACCTCGCCCAACTCTACTGGAAGTGGCAAATATGTTGAATTGAATTTAGAAAAGGCTTTACTGAAAAATGTGCACTACTGGTCATATTACTTCGTCTACGTGAGAACTACGCCGCCGGTTTGGCCGAGTGGTAGTGAGGCTTTTGACGTGACAACGTCTTAAATTAGGTTGCGGCTGGGAGTCACTTATGAAAAAGTGTAACGCTCGGTAACGTTACGATGAGTCACCGAACGAGAGAGAGGCCCGCCGAATGCCTTGCGTCTCTCTCCCACTCAACTATGATCGGCAAAGTCGTTGTCACGTAAAACTTTCGCCCGTATACCGACTTTACAGGCAAACGGTTTTTTTTATTATGAGATGGATTAACTCTTGACCCCAATTTTGACCAAGGTTATAGATGAGGTCAACGATGGAGCGAGTTAACCCAGAAAATGCCAATTAAGGCATGGAGGCTGCCTCTTGATCGGCGGGTCTTGGGTTCGATTCTTAGTCTGGGTCAATATTTGTGTAAAAAGTATACTTTTGTCATGGATATTATGTCTGTCTCTGTGAATGTCCCACGACACAAGGAAAAACCTTAGTTTGGGCCTTTGAGTGTGTAGCGTTTAATTATTTATGCAGCCCAACTAGGCTTCAGACACAATAAAATGATTTCAGAAACTTTATGATATTTTTTGCCATATTCAAGTCAATATTTTGCTTCATTGAACCAAGACGGCCTCAAACAAACAAACAATCTGAGCCGTATCGGATGGGAGAGAGCTATTCTTGTTATTTGAATAGGACAATAGGAATCTGAGGTAACTCTTTGATACTCCTACATTTGTATGTTACCCTAAGCTATAGACAAATGTTCAGAAGCCAGCGCAGGTTCCTACATTTTCATTTCAAAACCGCTCTTATCACAACAGCACAGAGTGCACGCGTGTGGTAACCTTAGTTGCGGCAGTCCGTACTTTGAAACACATGATTTTTACTTTGAGTGTTCAAATCGAAGTCAAGACAAAAATATATTTATTTTATAGAATATTTAGGATGTTACTTAAAATAAGTTTGCCCCGACTGGGAATCGAACCCAGTACGTGTCGATCAACAGGCAGCGCCACTACCACAAGACCAAAGCGGCCGTTTGTAATAACAAATAAAGCTATAATAATAAATTCAATTACTTTTTCATGACGTTTCAACTCTCCTGAGAAACGAAGAGAGCTATTAGCTAATAGTCGTGTTCAGGCACACAGAAACACAGCTACAGTAATAAAGGTCTACATTGTACATTCGAACACACAATACACTGAGACACGAATGCGTAGTAAGTCAACTATCGCCGTTCCGGGCCATTTAACAGCATGTGCCGCTGCTTCTGATGTAATTTGAGTTACGATTGTTCGCCATAGTACTTTGCGTACGCTAAGTTACTACGCTTTGGGTATTGTCTTTGTTTTTGCCGTTTCTATTAAGCCATTGTTCGCCCAATTTGTAGAGGGTGTTCGAGTGACACGTTAAAGGTTTGATTTTTGAGGTAGTCGTTGAAAATAATAATAATAATGCAGGATGGTCCATTTTCTCTCCTTAGATAGAGTCAACTCTATTTTTGGTCTCTCCCTCTTTTTCTCTTATTTATCTCCTATTCTTTGGCCAAAAGCGCGCGGAAGTAGGAAGTAAAATTAACTACTTAAAAAACAGTAAGTACAAACCCAATAATGAAATTATTTCAGGCAATTTGGCCCATCGATACTTTAGCACCTTACAGACTATCATACATACAAAATAATTAAATCATTAACTCAACATTACGAGCTATGTAGAACCTTTCCCCTCTCTGTAGCACTAGCACACTATCCCCTTGGATCAGATGTCCGGGCTGCGAAACCTAGCCATTTTCTTTTACCAGTCCATATACGTCCCCACCGAGGGGCACAGGCCTCCCTTCGAAACACGAAAGGGATTTAGGCCATAGTCCACCACGCAGGCCCAATGTGGGTTGGTGGACCGCTCGTCTTTCGAAAATGATTTTTTCTTGGACGGGTGGGTTTCATCACGCACGATGTTTTCCGTCACCGTTGAGCAAGTGATAATTAGAAATCCGTACATAAATCCGAAAAGTCGAATTTAGTGGTACAGGCCCGCACCAGGATTTAAACCCACGACCTTCGGATTACGAGTCTGGCTCGTTACCAACTGAGCTATTACCGCTGGAAATTGCTGGACCTGTTGGACTCCAAGGGAAAGATCTTAACACCAAAACCTCGTGATGTTCGGCCTCTTCTCGATGTATGAAAAATTGTGCTCCGGCATTAGCTCAAATGGGCACAAGAGAGGTAAAGAAGAGTAGACAGTGTGACAGCCCTCAGAATAGTAGGGGCCACGGTGCAGGGTTAATATTTTGAATGTGCTGTAATAATTATGACCACAGCTGTGATTGTAACACTATAGCAACTACAATAAACTCTTTTTCATTATAGGTGGCAGTTTTTTTCATTCCCGGTTTTTGTTCTGAGCTTTACGCTTAATCAGGCAGTTCCAACCAAGTTTCATCTTCCATGGCAAGCAAAAAATGAACAAACTTTTCCAAGAATGACTCAACAGTTAACTTTTCTTTTGATACAAAAGCCTCGACTGCGACAACTTAACATTAACTTTTGTAAAAAGCATGAAAACAGAACTTCCTTAACTTCCTTTGCTTTGTGTGTGCAGAAATAAGCGATTCATTCTTTGATTCCTTATGCATCACTTTTTTACGTGTTTTTTTTTATTACTTAATCTCACCATTTTTTACATAAAACGTTACACACTCAAAGGCCCACACTAAGGTTTTCCCTTGTGTCGTGGGTCCCTCGGAACATTCATAAAGACAGACACAAACCTCAGGACCCGAAAACAAACATCTGATTTTAACACAAATATCTGCCCCGACTGGGAATCGAACCCAGGACCCGTCGATGAAGAGGCAGCGCTACTATCACTCGACCAAACAGGTCTTATTAAAGAGTCACTTTGCTACTAACACTACTTGGAACAGTGGACGAGAAAACAATCACAAATATTGTTGTACGGAGGGCTGCACATCAGATTACCACACGCGTGCACTCTGTGCTGTTGCAATAAAAGCGGTTTTGCAACGAAAATGGAGTAACCTGATGCGCTGGTCTCTGTACATTTGTACAACAACTTTGTCACAATAAGCTAAACTTAGCTCAGTCCACTGTATTTAAGAGATTAATGCCTAAATGTAAACCTAACTACATTTACACCAAAATAACCCTTATCACAATGACATAAGATACACACAAAAGGCAACTTAAGGGGTTCTATCAATCTTAATGACCGTCTCGGAAACTGTTAACAATTACCGACAAGATTAACGATGTAGACATTAATAGAGGAATTAGTCGCTGCCCAGACGTGGTTGTTATGAATAATAACCGGTAGTAGCTCGGCTGAGACCGGTTTACGGCCTTACTTCACCCTTTGTATCAGAAACACACATTTATAGGGAAGCTCTATTAAGGCGACTACAGCACCCGTAAAGGTAGCACACATAGGAATAGTGCCATCTGCGTCTCTCAACAGGCCTGGGCCGGCAGTGCGAACAGTGTCGATACACGAAGTTTACGGACTATGAAAGCGTGCGTGCGTAAAAACATGTTCGAAAGTTAGAAAAATGAGATTTATGGAAAGGTCACAGCTTAAATCGAAAAATGCGTTAACTACTTATCGAGAGTGTTCAATCACGAACATTTTGATAGCAAATTCAAGTTCCTGTGTGCATTTTACTATCGTTTTTACAGCTGAAAAGATACACAATATTGGGTATTTAGAGGTGACTTTTTGAGCTTTTTCTATCGAACCAAATGTGCTGAATCATGTTTTCAGCAAACTACTTATCTAGTTTATGTCCTGAATATTACCGTAGTATTTTTTTCTTCGATTAAATGCAGTGCGTCATGCTTATCTACGCATCATAAAATCGTAATTTAGGTGCTGTAGTCGCCTTAAAGGTAATAGGGTAGATGACAATTTTTTATTTTATTTAAAATGAATAGCCTGGGGTAAATAGGATTTTAAGGCATAAACATTTAAAACTCTCAATTAGACAGAGGGTAATACAGAACGATGAAATCACAACTAAGTACCGCCACATAAATTACATACAAAATTTTGTTATGTAAGAAAAAAAATATTGTTCAAGCTATGAGTTTTTAATTTTTCGACGATTTTCTAATTTAATTTCGAATTCGTGATCATGTTATCTATCTTTATAATCTATACTAATATTATAAAGAGGAAAGATTTGATTGTTTGTTTGCATTAAATAGGATCCGAAACTACTGGACCGATTTGAAAAATTTTTTCACCATTAGAATTCTACATTATCTGTGATGAACATAGAGTACATGATTTTCCCGAATTCCCACGGGAACGAAGTCCCGAGCGGAATGCTAGTGTTATATAAATAGATTATCTTAATAAATATTCAATCTCGTTATCTACCCCATATTTTTTGACAAGAGCTTTTTTTATGTAACCTGTTTTGTGTTCCACTGCATTCAAGACTTATTTGTCTTGTATTATGATCTCCCAACTCTTGGAAACTATAAGGGTATCCAGATCATCTAACCATCGCATCAAAATCGGTTTAGGAGCTACAATGTTACTGCCACAGATAGACGCAGAAATACACGTGTGATGCTTATAACACCCCTCTTTTTACGTCGGGGGTTGAAAAATTCGTACCTATAGTGAATACTATTCACTTTAAAAAGTACTGGACACCAAATCAACCCAACAATTTAGAACCATGTGATAAATAATAAAACACGAAGTAAATACCAATCTATCTATGTATAGGTACAGACAACAGCACGTCAGGCTTTCCATTTGCATTATAAAAACCGACGCCATTACAAGCGATGTAAGAGCGACGTCAACATGTAGAGCTCGATGTGCTGCCATGTGTACATCAAAAGTATTCAAACATTAATAAAGCTGAATCCGAAATACCAAACTCGATATTGGTAGCCTCGTATATTTATTTATACCACATTGTTACAATCCTGGGACCTTATTCTCTAAGTGCGATAGTGATAATCAAGCTGTATCGCAATCTTATCGCAATCAATTACTGTCAAATAAATTATAGATGGAACAGGAAATGGCCAACTTCATGTTATACTGTCCGAATTTTCAAGCTGTTATAACTGGAACAAAGACAGAGAATGACATTTTGAATGATATTGAATGAATGTAATTGTCAATTTGTCAATTATTTTCATGTTATTTGATAATTTCTTATGAAATGTTTTGTAATTATTTAAAAATACTAATGTTATTTAACAAGAAAAAGTAATTTGGGAGATACTGCTCTCTTAAAAATTAATGAGGTAAATAGAAATAGCCATATTGGGAAGTATTGACATGCTTTTAACCAGAAAAAGGGGTTGTTTTATATTGTTCTGGTGTTTGTTTACTTCTGAGAAATACTATTATTATGTTATTTTTCTCGTGTGATTGATAAAAAACATGATTATTGTTACGCAATTATAGCAAATAAACGTATGTATACGTATTTGTGGGTACTTTGGAATTTGTTGGGGGAATAATGATGCATTTTACGAGTAAATATGCTTCCACCATGGCGGGCTGTATATAAAAAAGTGCAAAAATTTTGCAAAAGATCGTCAAGCTGTACCATTTTTATAAATAAATAAACGCTACACACTTAGAGGCCCACACTAAGGTTTTCCCTTGTGTCGTGGGTCCCTTGGAAAACACAAAGACAAACACAAACACCCATGACCCGAGAACAAACATCTACTTTTTACACAAATGTTTGCCCCGGCTGGGTATCGAATCCAGGACCCGCCGATCAAGAGGCAGCGTCACTACCACTTGACCAAACCGGCTACATTATACATTATACCCCTGATTATGGATCATATTAAAACCCTAATTATTTTTGATTGCTTGACGCTCTGCCAACCCAAGTGTTAGTATATGGCCAATACAGGCGGTCGTCTCGTATGCCACTTAATTTTTAACGTTCTCAAATCATGATTTTTTTTAAATAATGTATTAAAATCATTATTTAACACCATTTTCCAGATATTCAATGTTCATCATATCAAACGTCTGGACATGCAAATAAAATAACATATTTTACATTTTGACAATGTCTGAACTTCCTAACGTGAATCCTTTCTTTGGAAATAGAAGTTTTAACTGCAAAACGATGACGAGATGAAGTAAGAAGTGTTTCCCAAATTATGATATTTCTCATTGGGTTATCATTATCGAGCAAATTTTAATTACAATTAAGCTTGGATAATTAAACCACAAACCACCACATACTCGTACGTAAAAGGGATCATAGTCGTAAGTGTACAGATAGATATATGATTTATGTCTTAACACACTTCTTCTTATCATGTAGGTATAGTCAAGTGTGAAGTGTGTTTACCCACTGAAGATTCCAAAAAGAAGTTCGGTTGAGCTTGTCCAGTCCAACAGTGGGTTCACATAGTACTTATCAAACAAAAAAAAACCCTGTGAATCAAGAACTAATAGCGTATTGTCTTAAACCTTTACGTAGCCTCTGAGTTAGTTTTATCTGTAAATATAAATCCCATTACACATTGCAGAAATGTGAACTGAGAGCCATTTTTAATATTGTGATATATGCCTTGGTTGTTGACTTCAACGAAAAAAGAAGTAATATCTAAATGGGTGCCTTTAATTTTGAAGTCGGTAAACATTTTTATACAATTTTTATTTATTGTATGTTAATTTGTAACGAATAAACACAAAAACTACTGGACCGATTTTAAAAATTCTTTCACTATTAGAATGCTACATTATCCCCGACTAACATAGGCTAGGATATCATTTTTCTAAATTCCCACGGAAAAGAAGTACCGCGTCGGAAACTATCATGAATAAAGTTTGATAAGGTACTTACATTACAGGCACTTTAAGTAAGTGTTCCTAATAAAATCAATAAATTGAAAAATTATAATGACAAACATATTATTTGAAGTCTTTACCTTCCTTACAGCATTAAGATAACTCTATCGTATTGAGCATAGAAAAGCATTTTTCTTACTTATATTATAAAGAGCACGCTAAGCTTGACACTTTATAATATACTTATTAGGGCATATGTATTTATGTTTATTATTATTTATGTTTAGTTTCGTAAGTATAATGTTTATAATTTAATATTCTTTCACCTCGGATAAGGTGTGGCTACCACTCACTCTCACCAATCACCCTAAGGTAAACTGGTAGATAATGCCATTGGGCATTAAGTCCGCCCTTGTACTTTTAGTGCATTAAGTTAAGTAAATAAATAAAATAAAAACTACATTCCTGTGAAGTTGTCCAAAATCCCTTGAATTGTTTTTTTTGTGAAGGTGTAACTATACTCCGTCCGTCTCAAACTTTTACGTTTATAGTACATATACATATGCTCATCCCTATAATCCCTATCAGGGTAGGCAGAGCATCAGTGGTTTTAAAACCACTTGATGCCACGTTTGAAATATATTCAAGAGGGTTTTAAGATGAAAAATGATGTAAGTGGTGAGAGGTTGTCAGCCTTTTGCCCACAATACAGCAAAACCCTCGCGTCTCACTTACTGACTTTTACAGTATGCCTGGGAATAGTAGGCAGCTGGCATATTCTATGTTTTTCTATTACTCCCAGTCTAGTATGGAAGCTACTGTAGCTTCCATGCTTCCACGTTTATAGCAGGGTAGGGTCATAATTATTCTAAACTCATTATTATTATTTTGTGAAACAAACTAGGTACATTGAATAGGTAAACGATCAGACGCACTCGCGTTACTAATAAAAGTAAAATATATAAAACATATATAAGCTTGTGCTTATATCTTAGAATGCATATGATAAGTTAATTTAAAAATTGTTTCTTTTTTACAGATTTTCTCCAAGCACAATAATCAAAATTCAATTTAGTTCATGTATTTTATTTTAATATAAAAGAGCATTAAAGTTATTCAAGTGTGGTCATTTTACATCTTTGTTACTTATTTTCAAGAGCTGATATCCTCTCTTGAACCTCCACGTTTCAAAACTTCATAATATGTCATGTCACTCATTTGTACCAACTTCGACGGCAATTGGATGATGTCTCGATAACTGAAATACAATAAAACTTTCTAAAGTAAAAGATAACTACTTTTTATCTATACTAATATTTAATTAAAGAGGGAAGATTTGTAGTTTTAAACGACTTCAAAAAAGGAGAAGGTTGTTCGACTGTATGTATGTTTTTTTTTAATGTATGTTCACCGATTTCTCCGCCATTTATGGACCGATTTCAAAAATTATTTCACCATCAAAATGCTGATTTATCCCTGAGTGACATAGGCTAGGTACTACATAATTTTTCCAAATTCCCACGGGAACAAAGTCGCGCGCGGAAAGCTCTCATGAAAATAGTTTGATAAGGTACATCATTATACTCAGCCCACATCAACCCACTGCTGGGTATGGGCTTCTTCTCTGTAGCAATAATCGTCACGGTTCTGTGCTAACCTCATCGATAGAGGTCCCGTCATTTTGACGATATCTTCTGACCATCGGGCTGGTTGGTCTGCTCATTGGCCTTGTTGCTCCCATTGGCCACCATTCGAGACTGCCTTCCACTGTCTGTCGTTCCTCGTATATATAAGATACATACTTGAGGTATTTACAAATGTTTGATCTTGAATTTGTAACTTCGCATTTTCGTGGTTTTGTGTGGATGAAGTTAGAGTGTAGACGTCATTTTCTATCAATTACCCTGCAAACAGATTTATTAATGAAAATTATGCAAAATACCTTTGATGTAAATATAATAGACTAGCTTTTACCCGCGGCTACGCTCTCGGGCAAAGAACTATTTTAGTCACCCATTTCATTCTTGACACCTTAATTTTCGAAAAATCCGGAAACACTCGTCCCTTTATTTGCCTTAAGGTTAATCTTGACGAAGTTTCGAGTTAAAATGTCCAAAAAAATTGTTTTCTCCATACAAACTCTGAACCCCCATTTCACCACCCCAGGGGTTGAATTTCGAAAAATCCTTTCTTAGTACTTTCAACCTTTACAAAAGACACCTTTCTGCTAAATTTTAGTTTTCTAGGTCTGAGGGTTTGGGCTGGGTGTTGATGAGTCAGTGAATCAGGACGTCCAATTTTATATATAAGAAATTGTATATATAAGAAGAGCTTGATATTTAAACGATATTGAGTGGCTTGTGCCTGAAGTTGTCGTTTCAAAACCCTGCGCACGTTTGCCATTCTTTACAAAATAGTTTTTTTGCAATATTTTTTTTTTTTGCTTTCTGTTGTAGGTATAACATAGATGTATTATCGTACTACTAATGTAAAAAAACCTGTTATTTACGGGACTATAACATAACCATTTAAATATCATATTTACAAATAAAGAATAGAATCTTGTATTATGGCAATTTACAAATAAAATACTTACTTCTACGTGGACTGACGTTGACAAATTTTGACACTTTTGATAAACATAGAGTAATTATAGTAAAAAGATAAAATGAACAATAGACACCTCTTTCATAGAAAAATAAAAAAAGTTTTATGTGTTTTAGAGTTCTGTACTCAAAGGGATCCATTTGATTTGGCAGTAAAACACGAAAAAGAAAATAATAATAATCAATTTTTATTATTTATTACGTAATCTCTATAATCCAATTACAGTAGTAGGAGGAAGAAGAAGACCCAGGTTTTGTTATTGAAGTTTTGTAGAATGACGAGTTCTTTTAAAGATGAGAGACCTGGGAGGAGCAAGTTATTAACTTATTACTGATCTTGGAAAAATGTTATTGAACAAGAAATGTCTTAGCCTTGTTTTCTAGAGCCCGGCCTTTCCCGAAACACGGCAATAGGCCCGGTGGTACCACATTGGTACCGAGGCAAAGGTCGCAGTCTTATGTGGAACGCTACATGCGCCTGCACCATTACACAACACAAGCAAATAGTGCTATGCTATTTGTCTTTATTTTGTATTATTTTGACTAATGAATGGTTTAGTGAAATTAATGGACAGAAAAACATAAATTTACTACGTTTCGGATGGCTAGATAACTCAGTTTGGCTCTGAGTTTCAGTAAAATTTTATTGAAACATATATATACACTGAAGCCTAAATCCCTGACGGAGTAAGCAGAACATCATAATGGTTGTAAAACAATTACATACCTAACCTACATTCTGACGGTCATAATATAATATAGAACATGAATATTCTTTTAAATAGGTTGTCAGTTTTTCAGCCACAGCAAAACCCACTAACTGGCTTTTAAAGTATCCCAGAAAAGAGTTGGCAGCTGGCACAATATAAGTTTCTCGTAATTATAGTCTAGCATTTAAGTAATTATTGCCATCAATATTTTATTATTGACCTCAGGTATACAGAGAAATATCCTCTTTTAACGTTTTAGTATTTAACGAATTACTTATAACATATCTAGGTATGTACTGAACCTAATTCAAATGTGAAGATTTTTTTATCTAAAAGTTTAAAAGATGGGATCATGAAAAGAAGATGATAATATTGGTTACAAAGCTTGTTTTCAGGTCAGTGTATTAGTTGCTACGTGCTGTCTCACTTTAATTCACTTTAGTTACAACCCCATCTCTCTTTAACTTATTTTTACTGTACATGTCATTTAGTTAATCACCGTGTAGAATGAATGTATTGAAAATCGCAAACTTCAGACAGGAAGTACTAAATGAACGAGAAAGCGAGAGGAATATACAAGAGACAAATATATTAAATTAGTTACAGACACGAAAGAATTTGGTAGTTTGGCAATTAATCAGCCAATGAAAACCTGTCATACCTATATCATTCAGTGGTAAAATATCATTCATTTTCAACATCCACTTTTGCTATTGCATTCAGTATCACTATCGCATTGAATTATCGCAATCACTATCATTATCTCTATCGCAGTTAGGGAATAAGCTTCCGGGACGTATGTCTCAATAATTCATACAAATCTCTGTCAGTGTCATTTGATTGAGGTGGATTGGGGCACCGGGAAATATTGGGAATTTCGTACATCAGAATATGTGACTGTGAATGGAAAGGTACAGTCAGCTTCAGAAATACTTCACCTACTTCTTTTTAACCGACTTCAAAAGAGAAGGTTCTATGTTCGACTGTATGTATTTTTTTACTTGTAGATATAATCAAATGTAGCAAACTTCACTAATCCTGATGAAAGAATTTTCAGACCGCCAAATGACCTCTGACTTGGTTTAACAACTGAAGTCAATCGACAATAGCCGGGACCGACTCAGAAGCACGGAAACGCTCGTGATATATATTTTTTTAATTGTGATTAATCGTAATTTTCTGCTGTCTGTACATGTACAATACAATAGGATATTTTACATTACTTTATATATAACAGCACATAAAGGTAGTATGTGCTTTAATTTCTCTAATTTCTTTGCTTTCATTTCTCTATATAAATTCTGCCCAACTGTAAATAATACCGAGCATTCACCCTTGAAAGAAACCCTTTACTTATTGGTCTACATTTCTATGGCTTCCCAAAACAAGCAGGAGTCTTATTTCAAAGGAAAGTTTTCCTTTTTCTAACCGACTTTAAAAAAGAAGACTTTCAATTCAACTGCATGTTTTTTGTATGTTTTTTAAGCGATTACCAATTATGAATTGATTTTCATGATTTGGTAATTCTTTTTTTTATTTCTAGATAGATAGATAAAATATTTATTTGTAACACTTAAACACACACATTATTTACAAAATCAACACATACCAGAATAAAAAAGAAGCAAAACAATAAAGATACAAAAAAGATTAATAATAATTATTACTTATTCTATGTATATGTGTGCCACAGTGCCACAAAATGGTCGTAGCTCAGCATTTGTTCTGCCTTTCGACAAAACACTGATATCTAACTTCTTTTTATCATGTAGATACAGTCAAGTGTGGAGCGAACGTGGTTAACCCTGGTGTCAGAGTTTTCAAACCGTGTTTCACTTGGTCTCTGGCCTTTGGAAAAAGAAGAAGTCGTATATAAATTATATCGAAATTCATTGAGCGTTTTAAGAAAAATAAACAAAAAAAAATACATACCAAATAAATTACTCAGGGAACCACAAATTAACCACATAATGGTTTCCTTCAGAAGTGCGTTGTTGTTGGGATGGAAATCGATTGGTTCTAACGTTTATAACTTGGACAATTATTTACACCCACGTTCTTTCTATCTAGCCAATGACTTGGAATAAAGACGATAGTTTGATCATGTCATACGTTACATCCTTTGCGATAAATTTCATTAAATGGCACGTGAAGAATTTAATAGCGGAAGCTCTCTCGTGGATAATTTATTTGATATTGAATTTGGGCCAATAGCCAAGATTTTGATAGTTTGACGCACACAGATGTACAAGCTGAATGAGCTCATTACGCCTGCCCCTTTATTATCCATATCTTGTCGAGATCTCTCGGAGCTTTACTGACCACTTTTTTTCATCTTAGTATAAAGAGGAAAGATTTGTACCTATGTTTGTAACGAATAAACTTAAAACTACTGAACCGATTTCAAATTATTTCACCATAATAATGCTACTTTATCCCTGAGTAACATAAGCTACCTAATTTTACAGAATTTCGGCGAATTAAGTCCGGGGCCGAAAGCTAGTCTTTTATATTAAAGAATGGAACTCTCTTTCTACGTCTGTATTTCCGAGCTCAAATAACCCAAATCTCTTTACAGTTCGAATGAATAGGCATCTTTTTCGTTAGCTTGCTACATTCTCGACCACATCTTCTCGTCTGGGCTAGATTGTGGTCAAGAGCGAACCTAATAATCTCAAAAAAAAAGTCTTATAAAGAAAGGCTTGCTCGCCCTCTGCAGGCCGAGTGCGATAGTGACAGCGCCGCGACAACACCGCGGTCCTATGTCAAAATGTCAACATTGACAACGCCATATGGCGAGCAAGCCTTTGCGCGGGACCCTCGCGCAATCAAAGTGAAGTTTCAGCGTGAGCCGAGCGCGAGTTTGTCGTTATCGTGCTAGAGCTGCTGGTGATGTTATTTCGATACTTTTTTGACATTTGACAGTGTTGTTTTCACGTTGTGCTTGAGCTGCAGACTAATATTAATATAGCGCTACGAAGAAGTGTCACTACCACTTGTTTTTAAATTAAATTAATCAAACCAAATATCTTTATTCACTGAAATGTGGTTAATACAGTTGTTTTCCATTTTTTTTCACACATTCAAGCTGTCACCAGAATGCAAAATGGCAAGTTGCAGTCCAATTGCTCACAATCACGGACTTTAAAAAAATTTAAAAAAATAAAAGTTCACAATACGTAGATCTATAACGAGTTTCGGAGTTATGAAATGAGCGATTCCTAGTGTTTATTTAAACATATTATGGAATTATTAAAATGATAATGTGATTTAAAAAAATATAATCAATGAATTACATGCAATAAATTATTTAAAAGTCGAAATTTGTCAAGTTAATAATCATTATTGATTGAATTTTAAGTATCATTATTGATTGAGTAAAGTAACACAATGAATAAAATTAATGTCAAAATCAAATCAATGAATAAAATCTCAAAATAAACATTCAGCAGCTCGAGTATGTTGGTGGTATGTCAAAATGTCAACATTGAGAACGCCAGAAAGCGAGAAAGCCTTTGCGCGGGGCCCTCGCGCAATCAAAGTTAAGTTTCAGCATCAGCCGAGTGGCGCACCGCGCGAGTTTGTGGCCATCGTGCTCGAGCTGCAGAAATGGAACAGAATACTTTATCTACTAAGAAATTGTGAATAGAACGTTTTATCTCTGTACACATGATCTTTTTTTTATAGCCTTAATAGGAGTCGACTGAAAATTGTCTCTCTCTCCCTATTACAAAAACATTCGTACCATATGATGTTCGTATTTCACTTGCCAGGAAGCGAGTCGAAATTATGGACGATAAATTCTAGACTTTACGAGTAGATACGAACGAACCATAACCTTTGAACTTTCGATACTTCTTGTACCAATATGTATGTACTGAATTATTCGGTTTTGGTTATGATATAGTGCTATTCTGATATTGAAACCTGACATTGATTTTAATGTCTTGTTGTGTCTCCGCTCCGCAATCATCAATTTTCCGAATGCACACGAGTCTATAAGTTTTCGCCTACAATAATTTTAACTCAGAACTACGTACTTTATTGTATTTTTTTTTTCATACCATTACTTATTATGATAGATATATTTTTGTACAGTCAACAGTACATCTGGTTACCACAAACTGTAAAATTTTCCCAATTGGTAGTAAACTCTAATACTTGAAAATAAAATTAAAAATCGATTGAAGAAATTTGACAGTTTAGAAATTTTGAATTTCGCACTTTAATATTGTTTTGTTATAATTTCGAAAACATGAAGTACCTATGCGGACAGAAAAAGACCTTTTACTAATAATAGTTAAATTATACGTTGCATCTAACATTCGTAAACATTGTTTTTCATTGGTTTTTGGTTGTTATAAGCTTGAACTTACTACGCAATGTGTAAGTAATGCCTACTGGTAAGGCCGTAAGAAAACAGGAGGAAAACAAAGCCAAATTGCCAATTATGTAAAAATTATTGGTGAACATTGATATCCTTAATTCAATAATATGCCATATATTTTTTACAGATCATTATTTCTAGTCAAATGACACAAAATAAAATGGGATACTTCATTAATTACTGTCCGGATATCTAAGATCATCTAAAAAAGGGATGATGCTTGTGATACGTAGTAAATAAGTACATAAACCTGGGATATCGCTTGGAAAAAAAAATCCTGACTCAGCTATTAGGCCCTCTAATATTCTGCCAGAGAGGTTTTACGCGCACTTCGTAGAAAAACAAATCAAGGGTTTTTTTTTAAATTATATTATGGAAGAATATCGAAGGGAGGCCCGTGCTTTTCGTGGGGACCTATATGGGCTGATAAAATATAAATAAATAAACTTTTTAGAAAGAAAATGAAACTGTAGCACATTAAATGATGTTGTCCTTTATATGTTCTGTGATGTTGTCTTATTTTTCGCTTTTTGGAAGTCTGTTTAATTTTTTTTCTAAAAAGATTAATTATGTTGCCCTCAATTTTCCTGGGATTCCATCATAAGATCCTGACTTGGTAACAGTTGAAAATCGTTCCACAAATGGCGGAGAAATCAGTGAACATACATAAAAAAATACATACAGTCACACATAGAACCTCTTCCCTTGAAGTCTATTGAAAAATATGGAAGAAATAGAACTCCTTTACTCGCAAGGCACTAGAAGGTAGTTAGACATTCTCCAGATGCACTATCTAAAAGTTTCCTCACTGGTTCATCAACGTCTAGATAAGTTTCAAAAACAAACTTAAGAACTATTCCTGCCCATACTATACGTAGAGAACTAATGTGCCTTGCTAGTTGCTACGTTTTCAGTGAATTCAAGTTTCTGCTCAATGCATACCAGACGGAGAACTCTATAACTTAGCATTATGGAAATCTAGAATGTTAATATGAGTTTCATTTTAACTTGGCTACTATTAATAAAGCATTTGGAGATTTTATGGGAATTATAGTGTGGAATATGACAGCAATATGCATCTAGTAATTATCTTGCATAGAAACATAATTGTTTTTGAAAATTGTCAACTTTCTCAAACCAGAGCGTATGACCTGCCTAACTCGTATAGAATTGAAACTGTTGGCTTGACGCCAGCTTTAAGTATTATTAATCGTTTAAAAATTATAAATTATGGTCGATCTAAATTGATGCAATTTGACTTGACTATTTTATATATTTTGTATCATTATTATGATTAAATTTTCAGGACATTTTTTTTTTCAATTCTATACCACGTTTCAGAAAAAATCCAATTTAATTTAATAGAAACTGGTACCATTGGTTTATACAATACATTATATCAATTGCAACGATTATTATCAGTGAGTATGCCAAGATTGTGTGCAACAAATTTTTCTTTAATTCTCTCAATAATTCGACATTGTATAGTTGAAGAGACTTGAGTAAAGTCAGGCTAGCTTCCGCTATACTACTACTCTACTACTTATCGTATAGGTATAGTCAAGTCAGAGTTTTTAAACCGCACGATGGCTTCTCTGACTTGGTTTTAACGACTGTAGTCAATCGACAACAGCCAGGCCGACAGCTTAACGTGCCGTCCGAAGCACGGAAACGCTCGTGATAAATTGCCACTTTGGTCACCCATCAGGTTCCGCTATAATTACTACCTATATACATAAGTTTGGACTGGTCAAATGTCCAATATCGAAGCCTTGTATTTTCGACTCGACCCATTGACTCCCCTACAAAGTTTGGGGCACATAAATCTTTGAATGGCATCGGCTGTGACCCAAACAGAGGGTTTACACAGAATGGTAAGAAGATAGAGAAGCTATGGCCAACTCGGTTTTGTACCCAAGTCGATTGTGAAATGTCAAAAATATTAGAAATCTTGACATGTATCTGTTTGTTTCATTATATCTCATAAACGAGTTTACCGATTTCGATGAGTTTTTTTTTGTTTGAAAGCTGATTTTATTGAGATGGTTATATTTAATCAAAATTTCTTTTGCTGTTTAAGAGTTATAAGTTATAAGCGATTACTGTCGGGGGTTATGCTCAATTTTAAATTTTGAGTTATTCTTTTTTACAGGCTTGATTTTAGTGTAAAATAAAACGCTTTTAAAACATTCTTTACGTTATTTAACTCGCATTCGTATTTTCAACAAGTTCTTTCATTTAATACACATATTGTAAGAGTGCATTAAAATAATCAGTCCACCATCTTGGGTTTTCCGCCATGTTAGATTTAGAATAAAGTCACAGGATAATAATTGTCATCCGAACTATACGTGTATTCCAGATCAAATGGTTGATGATATCTGCTTCAAAATTGAGTTGCAAGATTCCACCCGAACAATCAGTTACATACATATATACCTATTGCAAGTTAAATAAAAGAATGTAAAAAAAAAATGAATCTTCCTTCAGTTAAAGCTCAGTGTTGAGTTTACGACTTCTCGAGAGAGGTCTTGTCCTTTGATGCGAGGACCAAATATCGGAACATCCTCGTGTATTTTATGCTTTGTTGGGTTTATCTTGTTTCTCTATGGCTTGAGTATGGATTTACTGAACACAATAGATTCAACACTACACTGATGGGTGAGTATTTGTACGGACAGTGTCATTATCCAAAATTAGTAATCCAAATTCGTTCTTTGGAATTTTTATAAGTAAAAATAGGCCTTTTAGAGTCGGACTCGTAAGCGAAAGGTACCGAGTTCAAACCCTATTGCTACCAATGTACCAATTACTGGTTTTCTAAGTTACAGTTGTACCTTACTGTTGTTTGTGAGGAAACCTGCATATTCAAAATACTTAACGTGTAACCATAATCCAATCTAGTCAGGTTCCCCTGTTACCAGGGTCACGGAGGTCAGATGGCATTCGCTCCACTGTAATGACTCGACCTGCCAAATTCTGGATCATAGTCAAGCGTACCCTGAATGAGAAACGGGACTAAGCGCTGAGAAAAAGAATTAAAAATTTGCCCTTTGTATTCTTCTTGTATCTATAGATAGATAGATAGATAAAAGCTTTATTCACTCCAATAACACACATCAAAACACATAAACAAAGCAATAAGAAAAAGTTAAAAATAAAAATAAAAATAGTAAGAATCAGTCGACACTGAGTGTCCCAGGAGTGAAGAGGCGCTGACTCAGCATTATGCTGCAGACAAAGACTACAGCGCTGATCTTCCGTCAGGGCGTAGATGTAGTTTTAGCAAGACTGGCAGTGAAGGTGAAAATTTAAAATAGAAGAGAGTGTAAGGTGATGTAGAGTAAGTAGGTATGTTGTATAAGAATGATATTATAATATAAAGATTAATATGGTGTCGTTTGCACAGTATTTCAGAAAATAACGTTACGGTTACTTTAATAAAATGATAATGATTAATAACTTCCGGTCATTACTAAAACACACCGGTTTAAAATGTTATTTGGTGATAAATTAAACGTAAGTACCTATTTGCCGCTAGTGCATAACAATTTCATAATTTCCGTTCGTGTGGTTAATTTATATTAATTAATTTTTCAACAAAGCTTGTATTATGATATGATGCCTGCGGTTGTGACATAAAAGCTCTAAATCAGGTTAAAGTGGTTAACTCTTCTTATTGCAAAACATGTTCATTGTACCTACTAATAATTAAGCACATTTTATTTGCATTTGCTTTTTGTAAGTTCTTTGAACAGTACCTTTAGCAAAAAGGAAATGAAACGCGATACGGTAACTAATTCTAAATTTTTTCTCTCACAGTAAAGTCGTCAATTTCTATGAAAGTCTCGAAAAATGTCGATTATCTATGGGAAGACCTGGACACCATATGTCGTAGAGAATAAACTAAAAAACACCTAAGAGTAGTGTCTGGTTTAGCCTAGTAAAAGTCACAGTGTTATAATGAATTTCATGGTGGCTTTTTAAGGAAAGGTGTTTTGGTTACTTTACTGATCCGTCTTTTAAAATTTCACGTTATAAAGATGACTGCATTCAAGTTATCCATGTGTGCACCCTATGCCTTTATAATAAGAACGGGTTTGCAACAAAAATACGTGATCACTAGTCTTCTCTAGCACTTTAAGGGTCACTTTCAGTCTAACTTCTTCTTCTTCTTATCGTGTAGGTATAATCAAGTATGAAGCGAACTTGGTTAACCCTGGTGTCAGAGTTTTCAAACCGCACAATGGCCTCTGACTTGGTTTTAACGACTGTAGTCAATCGACAACAGCCAGGAACGGGAGCTTAACGTGCCCTTCGAAGCACGGAAACGCTCGTGATAAATTGCCACTTTGGTCACCCATCAGGTTCCCTGCCTCTGTGTACGTTGCTTAACCTCACTGATCAGTTGAGATCAGCGAGAGCCACTGGGCTACGAACAAGGAACATAGGTGAATACTTAATTGAAGGAACGTACCGTACCTGCACTTGTGGGTAAAAACAGAGTTTAAATAATTCTCAAGCATCGGAAAGGTTGCCTGTCCGCAATCAGGACGAAACCTTCTAAATTATTGACTTAAGCTTCCCAGAAGCCTGCACAGCAACCGCCCTAGTAATAATTCAATCAACGCGGCATTTCCAAGGAACTTTCCAGACGCTTTGAAGGAATCTAGACTTTTTAAACGCTTTTTAAGGTTAGGTTGATAGTTTCAGCAGCTCTAGCACGATAACGACAAACTCGCGCTCGGCTCACGCTGAAACTTCACTTTGATTGCGCGAGGGTCCCGCGCAAAGGCTTGCTCGCCCTATGGCGTTGTCAATGTTGACATTTTGACATAGGACAGCGGTGTTGTCGCGGCGCTGTCACTATCATACTCGGCCTGCTGGTTTACTGC
Source organism: Aproaerema taeniolella (assembly GCA_949987775.1). Classification (NCBI taxonomy): domain Eukaryota; kingdom Metazoa; phylum Arthropoda; class Insecta; order Lepidoptera; family Gelechiidae; genus Aproaerema; species Aproaerema taeniolella. Next base: position 16,119,114 of record OX465255.1, on the reverse strand, counting down.
TTTTTTTATATTGAGAAAAACACTTTTTTTCGATTCATATAAGTGCTCCTATTTAATTATTGTGTCTAGGAAAACTTATTGTTTCTGAAATTATAACAAAACAACAATAAAGTATGTAATTCAAAATCAAATAACCATGCATAAACTTTGCTTGAAAGTGTAACAGAAAACAAAACATACATCCATCCAATTTTCTCTTAGTAAACTAAACCAACCATGTATCTAACCCAGCAAAGGTCACGCGTCCTCCGTGACCCCAATCTCAGTAATAAGTCAATCAACCTCCATATCCCTGTTACGTCGTCACAGTTATCAGTCAAGGAGGCATCGTTTATCTCACTCAACTTCGAGGCAGGCCCTGAGGTGGCACTTTCCTTAACTTATCTACTTAGACGAAGAGGTTTTTTTCAGGGAAAATATGCGACTACCACTTTACATAATGGTAGGTTAATTTTGGGGAGATATCTGGTGTTTTTTAGCAAAAAGTTAATGAGGCTGGGATTTTGGCGTTTTATGTGAATCTTAGCTTCCCGTGGGAATTAGGGAAAATTTTGTAGCCCTTGTATTATTCTAAAATATTATATATATTACTGAAAAATTTCATCATAATCCGTCCAGAGTTAAAAAAATAATACAAAGTCAGTAGTTTGCTGTGGCAAGTGTGCATAAATAACCATATATGCTTTTGAAGAATGTATTGTGTTTGTATGTTTGTTTGTTCCTACGTGAAGGTGGAGGTAGGTGAAGGTAAAGGTTTTAAGATTTATGCTATGCTAGCATACTTATGTGATATACATTTGTCTTGAATGTATCTCTATCTGGCCTCTCCTTCTAACGCATCGCGTTAGTACGGAACAGTTAGAATGAACTCAACATGACAAACTTATCTCACGCGCTGACGCCTTAAGCCTTATCTTTCATAGAAACGAATTGTCGAGCGAACAAAGTCATAACTCTATTTTAAAATAAACCCATTCGAATTTCCTTTGGAATCCTCACTAGCACTCCCCACAAACTATAAAAAAGAGTACTTAATCAAAGGAAAAAAATGAAAAATAAAAAATAGAGAGAGCTCGTTTCAATTCGCGCGAACGATGTCACATACAGGGTGCTTCACGAAATATATTGTACAATACATCTCACTAACGGCGGCGGCTCGTTTTTATTAACTTCATTTTCAGGAGTTTCCCGGCTTCACACGCTCATATGAGAAGGTATTTTGCGTAAAATTTAAGTGCTTGAACAACTAATTAATGGTAACAAGGGGTGTTCATTACCATTGTTTATTACCTTGATGGTTGTCTTTTTCTGCAGAAACCAATGTTAAACTCGTATACGACTCGATGCTTTTCCGAACTCAACATAAATTTGCTTTTTTCTCATTTAGACGACTGTTTTACTATCATTTTTATCCAGACTCTCACGCCTACCGTCTTCTTCTTATTGTGTAGGTATGGTCAAGTGTGTGGCAAACTTAACTTACCGTGGTGTCAGAGTTTTCAAACCACCAAATTTCCTCTGACTTATTTTTAACGACTGTAGTCAATCGACAACAGCCGGGACCGACAGTTTAACATGCCCTCCGAAGCACGGAAACGCTCGTGATTAATTGCCACTTTGGTCACCCATCAGATTCCCTGCTTCTGTGTACGTTACCTGTTGTGATAACGCGTAAGTGTATAGATGGAAATGATAGAATTAAATTATGAAATATGACAAGGTTTTCAACCTTTTGTTAGTGGTTAATCAAATACCTATTTCAAAGAAATATTAAGTCCTGTATTGCTTAACGATTGACATACTTGATTAATGTATTACCGAATTTCCACCCGGGACTTCGTTCCCGTGGGAGTTCTGGAAAATTGTGTAGCTTATGTTACTCAGGGATCATATAGCATTTTAATCGTGAAATAATTTTTCAAATTCTCTCCGAAACTACTGGACCGGTAGTTTCGGAGCCTATTCAATGCAAACAAACAAACAAAGCCGCAGCCTATTCAATGCAAAATTATTATGGAGAAAGAATGTCAAAGTATCTAGTACCAAAAATATTTAATAAAATTCACCTATTACGTCAGATACCTAAAGTAAGTAGTATAAGTATTCTTAAGTCAAAACTGAGGGACTCTTTGCTCGATGGCAAGATGATGGACGTGACGTCATCACAATTACATTCAAGCGGATAAATAAGTAAATAGCACACGCCTCGTGTTGCCGTCGAGCGGCGGGTCCACTGGTAATTTAATTAGTTGTACGAGTAGTTAGTTATTATTTTTATCATTTTCAAAATTAGTTATAATTATTGCAGAGTTAAAGTCAAAAGTTGCTTTATTTCATAAAATGTGCAGAATGTTACTTAAAATAAGTCAAAATGTTTATGGTAGGTTTTCATAACGCATAAAAAGAGCGCGTCTCGCCATCAAACTGTTTAGTTTGGCGAGTAACTAAGACAAAACAAACTGTAACTTACCGTTGTACGAATAAATTAATAAATTAAAAAAAAAATCAAATGTTTCCACTTTAGAATATTATTAGTGCAGAAATACTTTTTGTGCAATATCTGTCCCTATATACCACTAGGCATAAAAAGGGGGCATAAAATTACATGTATGTATGTATTTATTCTTTATTGTACAATGATAATACAGAGGATAACAAGTTTACAGTAATAGGAAGTTTACAAAGGCGGGCTTATCCCACGAGGGGATTTCTTCCAGTCAACCTAGTAATAGTATTTAAGAGAACATAGTACTACTCGGCGTAATGAGAAATTAACATATGACATATGACTGTACTTGCAAAAAGGATAGTAAAGATAAGTAGTACCTCGGATCTAGATATTCTGTACAAAACAGACTAAGTTCAACTTCCTTACAGCGAAGATCACTTCAAACTTTGTACTTATGTAAGAGTTTGCTTCCTAAGAATCAAGTGCATATCGTCTTCGTGAGGTTCACCTCTTTAGGTTAGAACAAAGTTTATGTGCATTCACTGTAATACTAGTGGCGTCACTATACCATCTGAGGCCCATGGCAAATTCATTGTATGGAGCCCCCAGTAACAAAAAATAATTAAGTTACCAGTGGATGCGTTTTAAAATTGTTTGACATCCTTAAGATGAGATAATAGTAGATTACCCAACAAGTGAAAAAAGGTGAATTCTTTTCGAGGGATACAAGAGCCGAGATGAATTTTTTTTTCACGTGTTAGGTACTCTTCTTTTTACCATTGACTACGAGAAAAAGAAAATATTTACTCTGTGACAGTAAATTATCAACAATAGCTGCTGCTTTAACGCGAAATGACTCTGGAACGAGAGGTTCACTTTCATCACTGGATGTCGAACTCATTTTATGATTTGAGACAAAAACTTTTAACAGAAACTTTTAATTGCATGAAAATTGCACAGAAAATTGGCTGAACTTTATTCTAATTTAAACATTTTTAACCGAGCCATATTCCATACAGCCAGTTATTACATACAGCCAAGTTTTAGTACGTTTTTATAGCGAGAGTATGCAACCTCCTTGCACATTTTCTTTTGTTTTCTTACTAAAATCCGTATATTCGCGCATGTTCCAAATTCAAAATGTTTTATTCACTCAGTGAAATAAACAGCGTTTTATTCACTGTTTTTGAAGAATAACGGACCCTTTTTCGAGGCGCAATGGTAAAAAATTATATCTTTCCTTTCCGTATGAATGCGTTTAAATCTGAATTATTTTTTATTCGTCTCTTACTTTAATTGATTTAAAGAACTTATATACTTTGAAATATCTTACTAGTATCAGCGTAACTCAAAGTATGCAGTTAAACGTTACTTCGTGTGTCAAGTTTGTAAGCAGCTTATGGGAACTTGAAATGAAGCTCATGGGGCAGTATAACGTGTTTGAAAGCGAATTCATGGTTCAATATAAAGATGTCACCGGAAAATTTTAACAACAAATTCACAAGTCAAATTATAATCTCCCGCGTTTTTATTGAATTGCGCCTGCATTAAATTAGGATAAGTTAGGTTATGTTAGGTTAGGCATTTATTGTAAAAAAAACTTCAAAGTCAAATAACTTGAGAATGGTTAAGTTTAGGGTACAGTGTTTCATAGTCAAACCGGTCAGGAGGTTTACCATGATCGCTTAGCGCGATCCAATTTAGGACCTAAACAAGTCTGCAACGCTTATTCGCACCATGATGGCTTGTAAGCGATTCAATTTTGGCGCTGTTGCGATTCAAAGGACCATAGACAACCGAGCAGTTAAAATGGACCATAGACAACCGAGCAGTTCAAAAGCAGCGCCATCATGGTACCATTTAAAAAACATTCCAATTGCGAAGCAGTTCAATGTTTTATCCTAAATAGAAATGCTTTTAAACGAACGTGGTTGGTACCCTGGAATGATGGGAACTACAACCTCTTCCAGGATCTAGGTCGACTTAACCTTTAACCCTGTATATTTTACATGGCAAAAATCAAATGTCATTAGAAATTGCATGTTTCACAGTTATGGATAATGTTTGTTCAAGCATAATCTTCTTTTTTAAATTTTTAACTTTTGACCATTGCAATCAGCGACTTGCGTTATTATAGGAATGATATTACTGTCATGTTATGTCCCAAATCTGTGACTTGTATTTGAGCATCACGCGGATGGTATGAACACCAGAATCATTTCTTACTTTTAATTAGGTACAACAATAGAAGTTAAATTTTTTGAGTGGCTATTAATTATTTATCGATAGTAAAACTATTTTTACTGCAGGTAAAAAATATTTTTAAAATAGGTACGCACGGCAGCACATCAGTCAAGATATTATGTTGACCTTAACGTCGCCCTTATCTCACTGGGAATAGCGTCAGCTTTCGTAGTGCCATCTGACGTGCTGCTGTCGCTACATACCTATTTTTAGGGTTCCGTACCCAAAGGGTTAAAACGGGACCCTATTACTAAGACTGCGGAGTCTTAGTAATAGGGTCCAGCGGTGTCCGTCCGTCCGTCTTTTTGTCCGTCTGTCGCCAGGCTGTATCTCATGAATAGATGAAATTTTCACAGATGATTTTATTAATTTTGTTTATTTTAATAAATTGGAAACATACAGCATTTAGTAGATCTAACGGACATGGAACAGCTTAATTAACACAGGAGCCAAGAAAGTTTCCACTAAAACCTATTAAATCATGTATTTCTGTTGATTGAGGGAAAAAACGGGACCCTATTACTAAGGCTCCACTGTCCGTCCGTCCATCCGTCTTTCACCAGGCTGTGTCTCATGAACCGTGATAGTTAGACAGTTAAACTTTTCGCAGATGATAGATTTCTATGTGCCCTATAACAACAAATACTAAAAACAAACGTGTTTTTTTTGCTTGTTTTTATAGATAATGGTAAAAAACCCTTCGTGCGCAAGTCAAACTCGCACTTGGCCAGCTTTTTTTTTATAATCTCGGCTAAATCGTCACTTTCTGTTATCACAACTTCGTTAAAACGACAAAGCTTTAAACCAGCAAGTGTGTCACCAAAGTGGCAGCTTTGCCGTTGCCGAGTAATACCGTGATACAATTAATAAGGGGGCTGGGTCAAGAGCGCAGGTTGGCTTAACGTAAGCCTCTTGCCGTCACAATGGCTGACATGCTTTCGAGGGCCCAGACACTCGATCTACATAATATATACATAATAATAAATATATACACCTATTTGGTTACGAGAAATTACTTGAAAGTTCGATATTTTTCCAAGTACGACAAAAAATTTAGAACTAAAGTCAAATTAAGTAAATAATTTATTATGTAGGACATATAAATATATAAAACTCTAAAATCAAATATTTTTTATAATCCTCGACATTCGATTGCTTATTATTTTAACGGTTTAACCAATTTTGATGAAATCTAGCTAAAAACCATCTGGATGACGTCAACTTTCAAACAAAAAACTGCATCGTAATCAGCCCATTCGTTTGGGAGCTATGATGCCACAGACAGACACACAGATACACAGACATACAGATACACGGACATACAGATACAATGCCAAACTTACGTCCCCCTCTTTTTTGACGGGGGTAAAAATTACTAGAAAAGACAAATTACTTTTCCAAGCGAACGAAGACGCGTGCGAAAAGTTAACTTTAAAATAAGCACTTAGTACATTAACAAAACTATTCACCAATATTTAAAAATATCGGTTCAATACAGCCTTTATTTGAGCCGTTTTTGTCAAGTTCCAATTCGATTCCGAGAACGATTTCCGATTGTTGGAGAGTTTCGGCGGCTTCCATTATTATTGTGGGTAGATCCGGAAATGAACAAACAGACAACATGGTTCCTAGACGCTTTAGTATAGACAGTATAGATAGATGTAAGAAAGTATTAAATGGAGTGACTTCAAATGGTTGGTTTCTGGTGATTTTTTTTAAATTTGTATCTAATGATTTAAAGTTTAAGGATCATCAAACACAAGTAAATTTTTAGGGTTCCGTATCCAAAGGGGAAAAAGGGTGGCACCTTATTACTAAGACTCCGCTGTCCGTCCCTCGGTCTGTCCGTCTGTCACCAGGCTGTATCTCACGAACCGTGATAGTTAGATAGTTGCAATTTTCACAGATGATGTATTTCTGTTCCCATACAAACTTCATCAGCATATAGCGCATTTTGTATGGGAGATCAATATTTTTTTTTTCGAAGTTGTTCAGTTTCATGGACTGATTAACCACCCGAGAGGTTGAAAGAGAGATACCTGAAGCCCTGTATACAATGTGTTGACACTTAAACCTTTAGCTTTAAAGGGATCAGCACCAAATGTAAATTAGCCCGTGCTTTCCATTCATAATAGGTAATAATGTCGACAAGTGCCATCAAAACATTCAAACTGCGATGGATTTTGAATAATAATTCCCTTGCTAATGAATCAGCCATTTGTTTTAATTGATGTGCGTGTTGTGTCAACACGTGTTGAATTTTCATTTCAAACTATATACTTACATTATGAGCAGAATATCTTACTAAATCTAATCAAATTTCTTTACTGTTTAACAAGAATATATGTAAATTCGAAAGTTTCACCACCCCATTTCTTTCCGTGGGCATTGTAAGAGGTGATTCCATTTTTATTGACTTTTGTGATTACCAAGCTAAATTATGTCCGGTAAATCTATCATGTTAAGCTGTATGATTCTCATTTTGTTAAATAAATAAATCCTTGGCAACGACACCTCAATTTATTCTGAATCAGAGGTGTCGTCCTATGATCTCATGCGGTGTGGTACGTAAAGAACCGTCAGGTTCGCGATCACCCTCTCATTGCGAATGTTGGAAACTGACTAGTTTTGGAATCTGGCGAGTTCTGTAAACTGACCAGTCATAACCCGACTCGAAATCCGACGCCAAACACTTAACTGTGTTTCGTTGGTGCCTAGGAGTAACAGTGCCTTAATAGGCATTTTCTGGGTTAAGTCGTTCCATTGTCGGTCTCATCTATGACCTTGGTCGAGATTGAGGTCAAAATTTAACTTTTCTCACACTAATAAAAAAAACTGTGACCCCAATGGGACAAAATCGTGAGCTTATGTACATATGTATGCAAAATTGTGACTCAAGGTCTTTCAAATCTCCTAAAAAGATATAGAATTTCCAGAAAAGTTGAATAAAAACCATTTCATCAATTTCGTAGCAAAAATATAAAACGCTACGCACGTAGTGCTACGAGTAAGTGGCTTCAGTGCGCTACGTCGTAGCCATTCGTAGCTGAATCATACTCTTGGGCACACTTTTGGCTCAATTTTCAAAGCGATGAAATAGAAAAGAACATTTACGAAATAGAAGTTGAAAAATGATATATTGAACAGAAAAGAAGTTAGCTGAAAAGAGGCTGTAAGTGAGACGCGAGGGTGTTACTAAATCATGAGCGAAAGGCTGAAAACCTTTCACCATTCTACAACATGCTCCATCTGATAACTCTCACAGTTGGTGTCAAAAGGGGCATCACTTGGTCCGCTAGAATCACTGATTCTCTGCCTACCCCGTCACAGATAACAGTCGTGAGCGTATGTATGTATGTTAGCTGAGCGGCCGATAAACCTCCAAAGTAAGAAAAGACTAGATTTTTTTTTATTGAAGGTTTTTTACCTAATTAATGGCCTGTTTTATATATCTGTTGACAGCTGCCTTGACTAACAGCTCAAGCACCACAGAACGTGAGTACTCGGTCAAATGAAAAAAGTGTCGCAACGCTAATTTGCTAACCAATGTAAAGTTACTCCAAATTATTAACCGACTTCGAAAAAGGAGGAGGTTCTATGTTCGACTGTATGTATTTTTTTTAATGTATGTTCACCGATTTCTCCGATGTGTCCTATGTATGGACCGATTTTAAAATTATTTTTTTGTTCGAAAGAGTATACTCCAGAGATGGTCCCATATAAATTTTATCGAAAATGATTCAGCGCTTTTAAAAAATCAACAAAAACAAACAAAAATACTACAAACCCGAACATCATCTTAATAAATGAGTGACATTTTATAAGCATTATAGTCTGAAAAAAATACTAGTTATCTACTTTGTAGGAACTGCAGACCAATAGTGACAGCGCCGCGACAACACCGTAGGGCGAGCAGCCTTTGCGCGGGACCCTCGCGCAATCAAAGTGAAGTTTCAGCATGAGCTGAGCGCGAGTTTGTCGTTATCGTGCTAGAGCTGATGTTGTTGGGATTGAATTCGGTGACTCAAACTTTTTTTAACGTGGAAAATTATTTTTCATTACTCATACTCAGAAAGTAGGTCTGAAGTTAGTTGCCTACGGAGCGGCTTGAAAGTAATAATTTTCCAGCCATAGAAAAAAAAAAACATAATAGGCGTAGTGGCATTCCGATCTTCATTTGTTTTTTCAAGTTGTAGAGTTTTGTAACTTTCGCATAGGAGCAATGAGTTCAGCTTATTCATGTTTTTATTTTTACTTTCTTTGTATTCGTAATGAAAAGCAGTGTTTACCTCGGGTGAAAGACTTATTTAGTCCCTCGAACTATTAGCTCCCTCGCTACGCTCGGTCGCCAAACCCCGTCTCGGGACTTAAATAAGTCACTTTCACCCCTAAAGTAACAATGTACATTTATATCCCATTTTAATTTTATTCATCATTTTACAAAATATTTCAATATTTAAATTAAATTAAATCTTCATTCGAAATTCACGTCATATTTATGTGGTAAATAGCCGCCTTGTGCCACACCAGACGCAATATTTATATTGGTTTATATCGGTATTATACTCGTAGTTGTGTGATAGGATGATGGTAGCTATCGAGTATGGAGTAAAATGATCTTCAGTAGGTCAACATATTTATGACTGCAGTAATAATGAGTGGTGTAAAAACTTTTTTATGGACTTATTTAATAATAACTCTTAAATTAAAATAATTGTATCACCTCCAAGATTCGATTGCTTATATCACCTAAACTGCAGAACCAATTTTGATTAAGTATAGCTAAAAACCATCTCGATTATGTCAGTTTAGGAGCCACGATGCCACAGACAGACATACAGATACACACGTCAAACTTACAACCCCTCGTTTTTTGTCAGTGGTTAAAAAGGACGCTTGGTAAATTTCAAAAGCAGAAGAAACGAAAACTTCTTGTAATTTTCTTTGTATTGATTCGGAAGTCTATACTCTCATGAGAGAAAAGTCTCATTAGATATGCTATGGTAACTGGATGGATCCACTAATTAATGGCATCTCAATGGCGGTTGAACGACAATAGTCGCTATTTAATTCGTTGAGTTGGCGAATAGATAACTATCCTTTCGCCTTTCATACATCTGATGACGGCTGCTTTGACTGGTGGCGCCACCGCGAACTGCAGGGCAATCGCGCTAAAAAAAGTGGATTGAATCGCAATCGAAACGCAGCTGGGGGGCTACCACCTAAGCGAAGCTAATGCTGATTGAGCGAATGGAATAATGTACATTGCTGTGTTTGGTTCATGTCGTTAATCAAGGTCTCCTTATAAAGCAGCAATCGACAACGTTCCATTCGTTTACCCAGCATCAGCTTCGCTGAGGTGGTAGCCCCCCAGCTGTGTTTCAATTGCGACTCAATCCACTTTTTTAGCGCGATTGCCCCGCTGAATGTTCTGTTGCCAGGTAATTTGTAACTTTACGTTGGGTTTGGCGGTGGCGCTGCTTGTCGAAGTGGTTGTCATCAAATATTACGATAGTTCTCAATTTCATCACTTGAACGGTCATAATGGTCACCATTGTCATTAAACCGCCAATGACTAGCCGTGTGGTGATCGGTCGAGAATAACACCACCTCATCTCTTTCCGTGGGTGTCGTAAGAGACGACTAAGGAAACACAAATGAGACCTGTCTCCTAGTAATCCATCCCAGGCAACGACACTTCATTTTTTTCTGAATCTGAGTCTGAGTCTATGGTCTCATGCGGTGTGGTAGGCTCTGTAAAGGGCCACCTGGTTCGTGACCACCCTCCTACCGAAGTCCGATGCCAAACAGCTTGCTGTGTTCCGTCGGTGCATGGGAGTACCAATGCCTTTATGGACATTTTCTGGGTTAACTCGTTCCATCCTCGACCTAATCTTTGACCTTTATGGTCAAGATCGAGGTCAAGAGTTAACTCATCTAATAATAATAAAAATAGGTAATAAAAAATTAGTGGAATAAACGCTCTAATAACCTACTGTTACCCCTTCAACTGCGCCATAGCTCTCACCGCACTTTATTATGCTCCATTTCATGTTTATTTCTCTTTAGGAATGTTAGTAGCGTCAACTTTATTGCAGTCGCGTCACCGAATGGTTACAGTCGGATACATTACTGTATGTCGTGTTTATTGCGCGCTGAGTAACAAGTTGCTTATGGTAGGGATTTATTGATTTTGTATGTTTTTCTTTTTGGCCCCCGACAAGAAAGAGGTATCTTGATACCTACACATGCCATGTGGTGGTCTGTTGAGAATAACACCACCCCATCTCTTTCCGTGGGTGTCGTAAGAGGCGACTAAGGAATCACAATGAGACCTGCCTCCTAGTAATCCACCCTAGACAAAGACACCTCAATTTTTTCTAAATCTGAGGTGTAGTTCTTTGGTCTCATGCGGTGTGGTCTGTTTCGCAACCACCATCCTAACGTAGTTCGATGCCAAACAGCTTGCTGTGTTCCGTCGGTGCATGGAAGTACCAGTGCCTTTATGGGCATATTCAGGGTTAACTCACTCCATCGTCGACCTCGGTCAAGATCTTGAGGTCCAGAGTTAACCCATCTCAAATATAAAAAAATATACACACATCAACACGGTCTAGGGATATTTCACAATTTTTCATACAAAAGAGGTCTGTTTGAGAAGCTATAATAGCATACTCGAGATACACTGAGGGCTATAATTTTCAGACAAGCAAATGCTAAACCTGAATTTTCAATTCCAGTCAATAAATGTTGTTTTACTGTACATTTGTTAAAACGTGACGGAAATGAAAACGAAAATGCACTTTTTGCCTGCTTTCTGTATGAAAACAGTCAAATTTACGCAATTTTTTTTTTCATTTTCGTCACGTTTTCACAAATTTCAAGTAAAACAAAATTTATTCAGGTTTAGCACTTGCTCGTCTGAAAACTATAGCGCTCCATGTATCTCGAGTATGCTTTTGTAGCAAACAGGGACCTTATTCTCTAAGTGCGATAGTGATAATCAAGCTGTATCGCAATCTTATCGCAATCAATTACTGTCAAATAAATTATAGATGGAACAGGAAATGGCCAACTTCATGTTATACTGTCCGAATTATCAAGCTGTTATAACTGGAACAAAGACAGAGAATGACATTTTGAATGATATTGAATGAATGTAATTGTCAATTTGTCAATTATTTTCATGTTATTTGATAATTTCTTATGAAATGTTTTGTAATTATTCAAAAATACTAATGTTATTTAACAAGAAAAAGTAATTTGGGAGATACTGCTCTCTTAAAAATTAATGAGGTAAATAGAAATAGCCATACTGGGAAGTATTGACATGATTTTAACCAGAAAAAGGGGTTGTTTTATATTGTTCTGGTGTTTGTTTACTTCTGAGAAATACTATTTTTATGTTATTTTTCTCGTGTGATTGATAAAAAACATGATTATTGTTACGCAATTATAGCAAAGTAAACGTATGTATACGTACTTGTGGGTACTTTGGAATTTGTTGGGGGAATAATGATGCATCTTACGAGTAAATATGCTTCCACCACGGCGGCGGGCTGTATATAAAAAAATGCAAAAATTTTGCAAAAGATCGTCAAGCTGTACCATTTTTATAAATAAATAAACGCTACACACTTAGAGGCCCACACTAAGGTTTTCCCTTGTGTCGTGGGTCCCTTGGAAAACACAAAGACAAACACAAACACCCATGACCCGAGAACAAACATCTACTTTTTACACAAATGTTTGCCCCGGCTGGGGATCGAATCCAGGACCCGCCGATCAAGAGGCAGCGTCACTACCACTTGACCAAACCGGCTACATTATACATTATACCCCTGATTATGGATCATATTAAAACCCTAAGTATTTTTGATTGCTTGACGCTCTGCCAACCCAAGTGTTAGTACGTATATGTCCAATACAGGCGGTCGTCTCGTATGCCACTTAATTTTTAACGTTCTCAAATCATGATTTTTTTTAAATAATGTATTAAAATCATTATTTAACACCATTTTCCAGATATTCAATTTTCATCATATCAAACGTTATTTACAAATATTTATGTACAAAAAAAATAAAATAACATATTTTACATTTTGACAATGTCTGAACTCCCTAACGTGAATCCTTTCTTTGGAAATAGAAGTTTTAACTGCAAAACGATGACGAGATGAAGTAAGAAGTGTTTCCCAAATTATGATATTTACGTCTTAACACACTTCTTCTTATCATGTAGGTATAGTCAAGTGTGAAGTGTGTTTACCCACTGAAGATTCCAAAAAGAAGTTCGGTTGAGCTTGTCCAGTCCAACAGTGGGTTCACATAGTACTTATCAAACGAAAAAAAACCCTGTGAATCAAGAACTAATAGCGTATTTTCTTAAACCTTTACGTAGCCTCTGAGTTAGTTTTATCTGTAAATATAAATCCCATTACACATTGCAGAAATGTGAACTGAGAGCCATTTTTAATATTGTGATATATGCCTTGGTTGTTGACTTCAACGAAAAAAGAAGTAATATCTAAATGGGTGCCTTTAATTTTGAAGTCGGTAAATTTTTTTATAATTTTTTTATTTATTGTATGTTAATTTGTAACGAATAAACACAAAAACTACTGGACCGATTTTAAAAAATCTTTCACTATTAGAATGCTACATTATCCCCGAGTAACATAGGCTAGGATATCATTTTTCTAAATTCCCACGGAAACGAAGTCGCGCGTCGGAATCTATCATGAATAAAGTTTGATAAGGTACTTACATTACAGGCACTTTAAGTAAGTGTTCCTAATAAAATCAATAAATTGAAAAATTATAATGACAAACATATTATTTGAAGTCTTTACCTTCCTTACAGCATTAAGATAACTCTATCGTATTTGTTTGAGCATAGAAAAGCATTTTTCTTACTTATATTATCAAGAGCACGCTAAGCTTGACACTTTATAATATACTTATTAGGGCATATGTATTTATGTTTATTATTATTTATGTTTAGTTTCGTAAGTATAATGTTTATAATTTAATATTTTATCTTTCACCTCGGATAATGTGTGGCTACCACTCACTCTCACCAATCACCCTAAGGTAAACTGGTAGATAATGCCATTGGGCATTAAGTCCGCCCTTGTACTTTTAGTGCATTAAGTTAAGTAAATAAATAAAATAAAAACTACATTCCTGTGAAGTTGTCCAAAATCCCTTGAATTGTTTTTTTTTGTGAAGGTTTAACTAAACTCCGTCCGTCTCAAACTTTTACGTTTATAGTACATATACATATGCTCATCCCTATAATCCCTATCAGGGTAGGCAGAGCATCAGTGGTTTTAAAACCACTTGATGCCACGTTTGACATATATTCAAGAGGGTTTTAAGATGAAAAATGATGTAAGTGGTGAGAGGTTGTCAGCCTTTTGCCCACAATACAGCAAAACCCTCGCGTCTCACTTACTGACTTTTACAGTATGCCTGGGAATAGTAGGCAGCTGGCACATTCTATGTTTTTCTATTACTCCCAGTCTAGTATGGAAGCTACTGTAGCTTCCATGCTTCCACGTTTATAGCAGGGTAGGGTCATAATTATTCTAAACTCATTATTATTATTTTGTGAAACAAACTAGGTACATTGATTAGGTAAACAATCGGACGCACTCGCGTTAATAATAAAAGTAAAATATATCAAACATATAAGCTTGTGCTTATATCTTAGAATGCATATGATAAGTTAATTTAAAAATTGTTTCTTTTTTACAGATTTTCTCCAAGCACAAAAATCAAAATTCAATTTAGTTCATGTATTTTATTTTAATATAAAAGAGCATTAAAATTATTCAAGTGTGGTCATTTTACATCTTTGTTACTTATTTTCAAGAGCTGATATCCTCTCTTGAACCTCCACGTTTCAAAACTTCATAATATGTCATGTCACTCATTTGTACCAACTTCGACGGCAATTGGATGATGTCTCGATAACAGTAACTGAAATACAATAAAACTTTGTAAAGTAAAAGATAACTACTTTTTATCTATACTAATATTTAATTAAAGAGGGAAGATTTGTAGTTTTAAACGACTTCAAAAAAGGAGAAGGTTGTTCGACTGTATGTATGTTTTTTTTTAATGTATGTTCACCGATTTCTCCGCCATTTATGGACCGATTTCAAAAATTATTTCACCATTAAAATGCTGATTTATCCCTGAGTGACATAGGCTAGGTACTACATCATTTTTCCAAATTCCCACGGGAACGAAATCGCGCGCGAAAAGCTATCATGAAAATAGTTTGACATCATTATACTCAGCCCACATCAACCCACTGCTGGGTATGGGCTTCTTCTCTGTAGCAATAATCGTCACGGTTCTGTGCTAACCTCATCGATACAGGTCCCGTCATTTTGACGATATCTTCTGACCATCGGGCTGGTTGGTCTGCTCATTGGCCTTGTTGCTCCCATTGGCCACCATTCGAGACTGCCTTGGCCCACTGTCTGTCGTTCCTCGTATATATAAGATACATACTTGAGGTATTTACAAATGTTTGATCTTGAATTTGTAACTTCGCATTTTCGTGGTTTTGTGTGGATGAAGTTAGAGTGTAGACGTCATTTTCTATCAATTACCCTGCAAACAGATTTATTAATGAAAATTATGCAATATACCTTCGATGTTGTAAATATAATAGACTAGCTTTTACCCGCGGCTACGCTCTCGCGCAAAGAACTATTTTAGTCACCCATTTCATTCTTGACACCTTGATTTTCGAAAAATCCGGAAACACTCGTCCCTTTATTTGCCTTAAGGTTAATCTTGACGAAGTTTCGAGTTAAAATGTCCAAAAAAATTATTTTCTCCATACAAACTCTGAACCCCCATTTCATCACCCCAGGGGTTGAATTTCGAAAAATCCTTTCTTAGTACTTACAACCTTTACAAAAGACACCTTTCTGCTAAATTTTAGTCTTCTAGGTCTGAGGGTTTGGGCTGGGTGTTGATGAGTCAGTGAATCAGGACGTCCAATTTTATATATAAGAAATTGTATATATAACAAGAGCTTGATATTAAAACGATATTGAGTTGGCTTGTGCCTGAACTTGTGGTTTCAAAACCCTGCGCACGTTTGCCATTCTTTACAAAATAGTTTTTTCGCAATATTTTTTTTTTGCTTTCTGTTGTAGGTATAACATAGATGTATTATCGTACTACTAATGTAAAAAAACCTGTTATTTACGGGACTATAACATAACCATTTAAATTTCATATTTACAAATAAAAAACTTACTTCTACGTGGACTGACGTTGACAAATTTTGACACTTTTGATAAACATAGAGTAATTATAGTAAAAAGATAAAATGAACAATAGACACCTCTTTCATAGAAAAATAAAAAAAGTTTTATGTGTTTTAGAGTTCTGTACTCAAAGGGATCCATTTGATTTGGCAGTAAAACACGAAAAAGAAAATAATAATAATCAATTTTTATTATTTATTACGTAATCTCTACAATCCAATTACAGTAGTAGGAGGAAGAAGAAGACCCAGGTTTTGTTATTGAAGTTTTGTAGAATGACGAGTTCTTTTAAAGATGAGAGACCTGGGAGGAGCAAGTTATTAACTTATTACTGATCTTGGAAAAATGTTATTGAACAAGAAATGTCTTAGCCTTGTTTTCTAGAGCCCGGCCTTTCCCGAAACACGGCAATAGGTAGTACCACATTGGTACCGAGGCAAAGGTCGCAGTCTTATGTGGAACGCTACATGCGCCTGCACCATTACACAACACAAGCAAATAGTGCTATGCTATTTGTCTTTATTTTGTATTATTTTGACTAATGAATGGTTTAGTGAAATTAATGGGCAGAAAAACATAAATTTACTACGTTTCGGATGGCTAGATAACTCATTTTGGCTCTGAGTTTCAGTAAAATTTTATTGAAACATATATATACACTGAAGCCTAAATCCCTGACGGAGTAAGCAGAACATCATAATGGTTGTAAAACAATTACATACCTAACCTACATTCTGACGGTCATAATATAAGATAGAACATGAATATTGTTTTTAATAGGTTGTCAGTTTTTCAGCCACAGCAAAACCCACTAACTGGCTTTTAAAGTATCCCAGAAAAGAGTTGGCAGCTGGCACAATATAAGTTTCTCGTAATTATAGTCTAGCATTTAAGTAATTATAGCCATCAATATTTAGTTATTGACCTCAGGTATACAGAACAATATCCTCTTTTAACGTTTTAGTATTTAACGAATTACTTATAACATATCTAGGTATGTACTGAACCTAATTCAAATGTGAAGATTTTTTTATCTAAAAGTTTAAAAGATGGGATCATGAAAAGAAGATGATAATATTGGTTACAAAGCTTGTTTTCAGGTCAGTGTATTGGTTGCTACGTGCTGTCTCACTTTAATTCACTTTAGTTACAACCCCATCTCTCTTTAACTTATTTTTACTGTACATGTCATTTAGTTGATCACCATGTAGAATGAATGTATTGTAAATCGCAAACTTCAGACAGGAAGTACTAAATGAACGAGAAAGCGAGACGAATATACAAGAGACAAATATATTAAATTAGTTACAGACACGAAAGAATTTGGTAGTTTGGCAATTTATCAGCCAATGAAAACCTGTCATACCTATATCATTCAGTGGTAAAATATCATTCATTTTCAACATCCACTTTTGCTATTGCATTCAGTATCACTATCACATTGAATTATCGCAATCACTATCATTATCTCTATCGCAGTTAGGGAATAAGCTTCCTGGCCTCTTTTGTATGAAAAATCGTGTAATATCCCTAGACCGTATTGATGTGTATATATATGTGTATCTGTATTACCTGTGTGATTTTTGAATGGACTGATTTAGATTTTTGAAAGCTAACATGACCGATTTTTAATTTAATATAATTGAAACGATTACTTACCCGCGTGCGGGATATTGACAAACAATTTAAGGGAAATAAAATTGCTCGGCGCGAATGGGATTTGAACTCACGACCCCAGGATTAGATCTCCTGGTAGTCTAACCAACTGAGCTATTGTGCTTTCAAGTCAAGTGGCAAAAATTCTCATTCCCTTACTAAACACATTACGTTTCCTAAAATTAACATGACATATTTGATTGTAGATCTGTGCATTAATCTAAATATTAATTAAAGTTGGGTTTTCTTTTTAACCGACTTCAAAAAAGGAGGAGGTTCTATGTTCAACTGTTTGTATTTTTTTATGTATGTTCACCGATTTCTCCGCCAATTATGGACTGATTTTCAAAATTCTTTTTTTGTTCGAAAGAGTATACTCCTGAGGTGGTCCCATATAAATTTTATCGAAAATGATTCAGCGCGTTTAAAATAAACAACAAAAACAAAACAAAAACTACAAACCAGAACATCATCTAATAAATGAGTGACATTTTCGTTTGTGGTTTAAATGTGCTAATAGGCATTGTAGTCTGCAAAAAAAACTAATAATCTACTTTGTGTAGGCTGTTGTTGGGATCGAAGTTGGTGACTCATACGTTTTTAACGTGGAAAATTATCATTGGATATTTTTGAAACATAGTGTATAGAGTTATATAACGACCTCTTTTCAACCTCAACTCAAAATTAACACTGAACTGGAACCACATGAATAAAGTTGAACTAAAACTGCAGTTAGTCCACTTTAACGCAGAGTTAACCGTTAGTTAGAGTGGCCGCAAACGTACGACATCTAGTGTGAAACTAGTTAACTACTGCCACCTAACTCGTTAGTGGGGAGTGGGGTGAGAGTAATAATGTACAGACAGCAGCACGTCAGATTACCCATTTTCACTACGAAAACCGGCGCTATTACGAGTGAAATAAGGGCGGCGTGAAGCTCAACATGTATAGCCTGATGTTCTGCCGTGTGTAACTACTATTTTATTTACGGTCTTACTAATAATCCTACTAATATTATTAATGCGAAAGTTGGTGAGGATGTATATGGATGTTTGTTACTCTTTCACGCTCAAACAGCTTGACCACTTTTGATACAATTTGGTATGGAGGTAGCTGACACACTAGATTAACACATAGGCTACATAATTTTCCCAAATTCCCACGGGAACGAAGTCCTGGCACCAAATTCGTTAGTGGGGTAACTCCACCTAATGCACTATTTTATTTACGGTCTTAGTAATAATAAGTTATACATAGCTTATAACATGCGCTAACACTGTTTTTTATAGGTTTTTTATCAGCATAAACTTGTACAGAAGCTAGCGCATCAGGTTACTCCATTTCATTACAAAACTGCTTTTAGCGCAACAGCATAGAGTTGCGCTAAAAGCAGTTTTGTAATGAACCTGATGTGCGGCACTCCATAATACGCAATTTGTAACTATTTATTACTAGCTTTCCACCCGCGGCTTCGCCCGCGTGGACCACAGGTTATATCGTGCCCAACTGTGGGATAAAATGTAGTCTGTGTCCTTTCCCAGGCTCTAATCTATCTCTGTGCTAAATTTCATCGAAATCGGTTCAGTAGTTTAGGCGTGAAAGACGGACAGAAAGACAGACAGACAGAGTTACTTTCGCATCTATAATATTAGTAAGGATTAAGTAAGGCCGTTATTCTATGTCGCGCGTCGGTGACATACAGGTAGTGGCTAACAACTTGGACTCGTAAGCGAGAAGTACAGAGTTCAATACCTAGTACCTTCACGAAACAGTATGTTTTTCAGAGATATATGTATGTATGTAAATCCTTTATTGTACATACAATAAATACTCTAACATTAGCAAAATATGGTACTTAAAATAAAATAAATTTAAGGTACAAAGGCGGATATATTACATTAGTCGTACACTAATACGAATATGTATGTTTTTTGTTTTAGTTGAGATTTTTTATATAAAACCACCTCAGGAGTATACTCTTTCGAACAAAACACATAATTTTAAAAATCGGCCGACAACTGGCGAAGAAATCGCGAAACAAAAAAAAAACACAGTGAATTACGAACTTCCTCCTTTTTGAAGTCGGTTAAAAAAATACCGTTACAAACACCAATAAAACCGTAACAAGACCAATTTCCCGGCTCCCTATTCCATATCCTTTCAAACTATAATTGCACCATTCATTTAATCTGCGAACACATCGATGAAACTTTTTACGTTTCCTCGAAATACGGGCCGAAAACGACTTTCTGATTACCGCGGCCCTGCCAAACGATTATGGGCCATCATAGATTTATTTAGGGCCTAAAAGGGCAGCCTCGGTCGAGGAAACTCATCAGTTGGGCCCCAGTGTGCTAAATTACAAATTTAGCCTATCAATTTTATTTTATCGCGTAGGTAGAGCTCGCCATAGCGCATACATTCTTATCCTATAATGAAGCTAGATTGAAGGTGACAAAACAAATGAAAATAGATTCTAGCTTCTTACAAAATTCTTACTTTTGCCTGACATACCTGCAGACAGTGTCCTATAGAGGTCACTTAGGTTCCATGACAACTTTTCGTGCCATGCCCTGCCCATAGATTAATATTTACGAAGTCTGTGGTCATGCCGTACCCGATAGGAACTTGGCGCACAAATGACGTAGTTCAAGGTTAAAATATTATACGTATAAACATCTAAAAGCATCATATAAACATCATAAACATACATATAACATACATAAAACATCATAAAAGGAAGTAGATTCTCGAAAATAAACTTTTCATAGGTAGGTACATTACTTTGATGAATAACATCAACAGACACAAATATACACGTGCGTGTACAAATGATTGTAAAGAAACTGGAACCACAAGGGCTGTCCTATTACAGTAGCAAAGAAGCTCCTTTCATAATAGAAATGTGTAACAAAGGGGACAAAAGGAAACAAGATAAAAGTGGGATTTAGGAACGGGAAAAACTGTAGAATGAAAAAGAGATATACTACTCGCTACCTTATCACTCATGATCATCATTTTATATCCGTAGATATTAGGTTAAGTTAAGCTTATGAGGCTCAAATTTAATTTTATACCAACAACTTACGTAGTAATCTTCTTCTTATTATCGTGTAGGTATAGTCAAGTGTGTGGCGAACTTGGCTAACCCAGGTGTCAGAGTTTTTAAACCGCACAATGGCCTCTGACTTGGTTTTAACGACTGTAGTCAATCGACAACAGCCGGGACCGATAGCTTAACCGAAGCACGAAAACGCTCGTGATAAATTGCCAATTTGGTCGCCCATCAGGCAACCCATTAGGTTCCCTGCCTCTGTGTACGTTGCTTTATCTCACTGATCGGTTGAGATTAGCGATTGCCACTGGGCTACTGGGCTACGCCACTGGGCTGCCTTTTTTTTATTATTATAAGATGGGTTAACTCTTGACCTCAATCTTGACCATAAGGTCAAAGATGAGGTCGACGATGGAGCGAGTTAACCCAGAAAATGCCTATACACTGGTACTCCCACGCACCGACGGAACACAGCAAGCTGTTTGGCGTCGGACTTCGGTAGGAGGGTGGTCGCGAACCAGACGGCCTTTTACAGAGCCTACCACACCGCATGAGACCATAAGACGACACCTCAGATTCAGAAAAAAATGAAGTGTCGTTGCCTGGGATGGATTACTAGGCGGCAGGTCTCATTTGTGTTTCCTTAGTCGCCTCTTACGACACCCACGGAAAGAGATGGGGTGGTGTTATTCTCAACCGATCACCACACGGTGTAAACCTAGTAGTAAACCTTGACTTCTAAGTCGGTATGTAAACAGAGTGGACGTGGTCGTCGCCATTCCTCTGACTGCAGACTTTGTGGTTCCTAGACTATTGTTAACCGACTTCAAAAAAGGAGGAGATTCTATGTTCGATTGTATGCATCTTTTTTTATGTATGTTCACCGATTTCTTCGCCATTTATGGACCGATTTTCAAAATTCTTTTTTTGTTCGAAAGAGTATACTTCAGAGGTGGTCCCATTGTAACCAGGTCAGGATCTGATGATGGAATCCCAGGGAAATCGAAGGAAACTCTCAAATTTAACAGGCACTTACATTGTTTCTCACCTACTTTCAATTGTTTACACTAAAAATAGAAAAATAAATTAACTTTTTCAAAAAAGAAAAACTGACTTGAAAAAGCAAAAAATAAAAACGTAGCATTGTGCTGTGCGTAGTGTGCTGCGTACCTACTGATCTGTTTGAAGTTGGTGCCAAGTCAAATAAGTTTAATAGGCTATACGTACATCCGCCTTCGCACCGACTTCAAACAGATCAGTAGGTTCGTAGCACACTAAGTGCTATGTTTTTATTTTTTGCTTTTTGAAGTCGGTTTTTCTTTTTTGTAAAAAGTTAATTTATTTTATACGAGTATAATACTTGTCGAATAATAAAGACTGGTTTGGCTGAAACTGCCTCTTAATCAAAGGTTCCGGGTTCGAAACCCGGTCGGGGCAAACTTGTCTAAAAAGCAGATATGAGTTTCTATGATCCAAAAGATCCACGACGCAAAGGAATCCTTAATGTGGGCGTTTAAAATATTTTTTTAAACGTACGATTATTGATATACCTATGTGAACTAGCTCATTTCTTCGCAAGACCTCATGTCTATCGGGCCTGCCTATTTAGTTTTTGTCATTGGATTAGTTATAAATCTAATGAATGTTTCACAATGTGGTGATCTCGGCAATCGTAAAGATATAACAAAAGCTTATTACGGACATTCATAAAGGCGCTTTTGTGGCTTTTGTGCGAGTTAGGCTCCAAAATATAACTACGTAATATGAACGTGATATTATTTTATTATTATAAGATGGGTTAACTCTTGACCTCAATCTGGACCAAGGTCATAGATGAGGTCGACGATGGAGCAAGTTAAACCAGAAAAAGAAAATGCCTAATAAGGCACGGGTACTCCTACGCACCGACGGAACACAGCAAGCTGTTTGGCGTTGAACTTCGGTAGGACGGTGGTCGCGAACCAGACAGCCGTTTACAGAGCCTACCACACCGCATAAGACCATAGAACGCCACCTCAGATTCAAAACAAACTGAGGTGTCATTGCCTAAGATGGATTAGTTACTAGGAGGCAGGTCTCATTTCTGTTTCCTTAGTCGCGTCATACGACATCCACGGAAAGAGATGGGGTGGGTTATTGTCAACCGATCACCACACGGCAAAGTTACTACGTAGAGCACTCTATGCTGTTATGATAAGGATGGTTTTGCAACAAAAAAAAAGTAACTGATGTCTTTGTATGGCGTCGTAAAATTAGTCAATATAATTCTGACTTAGGTTAGCTCCGCACTGGGACTGGGAGTGAAAGAAAAACTTAGAATGTGCCAGCTGCCAACTCTTCCTAGGCATCAAATCAAATATACTTTATTGTACACACAAACAGAAAAATAACTAAATAACTAAAAATAAGAATAAATTTATATAAACCCAAGGCATATACAATTAGGCGGCCTTATCGCTTTCAGCGATTTCTTCCAGGCAACCTTAGCGAAGAATTTGAGAGAGGAAATATCATAGCGGGTGTACTAAAGAAATTATTAAGCTAGAAATTAATTATACCTATTATGTCCTACAAAATAAATATATTAAATACCTACAAATTTATACATACGAATAATACTATAATATAATAAACTAATATATATACCTATATACAATAATACACACACATCACACAGCGTCGGAAAGCGCGTTGCAGATAAATAGTTATTTATTACTATTTGTAGCCACATTGTTCCTCAAAGCGTGCCTTTTAAACGAGACTTTTAAATTTTTGAAGAGTGCTAGCCAGCCTTATATCAGGAGGAAGGGCATTCCATAGCATATAGGCATATACTGTAGAAGCCAATAAGTGGGACGCAAGAGTTTCGTCTAATAACCTGTTTCGTCTAATAACTCTCAGAATGTATGTCAAATGTGGTGTCAAGTGGTTCTACAACTACATGACGTTCTGCCTACCTCGAATGGGATTATATGCGTGAGTGTATAGATGGATAGTTTTGTGTAAGTCTTATTTTTAGTGTAAATAAATAATGTAAAAGTGTGCATTATTCATTAAGGCGACTACAGCACCCGATAAAGGCAGCGCACATAGGAATAGCGCCATCTCCGTCTCTCTACAGGCCTGAGCCGGCAGTGCGAACAGTGTCGATACACGAAGTTTATGGACTATGAAAGCGTGCGTGCGTAAAAACATGTTCGAAAGTTAGAAAAATGAGATTTCAGCTTAAATCGAAAAATGCGTTAACTGCTTATCGAGAGTGTTCAATCACGAACATTTTGATAGCAAACTCAAGTTCCTGTGTGCATTTTATTATCGTTTTTACAGCTTAAAAGATACACTATATTGGGTATTAGAGGTGACTTTGTGAGCTTTTTCTATCGAACCAAAAGTGCTGAATCATGTTTTCAGCAAACTACTTATCTAGTTTATGTCCTGAATATTACCGTAGTATTTTTTTCTTCGATTTAATGCAGTGCGTCATGCTTATCTACGCATCATAAAATCGTAATTTAGGTGCTGTAGTCGCCTTAATATTTCGTACTAGCTTTCCGCCCGCGACTTCGTTGCCATGGGAATTTTTCAGTAGGTTTATCCAAAAATTGTTTTATTGTTTTTCCTGACAATTAAAACAACAACTCTTTGCTAAATTGTTCCAGCCGTCCACGAGTTTTCTGCGCTTAGCAACACTTTGGAAATTCATTTTTATCTAAGTATATACCGCGAAAGTAATAAAGATAAAGATTTAAGACCTCCTTTTATGTTCAAGGGAATTTTATCTTCAAGATAATGAGACTTCTGCATAGCTTAAACAAGTTTTTTCTAGGCCAAACTAGTTCCTAACCAAAAAAACATGACTTTAAGTTAGCTAGTGAAACTTTAGGAACTAATTCCACAAATGAAGCTGAACTACATTTCCCAAGAGATGCACGTATTTTTTTTTATTTCGGCTTCTCAAATTAAGGCAATCGTCTAATTACTCAAGTTGTATGAAGAGGTTTTTTTTCTGGGGTTGGTTGAAACATTCCTTGGAAATAGCTGTTCAGTTATTAGGGTTTCGCAAATTTAAAGTCAACGTAATTAACGAATAGGCGGGTAGACTTATCGCACAGATTGATATTTGCAGATTCACGAATCACATAAAAAAATGTTCCAACTACCCTCTAAATAACTTTAAATTTTCCCCACAAACCTATATCGAGATAGGTATGTAATTTTCCCTTACAAAACCTATTGTGCAAGAGCTCGCAAGTCAGACAATGAAGCGGCGAATATTCTCCCTAATAGAGCAAATAGAAATATGTAGCGCGATGCATTGGACTGGTTCATTTGGATTCTATGCAAAACGCGGCGCCGATTGAACGCGCGGCCGTTACTGCGATGATTGGGAACTGTTTGTGCAGTTAGGTATCTACGTGTAGAATGTAGATCTAGGTACATTTTTAGGGTTCCGAACCTAAACGGTAAAAACGGAACCCTGCTACTAAGACTCCGCTGTCCGTCCATCCGTCTATCCGTCTGTCACCAGGCTGTATCTTATGAACCGTGATATTTAGACAGTTGAAATTTTCACATATGATGTATTTCTGTTGTGCCGCTATAACAACAAATACTAAAAAACAGAATAAAATAAATATTTAAGGAGGCCCCTATACAACAAACGTGATGTTTTTGCTCGTTCATATAGATAATGATGATACGGAACCCTTCGTGCGCCAGTCCGACTAGCAGTTGGCCGGTTTTTTAAATTTATTTTTAATTAGAATTCCGCTTGGGACTTCGTTCCCGTGGGAATTCGGGAAAATCGTGTACCCTATGTCCATCCCGGATAATGTAGGATTCTAATGGTGAAATAATTTTTCAAATCGGTCCAGTAGTTTCGGAACCTATTCAATACAAACAAACAAACAATCAAATCTTTCTTCTTTATAATATGTATAGATATAGATTTAAAAGTTATTCATTACGGTTTATGTTATTGTTATATAGGCTGATTGTAACAATGTAAACTTGAAGCCTCAATGTATTCTAACTTTCAGAGACTAAGAAACCTGTGTGAGAAACTTTATTATTCTATTTCATTTACTCATTTTTTTCTAAAATTACATCTTAAATTAAAAATATTGTATCACTTTCGACATTCATCTATACTTATATTATGAACAGGAAAGATTTGTACTTTTGTATGTAACGAGTAAACACTACTGGACCGATTTCTAAAATTATTTTACCATTGGAATGCCACATTATCCCCGAGTAACATAGGCTACATAATCTTCCCGAATTCCCACGGGAACGAAGTCCCGAGCGGAATGCTTATAATTTGTAAAGGGTTGATTAAATAAAGTTAACAACTATCTCGATTCAGTTTTCCATGCAAAATCGGGCCCATTCGTTGTTGTTTAGAAACTAGACACACTCGTCAAACTTATTATAATAATCCCACTTTTTTTGCCGGGGTAAAATACATGCGTACATTGTCGCCATCAGGTCGAAAGGGTGCACATAAAACCAGCACCATGACTTCAGCTAGTCTCGAGTCGTGGCTTCAGCAGAGTGCTACCCTTTTTTTCCAGGGTACGTCACAACGCAGAAAACTCACTCGTAATTTAGTTAACTACTAGCATTCCGCCCGGGACTTCGTTCCCGTGGGAGTTCGGGAAAATTATGTAGCCTATGTCCATCGGGGATAATGTAGCTTTCTAATGGTGAAAGAATTTTTCAAATCGGTCCAGTCCGAAAGAGCCTATTCAATGCAACAAACAAAACAAACAATGAAATCTTTATAATATTAGTATAGATAGATATATAAATATATATTTTTCTTTTTTCTGGATTTATTTCGTTTTGTATGTTAAGTTCTTTTTTTGTTGTGTTTTTCTAATGTTTGTGTTGTGATGTCCTGAGTAATAAATAATTATCTATTCTATTCTAAGTATGAAATGAAAAATATTTTTAACTTCCAAATATTTATTAACTCATCCTTACTAGTACATTTCATTAAAATATAACATAACATTAGTCTTTTATGCCTATTTACAAAGTGTTGTAAATAATAATCTTTAGAACAAAAACTATTCTCCTATGAAAATATTTGCGTCTCTCTTCATTAACCAAATCAACCCCCCATATTATTTATCAACTATAAGACCCCGGGCCAGGCATTTATTTTAGTCAATCATTTCCTCTCGGGCGATAACTTGTAAAATGCTTCAGATAGATTTATCATGTAAAGCTCTATGAACGTCTGCCGCGGATCGGTGAGTGGGTTAAGCAACGGTAGCCTCCCAATCACGTTGAAAAAATACATTTTCATTACTCATACTCGGAAAGTAGGTCTGAAGTTGCCTAAGGAGCGGCTTGAAAGTAATACTTTTCAAGCCTAGGGAGAATCGCTTTCAACTGACAGCTGTCAAATTAAGTACTAAAAAAACATGTTCCAACTTCCTATACAGCCACTCTATTACAGCGCGATGTAAAATTAAAATAAAGTTAAGTATTCATTAAAGAATACTTTTTTAATGACTTTATAATAATTCACTTTAGCTATTTCTTAAAAATAACATAGATTTTGGCAAAATATTTACAATTTTTTTCAATGATGAAAATGAAAAGTAATTGCTGAATAGCTGGCCAGCCACAGAAAAAAATACATAATAGGCGGGAAAGGGGCATTCCGATCTTCATTTGTTTTTTCGAGTTGTAGAGTTTTGTAACTTTCGCATAGCAGCAATGAATTCAGCTTATTCATGTTTTTATTTTTACTTTCTTTGTATTCGTAATGAAAAGCATAGTGTTTACCTCGGGTGAAAGACTTATTTAGTCCCTCGAACTATTAGCTCCCTTGCTACGCTTGGTCGCCAAACCCCTTCTCGGGATCTAACTAAGTTGCTTTCACCCCTAAAGTAACAATGTACTATTTACCTGTTCAGGTGGTGATATTGAGAACTATTTAATTTTCATATACTTGCTGACAATCACCTCGACCAGCAGCACCACCACCAACCGAACGTGAAGTTGCAAACTACCTGGAAATTCAGTTGGCGGTGGCGCCACCAGTCGAAGCAACCGTCATTAGATGTATGAAATTTGGATAGTTCTCAATTTCGCCACCTGAACCACAGACATAGAAAAAATAAACCTGAATGGATAAAATGGCGACAGTCACCCGAATATGTAATTTTTATTATTTTTTTCAGTAAATTCCTCTCAACTGAAAATTTATCGGATGACGGTTTATATGATTTCGGTGGGAAGATCGTCTGCTGAAGCTCTGAAAGGTGTAACGCAGCAGCATCTAAATCTATTTAAATACACTTGCTGACGAGTTTTCCCCCGGCATATTGCTAGCTGTTTTTTTATTACTTACAGGATCATATTAACTATAAGCTTACACATTTTTATCCGGGAGGAAGTGACATATCTAAAGTTATACGACATAGCTTCATGCTCTAACTGAAATATGTAATCCTTTTGTAATGTTTTGATAAAATCATTTTTTATCAGTTTTGCTGATAACTTCAAAAGTAAAAAAATGTATCACCCCGTCATTCTATGAACAACTTTATCTGCCGTACTCAGAGACATCAATTTAAGTTAAGAAGTAATTAAATGTCATGCTATCCTTGTTTATATCAAAAAGAGTGAAACAGACAACATCAGAGTTTAACAGTACTTAATTTTAATTGACGTCTCTAAGTACGGCAGTATGAATAGCTACATGATAAATTTACATGTTATCACCCGAGGAAATTGGTCATGAAAATCTGTTCTTAGCTCGGGTAGCATATTGGACGACTTTAAATTAGTAGGCGAAAATAAGGATAGTGATTCAGCCCACTAAACCGAACAACTTTTCTCAAGAAACATGGGTCGAAATATATTTTTGGGGTTCCGTATCTCGAAAGGAAAAAACAGAACCCTTATTTATAGGATCACTTTGTTGTCCGTCCGTCAGTCTTGTCTGTCAAGACCCTTTTTCTCAGGAGCGCGTGGAGGTATCAAGCTGGAATTTATATCAAATACTCAGGTCTACTGTCCCTTGGAGCTATGAAAAAATCAAACTTCTGCCAACGCAATGAAAAGATACAGCCGTTTATGCCGCCTATTTCCGCAAATTTTCGACACTCGCAAGAGAATCAAAACCTACAAGGTAAGTACTTCCCGTGAACTCAGAATCTTGAAATTTGGTACGAAGCAATAATATATCTTATAGCACAAATAAAGGAAAAATTGCGAAAACCGTAAATTTTTAGTTACATCATTTAATAAAAATATTTTTAATAATTTTAGACTTACTACCCCTTTCCTCATGAACGCGTAGAGGTCAAGTAGAGGTATTAAATTGAACTTTTACTTTAAACCTACAGGTTACTACAGAACCCTCGGTGCGCGAGTCCGAATCGCACTTGGCCGGTTTTTTCCATACAACTGATGCGATCAGCTGATTTCTTTAGTATGGAAAGTTGCAAATTTTTTGGGAATTGTATATTGGGTTCCTTAGGAAAAGTTGTTCAGTTTCAAAGGTTAACCCCACAGTTAACCCCTTCAAATGTCGCTAACTAATTTAAAGTCTTTAAGATTATGAAATTATGATTTACCAGCTTTATTATCATGTTAGTATAACCAAGAAGACTGACTTAACCTTTGTGTCAAAGTTTCCAAACTACCAAATGGCCTCTCTTGGTTTACCGACTGAAATCAGTCGAAAAAGCAGGAACCAACAGTTTAACGTGCCCTCCGAAGCACAGAAACTGTAGTGGTAATGCCACCCTTAGTCACCCATCAAAGAATGGTAAACAGGGATATTATGCCACTATGGTCTTGGTCGACCATCAAGAAATTGTGGACAGAATCTATGGATATTTGAGAATAATTGTAGTTTTTAAAACCATAATCCATCTTCTCCTTCTTCTTCGCTGTCGGTAACCTGGAGATCATCTTGTATGGCAGGGTCAGGCTGCGAAAAAGAGATCACATTATTTTAGCTGTGTGACAAAGACAAAAGAAGACAAATAATTTATTTCTTGCCTAATCTTCTCTTGAGGAAGACTGCACCTTTGCAGATAGGCGCAAAGTTAAAAATGCTTATGTAATTCACTATTTTAACCTATTTTAAGCAACATTCTGAATGTTCTATGAAATAAGGCTTTTTTGACTTGACTTTGATTCATTGCTTTAATATAAACATACAAAAGAATCACAGGTACGACAGTAGTCTTAATTAAGGTCACAGTGGTTCCCTAGGTAATGAACTCACGAACTTGCAGGGAAAGGCTCAAGCACACTAGAACCAATCATGCCTTCAGCTTAAGAAAAATTTATACTGGGTGAAAAAAACCTCCTAGCTATATTCAAAATCCTGAACCAGTATCACTCAAACAACACATTTATGAAAAAAAGTTTTGTTTTTAAATATTTTTTCAATGGGAATAGTTCATTTTTTGCCTAAACGTAGACATTACTCCTATACCTGACACGCGAGGGGTGCGGGAAGCGCTCGAGGGGTGCACCCGAGTAGTGTCTACGCTTAGGAAAAAAAACCACCGATAATAAAAAAAGTGTTCTGTAAGTGATACTGGTTCAGGATTTTAAATAAAGCTAGGAGGTTCTTTTTCAATCTGTATATTCTGACTGAGAAACAGAACTAGGAGACAACATAATGAGGAATGGACGAATAAAAGAATGCTGGCAATAAATGCCGTGCCAATGATGAATAAACGCCTGAAACGAAGTTTGTTTTGCGCCTTATTCAAAGAATGGTAAGATTTAATAAACAAGCATGTCCGCGTATCCGCTAAATTAGAGTTCAGTAGCTCACCTGCCAGTTTTCTGGTGGTTCCTCCTTGAATTGCGGTGGAGGTTCTACCGGAGCCTCTTCCATCATCATCGGTGGCTCCAAGTTCATGTCTGGTTCAATTGGCTCCTCCTACATACAAATAATTTCAGTTAATTCATAAAATTACACCAATCTGCTAATAAAAAAATCTGCTAAAAAATACTAATAATTTTCTATAGAACCCGTTCTAGTAACTTACACATTTCTTCAGCTTTCTACTCTGAAATTTTTAACAATCTACTTCCAAGGCATCATACCAAAAATTGGTAGCAAACTGCACAATGCTAAATACAATACAATATATTTCAATAGTTCAGCTGCTATGGGTATCCGCCAAATTCCATGGAAAAAAACCCCAGGCCCGGCGCTAAAACTTGTATCTTAGATTATAGACAAATATTAGTAGAAACAATGCGAAGTGTCGCTATTTCAAAATCTGGTGGCTAACATGTTTTTTTCCGGAGAAAAAAAAAGTGTTAGATGTAAAAATGACACTTTTTAGGAAAAACTTCATCCTACTGTATTAATTAACTTTTTATGAACATATGTCACACTGCAAAAAATGAATATAACCATTTTAATTTTTTTTTTCTCCGGGAAAAAAAACAATGTTAGCCACCGAATTTTGAAATAGCGACACTTCACATTGCTTCTAATATTATTTGTCTAAAATCTGAGATACAATTCTTTAGCGCTGGGCCTGCGGCACAGCCTGCAGCAATTTTTTTATTCTATTTTTTTCTCTAAAAAAGAAAACCATGTTAGCCACCGAATTTTGAAATAGCGACACTTCACATTGTTTCTACTATTTTTTGTCTAAAATATGAGATACAATTCTTTTGCGCCGGGCCTGGGGCATTTTTGGCGGAAACCCTTTAGCTGCTATTGAATAAGCTGTCTTATGCCAACATAACAAGTATAAAATTACCTTAACAATTA
This sequence comes from Aproaerema taeniolella, assembly GCA_949987775.1. Taxonomy (NCBI): domain Eukaryota; kingdom Metazoa; phylum Arthropoda; class Insecta; order Lepidoptera; family Gelechiidae; genus Aproaerema; species Aproaerema taeniolella. Next base: position 16,087,639 of record OX465255.1, on the reverse strand, counting down.
ATTAATTGCTTCCATACTGGACCGGAAGTAAAAGAAAAACATAGAATGTGCCAGCTGCCTACTCTTCCCAGGCAAACTGTAAAAGTCAGTAGGTACGTGAGACGCGAGGGTTTTGCTGTTTTGTGGGCGAAAGACCGACAGCCTCTCACCACACCACTTACATCATATTTTATCTTATAACCCTCTGAATGTATGTCAAACGTGGCATCAAGTGGTTTAAAAACCACTGATGCTCTGCCTACCCCAATGGGGATTAGGCGTGAGCGTATGTATGTACCTTAACAACAGGCAGAATAGGAAAGGAGTAGTCAGTAGGGGGCCATTCAAGGATTACGTAAGCACTATAGGGGGGCGGGGGCGTCTTTGCTTTGCTTATTTTTGATGACATGGGGGTGGGGGGGTCTAGATGGTGATTACGTCAGCATTAATTATTTATTTTTTTACACAAATGGCAACCCACACATTGTCTATGCTTGAAAACGAAGCGCATTTTCAGGGATTCGCACAAAATGCATATACCAATGTTTACGTAAGCATGGGAGGGGGGTAAGAGCTTTGCTTATTTTTGTTGACAAGGGGGAGGGGGGAGTAAATTCTTATTGTACTAAACCCTCACTCTGTAGCTGCTATTGAATAAACTGTCTTATGCCAACGTAATAATGATAAAATTACCTTAAGAACATACATAGTCAGTAGCGTGATTGAAATCGACCAATTGTTCTTGTTCTGGAAACTCACTATATGGCTGCTATTGAATTAACTGTTTTATGCCAACGTAATAAGTATGAAATTACCTAAATAACAAGCATAGTAGGGAAGGAGTAGTCAGTAGGGTGATCGAAATCGACCAATTCTTATTGTACTGAACCCTCACTCTTTAGCTGCTATTGAATAAACTGTCTCATGTCAACGTAATAAGGATAAAATTACCTTAACAACAGGCATAGTAGAGAAGGAGTAGTCAGTAGGATGATCAAGATCAACAAACTCGTCTTGTGGTGGCGGATCGTCGGGTATTTCTCGTTTGATGAGGAACTCCGATGTGTCGAAAGGAGTTTCAGTAGGCGGGGCGTCATCTGCAAATTTGTATGGGTTTACATAATTTTTTTCTTTTTGAGCGTGAGGGAACTATACAATTATTAAAGACACATGATATAGATTAATTCTTGGACAATTTACAGAGCGCTATCTAACCCAAACTAAGCAAGGCTTGTACTGTGGGTGCTGGATAACTAATATACTACTTCTATACTTTTTATTTGTAAATATATTTATACGTAACACCTCATGTTATCGAGGGAGGCCCGTGCCCCAGCAGTGGGCACGTATATGGGCTGATGAAGATGAAAACCCAGATTCCTCACAAATACTACATGATATTTTCAATATTTGTGTACGTAATTTTGTTGATTTTTTTATTTATTTAAGAGCTGAAACGTATTAATTAAATTTTAAAAAATATGTAATCTTCGGTTTAATTTTATATGATCAACGTCAGTTTAAAATAATAGGTTAAGTAACAAAAATTTTTTTTAGTGAATTGATTATCGTGAGTACCTAGCATGCTCTGAGGATAAAATCATTACTAACTTTCTAAAATAGATAACAACTTACCAGGTCTAACGGAGAGTTGTATAGAATCTTTAGTCTCGACCTCTTCCAGATCTGAACTACCGCTATCTGAATACTGAAGGTCTACAGAAAAAAAGGGAAAATGTATATAATATACTTTAAACAAAAATTACACCAATATTACACTTAGGCCCGCGAACTAACACAATTTTTTTCCTTAACCACTGGAGCATTACAATTTTCGCAAAAATCTCTGTTTTTCGCGGTAAATTCAGGGCTTACTGACCCTACTGCATCGTTTCAGAAAAAACTAATTTTGTTCAACCGTTTTTTCTTCTATTCACATCCCTTTTTTTGTTTTAAAATCTAATCTAATCAGAGCCGGCGGCGCTCAACGGCAAAACGGCGCGGTGGCTCCTATAGGAGACACCAGTGCCCCAGACATACGGAATTTAAATTCAATTTCTTCAAATAAATATGGTTACTGAATATGATTATTGCTAAATATTTTCACGGATTTTCTCAAATCATCTTGTGTTTTTGTAAAATTAATAACATTTTTTGAGGCGACTTACCTTCCTCTAAACTGTTTTGATCCTTTCTTGGCCTGCCGCGTTTCCGTGGTGGACCTCCTATAATGGCAGGAAATTGTAAAAATATTTTTTATCATTGCATTAGTGTCATTAGAATATATTATTCCAATTACTACAGTGCTATTGCTGTGGCCAGCTACTGGCCAAGCAAAATTTAGTCGCGATGAGCTATCGACTCGAAAGAAAGCAATTACTGCACTTACTCGACCTGCCAAATTTTGAATGGAAAACGGGATAAAGCATTAATAATAACAAGTAGTATTTGAAGGCCTCGTAGCTCAAAAGGGGGTGACTTTAAAATAGTTAGCGAATATTGAGCGGATGACTGTACTCATTAAACCAATAGATCCATATGAAAATCTAAAAAAAAAAATTTTGGTCTTCTCATACTAAGGAAGGCAATCAGCTTACAAAAGTTTATATGGAGAGGCGAAAAAAATTTTCAAATTTCAACCCATGCTCTTTTGGAAAAAATTTTTAGCGACTGACATTCTCAATTTTCGCAATCTTATTTAAATCTACCCAATATTGACGTATGCATTAATTGCCTATAGAATAAAAGTCACAGTAACAGGTAATATTCTTAGTTCAGAAGCTTTTTCAATACGCGTCGAACTTCGTCATCGTGAAACTTGATGCGTATATGTGTACGTACAGGTACATCTTGGTATATTTACGTGCACGTGCTCGTAACTGCTAATCAAAAGACACCCAATCAAAAGGCCACGCGAACTCGAAGATCTGTATACCATCTTCTTCTTATCGTGTAGGTAAAGTCAAGTGTGCAGTGAACTTAGCTAACCCTGGTGTCAGAGTTTTCAAACCGCCAAATGGCCTCTGACTTTGTTTTTACGACTGTAGTCGGGACCATTATTGTATACCATTATTGGGGTAGACAGAGACCACAGATTACCAATGAAACGACCTGAATTATCAATAACTGCTTACTAATTATTTAAGTGTTATTCTTCTTCTTTCGTGTCGATGGCATAAGTCGTTTTTTTGGTCCAGTATTTAGCCACATCAACGGCATTGTCAGTAGCCGCCATAAGTTCTTCTCCAGTACAGGTGTTTGGGCATGCAGAAAATGAAATCAAATGAGCCATGGTTTGCACAGAGAAGCCACACTCGCACCGGAGGTCAGAGCCATCAGTGACACCCCACCTGAACCGGTTATGTTCGCTACGCCCGACTTTATTTATAGTGTTATTAACAGCTTACCATCGCCCGTAACAGTGGATGAGGTGGAAGGCTTGTGTTTCCTCGGGCGTCCTCTCCCACGTTTCTCGTCGGAGTGAGGTTGCGGCGGCGGCTCCTCTGGTTCGTCAGACTGCTCGGCCTCTTCCAACATCTTCGCTTGGACTTTGGCGATGTTGGCCTCGAGTTGGCTTACGTGTTCACCGAACTGATGGACGAAATAGACGATTTTTTCTAGACTTTTAGAAAGGTGATGTTTTATAGAATATTGAAAACATTAGTTTTCAAATTCTATAAAACAAATGTTATTAAACGCCTCTTGCAAATTGCCGAAATGACAATTGTAAAATAATCGGCTCAATGTATTAATAACACATTTTACGGACTGCCGCCGCAAAGAATTATAATTAATTTAAAAAAGTTGAGTTTACATTATTCAAAATTGCATTCGGCTTATACTAATAGAAACATTTCGTAAAAAGACAATGTTAATAGAAACGAACGAACCCGATTTCAAACTAATATTATAAATGCAAAAATACTGTGGGTAGACAGACAAGCAGCTCTGAACTCACAAATTTTCAAGCGAATCGTAATTTTTTTGACCAAATATCGAATTTTAAAACTAGAAAACAACAAATTCAGAATAAAATTGTAATACAAGTAAACATACGCTCACGCCTATAATCCCAATCGGGGTAGGCAGAGCATTAATATTTAAAAAAAAATAGTTATGCCTCTTTCCAAATACTTACTTGTTCCAGAGCCTCTTGCGTGACCTTGAGAATGGCCTCAGCCTGTCTTGTGAACTGCGACTGCGGTCCGTTATACGCACGACAGTTCTCCACCAGTAGATTTATGTCTCGAAGGAATTCTTCGCGGCTGTGGTATTTGTGAGCTAAAACAATGTCACACTTGAGTGAGAGAACATTATACTTGCTTATACCTATATACCTAACTAGGTTCCCGCGCGGGACTTCATTCCCGTGGGAATTCTGGAAAATCATGTACTCTATGTCCATCATGGATAATGTAGGATTTTAATGGTGAAAGAATTTTTCAAATCGGTCCAGTAGTTTCGGAGCCTATTCGATGCAAACAAACAAACAATCGAATTTTTCCTCTTTGTAATATGTATAGACTATAAAATTAGTAGATTAGTAAGTTGTTACAATTATTTGCATGTTAGATAAAATAAAAAGTTTTTTTTTTTTAACTTGGGTTTATCATATAGAAGAGGGCTAGTGGCGATCTGCTGGTAAAAGATGCAATAAAAAGTGGATTGCCAAGGAAAATATAACCTTAAATTTTCAGCAGAAGTTTGCATTTATTTTGTATTCGATTATCATTAAAGTTAGAAATAGCGTGCCACATGTACGTGTGATACGCTGGCCCCCGAAGCTCTTCAGCGTTATCGTTTTGTCATGTGCTTGTATAATGAGCACAGGGCGGATAAACTGAAAGTCTTGTAATGAGGCTGACATAATCACCTAGGTTGATCTTAACCTTCTATCTCATTTTAGTTTTTTTTTTTTTAAATGTACGTACTTGATACGTACGCGCCATAGTCGGAGCCCGCTACATCTTAGGTAAATGAAATAAATAATAAATAAATAACCGCTACACCCTCAAAGGCCACACCCTCAAAGGCCCACACTAAGGTCTTCCCTTGTGTCGTGACACAAACATAAAGACACCCATGACCCGAGCGCAAACATCTGCTTTTTACATAAATATATGCCCTGACTGGGAACCGAACTCATGACCCGTCGATCAAAAAGCAGCGCCGCTACCATCCGATCAAACCGGCCGTCCAATGGTATTTAAATTCAGTTTTGGTCGGCTTTTTTTTTGCACAAACCTATATTGCCAATGCTACTTATGGAAGTGACAGACCTGACAAAGTGTTGGGACAATTAGGTCACTTTACATACCTTGTATCTTCTTCCCCATAGTTTCCATGTCGATCGGTCTCTTGATAACGTTGTAGTAGTCCTTAACTTGCTTCTTGTTGACCGGCTTCAGGAACGGCCACGCTTCGGGCATTATCTTCAGCTTCGTGTTCAAAAGGTTCTCCAAAATGAACGACAGTGCCACCTGAGTAGAAATCAGTCGATAGTATGAGAATAAGTTAAGTAGAAGTTTCGAAATCGTTAGTGTAAAAAAGTTTAATCTTCCACTTTCCCACATAAAAAAATAATTGCTTTGAGCTATTTTATTTAGAACCATGTTAACAATAGTTGCCTGTAACTTTACAACCTAGGATTTCCCTGGGATGTTCTATACAAAAAGACGCACTCTTACGATGACACCGGAAAATTGTAAAAACCGTAATGCTACAACTTCACTATACCAGCGACGTTACAATTTGCCCAGTAAAATTACAATTCCACGAAACTTTAAGGGTCGCCTGCATGAAATTAGGATCGGTTAGGTTATGTTTGCATTAATATTTTAAATAAGTCCATGAATGTGAAAAATTGAGGCAGCTCACAAGTACGTGAGATTATGATCTTAGAAAGTCAAAAATGCTAATGTAATTCACTATTTTGACGTGTTCAAGCAACATTTTGTATGTACTATGAAATAAAGCTATATTTTATTATGACTTTTTTTTGAAAGAGATATTACAATATTACGGATTTAACATTCATTTACCTGATCATTGTCATCCAGTAGCGGATTGATTTGTTTCTCGAGCTTCATCAGCTGTTCTTCTTTTTCAGCGAGCTTGTCCACACATCGCTGTAACATCCTCTGAGCGGCCACTGTTAGACTGCTATTCAGGCCTACGAAAAAAATAACATACTCAAGGAAACGGCTACGGAAAGTTACAAACTCTTAACTCCATCCCCCGATTGCGGTAAGTTTGAACATTTTTACCAAAGCTAAACCACTCACGTTTCTTTTGTATTCAGCCCACAGCGGAAACGTGAGCGGTTTAGCTTTGGGAAACACGTTCAAACTTACTGCAATCGGGGGGCAGTAGTTTTGTGTGACTTTCAAGCTGGACTGGGAGTGAAAGAAAAACTAGCTGCCAAAAAACTTGGAATCTGCCAGTAAGCAAATCCTAACGTTACCATGTTTACCTTGACGTTACCTCGCTCGTAATAGCGTCGGCTTTTTGGAAGTGGTAAATTTACCATTGTAGGTGGTAGAATTCTCGACGATTTGATTGACGTCAGCAAGGAAGTCCTCCCTGCTTTGGTATCGCTTTTGACGCAGGTTGTCTCGGATTGTCTGTAGGTCCATCGGTCGCGTGACGATCCTGTAGTAATCTGCAACCATCTGGGGAGTAAGGATCAATTTAAATATTACTTAAACATTTACTGCTTCTTCTTCTTATCATGTAGGTATAGACAAGTGCGTGGTGGACTTCACTTACCCTGGTGGCAGATTTTTCAAAGCGCCAAATGGCCTACGTTTCAAACACTGTAGTCAATCGACAACAGCCGGGACCGACAGCTTGACGTGCCCTCCGAAGTACGGAAACACTCGTGATAAATTGCCACTTCTGCCTGATGGGTGACCAAAGTCCAAAACACACAAGAACTTTGTAGAATTGTAATATAACGTTAAGAAGTGTTCAGTTAAACAAAATTCAGTCTTACCTTAGGATTAACAGGGAACACAAAAGGTTGCACGTCAGGAAGATGTCTAATATGGTTGAGAACATCCTCTAGCAGTGACGACAACGTCACCAGTGGATCAGTGCGACGTCGCTCAGCCGGTCTCTTCACTAAGTAGTCACAGGATTCGCTCGCAGTGCCGCGACGTTTGTTGCGTCCAGCCGCGCGGTATTCGCCTCGACGTCCGCCGCTGCCACGGCGTTTTAGGTCTTCGGCTGATTGCTGTAAGATACATAATGGCTTGCACGTTTTGGAATTTTAATAATAATAATAATAATAAAACGTTTATTTTACTTTGCAGCACACAGTTACAAACATTTAGACGATCACAAATGACATAAAAAACACACATTTAAAATAAACAAAAATACATACAATATAAACAGATTAATTTGCGTATGGATGCTGCAGTGAGTAAAAAGGCCTGGGCTCAGCGATTTTTTTTGTCAGTCTGTATTTCAGACTGGCAACACTGATTGAATTTTGGGATTTGGAGCTTTCGGATTTTTATGAAAATATAAGTTCGTGATCGTGATACCTAACAAGAATACAAAATTGATTTGGCTTTTTTATAAGACAGTACTTTTTGGCGTTATTTATGGAAAGGGCAAGTTTTCCACAAAAAGAGAATAAGGACGTTAAAAATTACCATTTTGACTTATAACTATCTGAGTTGGATGGTTCGATGAATGTTTATACTCATTTTTCAGAAACACGGAGTTATCCAAGCCCAAAAAAAAAAGATACATGATAACTTAGTAAAAAAAAGTTGTATGGGCTTTGCGAAGGGTTGACGCCCATAAGCCCTCACTTCGCTGAAAACTTTTTTTTACCAGCCCAAATACAAATACAAATTTCTTTATTCCACACACAATATAAACACATACATAATATAGCAAGCTTTAGAAAGGCAGGGTGGAAAGGGTGTGGGCACAGCAAGCTGATTTTAAGCCCAACCTGAGTCACAAAGAGGGAAGTGAACTAAAAATTGGATAAGTAAGGAATGACACAAATTAATAAATTTAGCCCACGAAATACGAAGGGGATTTGAAAACTTTACAGATTAACAAAACCTCACCTTAATCAGCTTAGAAGGCAGCGTCAGCTTCGTACCATCAACATATCCAAGATCATCTTCATCTGCCGGTTCCGGTGGGGGCTCTACATCTGTTTCTGGAGGGGTAGGAGGCCCACCAGCCATGGCCCCTGTGTACAGTGGGCAGGCTTTGTTGGTCCTCATATGCCCAACTTGGCCGCAAGCGCCGCACTACAACATTGTGGTTTATTAAAGTTGGTAAGGCTGAGTCATGGCCAACGACTGTTACATAGATTGCAAGAGCGCACGCGAGCTCTGTTTTGGCTATAAGGAACTAATGTTGATTCTTCTTCTTATCGTGTAGGTATAGTCAAGTATGTGGCAAACTTGGTTGTATGTTAATTGAGTATTAGAAATTACTTTTATACAACTCTGAAGTACATCTTTTTCCGGTTCATAGGAATGTACTGTGATGTTTAATTTGATGAATTTTTGGTTTGAAAGAAACAAATTTATTTTATGTGAGTTTTATACTCCGGAACAAAAAATACAACAAGTTAAAGATATTTTTTACAACGTGAAACCCTACTTTTCGGTGAAAGTGAGAATTCGTTTTTTTCTCATTTTGAAATAAATATTTCACTAACTCGCTTCGTTTTTTTTTACTATGAAATAAATATTCAATTGCCAATAGCGAAATAATTTGTATTACTTTTCTGACCTACCTGTTATTGATGCAAAACGACATATATTATAGATGTTGGTCCTGAAATTCATCTATTTATTCTAAGAGACTTGTCAAATCTAACTATATACTTAATTTTGTACTAGGCTACAAGTTTCTACTACTTCAATTATGTTTATTACTGATACGAATAATTGTAAACGTTAAAGTTAAAAGTCGAAATGCGGTTACAACTAATTTTTGTCGGCTAAAATTAGGCATAACCACATTAAGGCTTTTAGCAATAAGATATACAGACTACCTAATTACTACTAATAAATACAGTCACTGATATCATTTACTAATATTTGGGGACCTTAAATAGTTAGCGAAAATTAAGGACATGAATCGGCCCACAGAACCAAATAACTTTCTCCAAGGAACATAGGTCAAAACATTAAAAAAATATATTTTGCCTGTCCAATCAAATATTGCGTACAGCTGATTTGCTTTTGTATGGGAAGCATAAAATTTTTTTAAACTTGAAGAAAGTTGTTCAGTTTCGTGGAGAGAATCACCTCTAAAGTTACGCTAACTTATTTAAAGTCGCTCCATAAATCTCAAAAGACTGACAATTGCCATAATAAACATCATAACTTATCATTCCGCAGTATGTCGCATTTTTTTTTCCACAATGCTTCTGTTAACGCTCACTTCGTACATTGCCTTAACAATCAATGCCATCTAGATTAAATACTCGGAACTAAATGCTTAGTGACTTTGCTTTGTTAGTTCTAAAACTGTCTGGTGGTTGCGTTGTCAGTAAAGATACTTGAAGTAACTCAAATTACAGCGCCATCTAGTTTTGGAATTGAAAGCTACGATCTCTATTAAGGCGATTGTTAGTCTTCTTGAGGTATTAGTGCATGGTGATGTACACAGAGCTCACGGCGATAATGGACAAAGTATTTAAGCAACAGACTGATGGAATGTCTTTGGAAGAATGAATTTGGAGTGGCTTTGTTTTGGTGTATGTTAAGGATATGATTTGCCCATTCAACTGAACTTTGAGCTCTGTTTCTGAGGTTCAGTCCTTAGATTTTCGACCGCGACTTCTTTTATAGGAATCTAAAGTTAAGAATAAATGAGTTTTATGCCTATTATCTATTTTCTTGTTTATGACACAATATTGAAGACTGTTGCTGTAAATTGTTATGAACTTGTCGTAGAAATATCAAGACTATCAATCAATGACAATTCAATCTCTGTTTACAAGCTAAACATTAAATTTCAAATAACAGAAGAATCTCTTAAAAAACACAGAAGTATAATAAAGGAAACGTCCTTTCCGACTATTTCATTTTACGCATATATTTTCATCTTTTCTGAGTGCAAAACTAAGAAAGAGTCCTACAAAGGAGGATACCTGGGTTTATCTATGTAGACCCTAAGTCGAACAGCAATCAATAATGATTTAATGCAGAAAACCGCATTTAAAAGTGTCCTCTTACTATCACCGACATTTAATGTTTCAGTTACAGACATTGTGTGAAAAAAAATATTCAGCTGAATGAGAAAATGTATAGGTATCCTTCACATTCACTAAAAAAGAACTGCAGGCTAAAATAAAAATTGCAATAAAATGAAATTTTTTGCAATTTTTATTTTAGCCTGCAGTTCTTTATTCGAAGCCATCTAAATATTACACGTAAAAATAAAAGAATAAAGTAATATTAGTGCCAAACGTTAAGTGAAACCCGGAAATCGAAGTATGCTTAGAAAAGAGCGGTGGTACGTCAGATACAATACAAAATGGTAGGGAGATTCACTCTGTGATGTAAACTAAAGGGAGAAATGGCAAGGGGCGGTGGCACGAATGAAATATGCACAAACATGAATATTTCCTGTCACCAGTAGTGTACAGTACACTCAAGAACACGTCAAGCTTTTACTTTGGACCGGCCCTGTATTGTATGGCGCGCAGTATAAATCAGAGCTCAGCTTTAACTGGTAGTGTGAAGCGTAACCTGCTCTTGACTGTACATGAAAAATCACACAAACACACATGCACGCACGCGCACTTATCTATGATTTTTTGGTTTTCTTTTTACTAGGTCAGACTTTAGTGCGTTACTGATATTAATTCCAAGTAACTTATTTCTGTTTAACCTTCCATCAATTACAATAAATGCTACACACTCAAAGGCCCACAGTAATGTTTTCTCTTGTATCTGGGTAATAGTAATAAAACTAATATTTTTAACAATCCTGTAATTTGAGAGAAAATAAAATTATTTATTTATTCTAATATGTTCCAAATTTTTTTGCAAAAGCAGTGGGTCTTGTAATAAGTTTTATTTAAATGTAACACTTTTGTTACAAGCTGTTACCTACGAAACAGTTGAAGCTCTAAGAAATTTTAAACAACATTTCTGATATAAATTAGATTCAATCATCATAAAGTTAATATTATGTTTGAACATGTTGCAAGCTCCCGTTTCAACTACACCTTGCGTCTACTCTCTTTAGTTTATATCTCGGTGAAAATTCAGAATTTTAATTTGACGATATCACTTAGCGAGCATTCATATCTTCTGTGACTTTGGACAGTAAGAAATACATCTAATTTAATGCTCATCAAATGATAACATCGAATAATCAAAATTTCGATTTTCAGTATTTAAAATCAATTTATTTTCCAAGCCAATCGGGTGTTCCAATAAAATATGACTTTGGAATTAACAGGTTCGTCAACTCTGAGATATCGTACACAATAGTCTTGCGTCTCACACAATTTCGGATGAGTAAGGGAGATGGAATGAGTAAGGGAAATGAGTATGCGTTAGTGAAAAGCTTGAATAACTTTAAAAATGGTTCATTTGACGCGTGTCCATACGCATCTCAGGTTGAAAAACTTTAGAATTATAATCCCATAAATATTTTTTTAGTAAGTACCATATAAGAAGACGGAAATAAGATAAGTATTTACACTTCAAAACAAGTGGGTACTATGCTTGTATAGTATGTCACTCTCGCATATAATAACTTAGCAAGGCCATACTGTAAGTATAATCCTACCAAATTATGCGGACATTGCACGGTATTAATACCGTAGACAGAGAAAAGGTATAGACTGCTGGATATCTTCTTTTTCGGTCGCACAGATAAGGACAAAACTATATCAATTGCACGTGAAAAAAACCGGACAAGAGCGTGTCGGGCCACGCGCATTGTAGGGTTCCGTAGCAGCATGGTTCAAATATGCAGCTGGCTTCTTAATTCTACAAGCATATTGTCATAGTTGATGTTAAAATCCCCAAATACTATACTTAGTATCAAAAACAAATGTATTAAAAAGTTTGGCCTAAATATAACAGAATGGAAGTGTTTCATGCGCGAGCGAAGCGAGCGCGAATTTTTTTTTTTTTTGCGACAATTTTATAGTAAGGAATAATATAATAATATCAAGCAGGTGTATATTTTTAATGTCGTTTTCGCAATTAGCACCCACAAAAACCTATTAAACGACACCTGAAATGTCAACAGCTTGGCTTTCGGCTCGCCTCACTTTTAGCGTGAAACCTTGTATGTCAACCATTTTGGATTAGGGTACACTTCGTCGTAAATGCTACCCTCGTGAATTATTCCACATTTTTTTTCGTTATAAAAATTAATGTTTCCTAAACGGATTGCTGAATCGAAAAACGTTTGTAGTAAACCCCTTCTATCTTTTAAAAAGCTATCCTATGATAACGCACTCGATGACATCGGCTAGAAAAAAAACCATCGCCCATTCACGTTAATGGGAAACACACGAAAAAATTTTTTTTTCACCATTTTATTTTTTAGATTTGACACCGCAATCAATAGGTATGTATGACCATGCCAAATTTTAGCTCTGTACTACCAAGGATCTAATATTAGTAAATATATTCTTATTAATCCCAACTAAGTTTGGCACTTGGTCGACTATTACTCGCAAACTTGAAGGGCCATCTTATGTGTGATAGTTTTTCTTTTAATTTCGTTGTATATTTTACCACCGTGAATTGTTTTACATTTTTAGAAACAACCGTTTAGCTGGTAGAGAGGGGGACACTTGTGTTTGACAAAAAATTTTACTTTAAAAATTTATGTTTCGCAAACGGAGTGCTGAATCGAAAAACGTTGTTAGAAAACTCCTTCTGTCTTTTAAAAAGCTGTCCTATGACACCCCATTTTATGATATTGGCGAGAAAAAAAAATTCATCACCCTTTCACATCTATGGGAGACACTCGAAAAAAAAACTACAGTTCTGTCGGCGTAATTTATGTGTATGACCTTGCCAAATTTCAGCTATGTGCTACCAAGGGTTTCTTAGGAAACCTGCGGACAGACGGACATGGCGAAACTATAAGGGTTCGTAGATTACTACGGAACCCTAAAAACAAATGTATTATTAAAGATTTTTAATTTTGGAAATAATTTTTGTTTTGGTCTAAATACAACCTAATGTAAGTATAAAATTCGCGAGCGAAGCGAGCGCGAATTTTTTTTGCTTTTTTTTTTACGGCAATATTACTGTTAGAAATAATATCAACCTGCTGTTAAAATAATTTTGATGTAATTTTCGTAATTAACACCCCCAAAAAACTATTTAACGACACCTAAAATGTAAATATGTTACAGTTTGGCTTTCGACCTCCCCTCACTTTTAGCGTGGAACCTTGTAAACATATTCTTATTAATCCCAAAAACGTTTGGTCGACTATTACTCGCAAACTTGAAGGGCCAACTTATGTGTGATAGTTTTTCTTTTAATTTCGTTGTATATTCTATAACCGTGAGTTTTTCACATTTTTAGAAACAACCGTTTAGCTGGTAGAGGGGAGGGACACTTGTTTTTAACAAAAAATTTCACTTTAAAATTTTTTTTTTTCAAACGGAGTGCTGAATCGAAAAACGTTCTTAGTAAACCCCTTCTATATTTTAAAAATCTATCCTATGACATTCAAATCTATGTTATCGGCGAGAAAAAAAAAACCATCACATGTATGGGAAACACCCGAAAAAATGTTTTTTCTAAAATTTTATATTTTAGATCTGTCGGCGCAATCAATATCTATGACCATGCCAAATTTCATCTCTGTAGTACCAAGGATCTTATATTAGTAAATATATTCTTATTAATCCCAACAGTGTTTGGCACTTGGTCGACTATTACTCGCAAACTTGAAGGACCAAGTTATGTGTGATAGTTTTCCTTTTAATTTCGTTATATATTCTACCAACGTGAATTTTTTCACATTTTTAGAAACAACCGTTTAGCAAGTAGAGGGGGGGGGGACACTTGTGTTTGACAAAAATTTTCACTTTAAAAATTTATATTTCGCAAACGGAGTGCTGAATCGAAAAACGTTCTTAGTAAACCCCTTCTATCTTTTAATATGCTGTTCTATGACACTCCATTCAAAAATATTGGCGAGAAAAAAAAAATTCATCGCCCTTTCACGTCTATGGGAGACACCCGAAAAAAATTTTTTTTCTAAGATTTTACTCTACAATTCTGTCGGCGTGATTCATATGTATAATCATGCCAAGTTTCAGCTCTGTAGTACCAAGGGTTTCTTAGGAAACCCGCGGACAGACGGACAGACGGACAGACGGACAGACGGACAGACGGACAGACGGACATGGCGAAACTATAAGGGTTCGTAGATTACTACGGAACCCTAAAAAAGAGACAATGCTGGGCATTTTTTGTCCCTTAGCGCGTGCCGGTTTTTTCAAGGCCAGCACTTTACTGTGCTGTAACCCGTACGAATTAACTGTGCACCTCGCGCTGTGTTAACAGTACAACGCGAGGTGCACAGTTAATTCGTACGGGTTATACCACATTAAAGCGCAGTACTACGGCCGACTACGGCAGTACTAATATTTTCTGTCCCTTTCGGTGGCACGCTCGGCCGCAGTCTATACCTTTTCTCTGTCTACGATTAATACAGGATGTAAGGGACAGGTTAGCGAAAACTGAAACCTTAAACCCAGACCATTATTCTGAATGATTTTCAAGTAGAATTTTTTTTTCATGTTTTTAAATATTTTCTGTTTCAACATTTAATAATTTATTGTAATTCACTTCATTTAGGACTGCAGGACCGCACGCGGTGCGCAGTTTCGCAGTACATTGCGTAGCGCCAAAATAAATAACGAAAACTCCTGAAATTGACGTTTCCGGGAAAAAAATGAGTAATCGATCATAGTTATAGATAGATTCCACCGTTTAAGTATTTGCTAAGCTATCCTTTACACACCCTATAATACACAAACGGAGTACCTACTCATTTAGTAGCATAAATCCTTCGCTTTCTTATATGGCTAGGTAAAGTATTCTGACCACCACCGCTTATGACCCAGGTGCACCCGAAAACCCCGCCGTCAGCCATGACGCCAGAAATCAAGTGACGAAACAAGACGATACAATAATCTATTCAAGTTTACAGACACAAAATACATACGGCATAGGAACGGTGAACTTTGCTACCTCCCTGATTAAAACTAGAGTTTTGGCCGATAGCATTTCTGAATTGTCCGTACTGTTAAAAAAAATAATGTTAAATCAACAAAACAGTAAAGTTAACCTTGCTGCCCTATGTTAAGGTCTGTTTTAGCTGGGGCATCTCACCAGAGGGCTGCAACCTAAGAAACTGTTACACTCCGAATTGCAGAAACTTTTAATAAATTAAAATTGTGCGACGACGTCAGACAAGGCAATACGATATTTAACAAAAATAGTTATTTGTTCAACAAGAGAGCAAAGTTGGGTTTTGCTACCCGAGTGCAATCTTTAAGTCACGAGCTAGCGAAGAAGTCTTCAGTTGAATCACGAGCATAGCGAGTGATTCTTAAGTAGACTACTGAGCCCAGCGAGTAATTTAAAGGCACGAGATCAAAAAAATTTGCTTTAGAGTTTAATACATAACTTTTCACCTCTACAGCGAGAAAAGATTAAGAAACAAAAAAAAATAACAAAAACAATATACTTTTTAAAAGTGGCCAGGATTATAGTTTGCGTTCAGAAATTGCACTTAGTAACATTTTTACAAAATATTTTATTTTTATTTTTAGAAAACTACATTGTTTATTAGAATTTATATTAAATATCCTTTTATTTCTTAAACGATCAATATTTAACTATTTTTTGTAATTTTGATTTCAACAAATAATATAAAATTTCGTGATTTGATAAGCCTAAATTAGTTTCAGAACAAATCACCGGGCCAAGTCTTTTTAAAGTTAGTGCTCAAAATTCAAATCACTTTTTATCTCGCTCAAAAAATGCAGTGAGCAAACAACGATTTTGCTCTCTGATTTTGACAAGCAAAAGCTCTCTTTTCGAGCTGGAGGTGAAAAATATCTTGAGTAAATATGTGACGTCATATAGTTTTAGAACCACATGATGGCCTGCCTACTCTGACAGAGATTATAGTTATAAGTGTATGGATAGAACAATGTTTCTGCAATTCGGCGTTAGTAGTTAATAAACATAAAATTGTAAATTAATCAAATTATAACATTTGGAGTAAGCTAAATGCGACTGTATTACCTTGAGTTTAAGGTCGGGTTTAAGTTTGGCGCGTCGTCGTGAGGGAGTGTGTTCGGTAGGTTCTTGTTTGATTTGGCCAAGTGGGATCATTCCTGGTGATGGGGAACTCATGTCTAATGATAGTGACGAAGTCATTGCTAGAAAGGAGAAATTTTTAGTCAGTAAGTATAAGGGCGATGTTAAATTGTGGGAATTTGGGGAAACCACTATTGCAATTCTTTGAAAAAATCGACTTTCCTTATAAAAATGAATCAGCTGATCGCTCAATTTGTATAGAGGCAATTTTTTTAAAATATTTCGACCTATGTTCGTCAGGGAAAGTTGTTCAGTTAGGTTTGATTCACATCCTTAATTTTCGCTAATTAATTTCAAGTCACCCAGAATTAGTAGGAGTATGTACTTACATTCGCTAGGGAATGTTGCAGGCATCGTTACATTTCCGGCCAACCTTTCTCTTTCCTGATTTCTTTTTATTCGTCTCAGTTGTTCCTGTGGAAATAAAAGAATAACATTGTTACTTTGAGTTTCTGTCAGCCTATAACTCAGTTGCAGAAACGTTAATTGGAAATAAAGTTTCTTTAAATGTAATGGTATCTTTGCTAACGTCAACAAGACGGAAAGTCGCATTTATTTTAATGCACGTTTTGATATTGCACTTTTCTGCAACTGGGTATATGGGTACTAAAAACCCCTTTGCAAAGTTTTAAGAGTACATGGTTTGAGAAATATTTTAAATTTTTAATAGGAGACAATTCGGATTGTGTGGTGATCGGTTGAGAATAACACCACCCCATCTCTTTCCGTGGGTGTCGTAAGAGGCGACTAAGGAAACACACATGAGACCTGCCTCCTAGTAATCTATCTTAGGCAAATACACCTGTTTTTTTTAATCTGGGGTGGCGTCCTATGGTCTCATGCGGTGTGGTAGGCTCTGTAAAGGGCCGTCTGGTTCGCGACCACCCTCCTACCGAAGTCCGACGCCAAACAACTTGATGTGTTCCGTCAGTGCGTGGGAGTACCAGTGCCTTAGTTGGCATTTTCTGGGTTAACTCGCTCCATCGTCGACCTCATCTATGACCTTAGTCAAGATTGAGGTCAAGAGTTAACCCATCCCATAATAAAAAAAAAATTGTGAGTAATTTTGTCGCCATTGATCAGTGGAAAAGACGCTCAGGTTAAGGCCCCTACTACAGAAAGAGACATCTGTCTTCTTTTTATGAAGTCTTGATCTATACTTAAGTATTGATTTTCTATTTCTCTCAGTATCAAAATGACAAAGACTAATTCAACTTAAGATCAGAGTCTGAGTCGCGTTCTATCACACGAACCTAGAAGTTGAAGTAAAAACAAAATCAAACCTGAATTCTCCTTTTTTCTCTCTTCATCTCTTCTTTCTGCGTTTCGTCCATAGTGGCGAACTGTCTTATGAAAGCGTCATCCTTGGTCTGTCGTATCTTAGTGTACGCTTCGATTACAGCCTGCTTGCGTACGAGTTCTACACGCGTGTAGCGCTGGCCGGTCGGGTTGCGGAATGTGCGTACTATACGCAAAACCCGCCCTGAGAAAATACAATATACTTTATTGCACACCAACATAGAAGGTACAAAGTAAAAGTTCCATAATGTATATTAAATTAATTACATTTAAGAATTCAAATAAATTAAATTAAAATTAAAATAATAAATTAATAGGTCATAATAATCCTGTACCACTAAATTCGTATTTTCGTATTTATGTACGAATTTCTAATTAATTATCACTTGCTAAATGGTGAAGGAAAACATGGTGATGAAACCCGCACGTCTAAGAAAATTTATTTTCGAAAGACGAGCGGTCCACCAACCTCTCATTGGACTATAGCCTAAACTAAATCCCCTTCGTGTTTCTAAGGGAGGCCCGTGCCCCTCGGTGGGGACGTATGGACTTGTAATTTTTTTTAATAAGAAATTGGACACGCAGGCCGACCCAACCTGCATTAAAGGGAGACTCATCGGTCAGCTATTTTATGTTCAGAATGGTGTTGATATTGAGGTTACAAATACACCCTGGATTAAGGATGTTAGGGATAGCGTATCAAAAACTGTAACCCTGAATTCAGACTATCATTCTGAATAATTTGCCAGTTTATTTTATTTTCTACTTTAAAATTACATAATTTATTCAAATACACGCAATTTTGCAATACAGCGTAAACACAAAAACCTCGCATAGCGCCACAGTAGGTAAATAACGAAAACTGCTTATTGATTACATGTAACCGATCAAAGTTATGGGTATGCAATGCACCTGCCATGATCCGATACTAGTCACCCTAAGATTCACTGGTAGATAATGCCTTTAGCCATAAAGTCCGCCATCGTACATTTGTGCATTAAGTTATATAAAATAAAAAAGTATTAAGAAATAGCGTGTAGCGTTTATTAGCGTTAAGTCAAGTATTATGTCCTTCTATGAAATTGGCGATATTTTCTCAAGCTTTATTTTGTCCATAATTTATTTCATTGAACAGCTCTTAACAAAATTGTTTCGTATTTAAAAACTTGGTCATATAACGGAGAGTTTCAGTGAAATTAATACATTTTTACTTTAGATTTATTTACTGAATATAATTTGTTTACTGTATTGCCAGTTTCAGTGCTTATTTTTGCTGTAACTTTGTTATAATTAAAATTTTGAATAAACTAAGTATGATTAAAGTTAACTTAATGTTTTCCAAATCTTCCCACAAAATTTTGTTAAATTTGGATTACGCATTTTTGAGAAAAATCTAAAAAAGTTAGTATGAAAAAATGAGTTTTCAAAAAATATTGTATGGAAAACTCCAATTTCACAGGTACACACACACACATACATACGCTCACGCCTGTAATCCCTAACGGGGTAGGCAGAGAAACAGCACCTAACACACATAGGTAAGGACCTAATATTTGCCAAGCTGCCCCGAATATTACCTTGATTAGAAGAATTTTGATCAGGCTGGTTTATTTGCGGTTTCTTCTCATGCTGTCCGAGGATCATCTTCCTTAGCTCAGCTCTCTCCGCTTCTTCTCTTTCCATAGACAGCTGTAAACATTCGTAGCATTATTGAAATATATTTTTTTAAAGAAATTACACTGTAATAATTTTTAAGGAACGAAAAAAATTCGGCGCGAAGGGGACTTGAACCCACGACCCCAGGACTTGAAGGCATGATAGCTAAGTTGGTGAGAGTACCAAGAGATGTAATCTTGGAGTCGTGGGTTCAAGTCCCATTCGCGCCGAATATTGTTTTTATCTAAAAATTATTTGTGAATATCCTCACGCGGGTAAACGTTTTAAAAATACTAAATTAAAGTACAGTGTTTCTAATTTCTTGTTGTGTTTTGGCGTGGTTTCGGCAATTATCGATTATCCGAATGCAAACCAATTAACTATGAATTATTAGATTTATCGCCTACAATAGTTTATCCGCCTGAAACTTCGTTCCCGTAGGAATTTGGGAAAATTATATAGCCTACTAGCTGATGCCCGCAACTTCGTTTGCGTGTTAATTTTTTTTTTGTACAGAGTACACAGATTGAAAACATCTATCTTACGTGATTTAGATTTTTAAATACAAAATTGGGAATTTTGCAATATCCTATTGCAACTAAGCTTTAAGTTTACCAAGGTAAGCAGGTAACCTGCATGCCAAATTTCAAGCGTCTAACTTAAGCGGTTTTAGATTTTTCATACAAAAGGATTTTACCGCTAATTCCCGTTCCCGTGGGAATTTCGGGAATTCCTTTCTTAGTGCACCTCTACGGTACCTAAGCTACGTCCCTTCCAAATTTCAAGTGCTTACGTTTAGCCGTTTAGGCTGTGCGTTGATGTCAGTCAGTCAGTCAGTCAGTTTCTCCTTTTATATATTTAGATGTGTTAATCTAGGGTGTCAGCTACCTCCATACCAAATTTTATTAAAATTGGTATAGCCGTTTGAGTGTGAAAGAGTAACAAACATCCATAAATACAAACTTTCGCGTTTATAATATTAGTAAGGATTTTTTTATACAGAGAATTGATTTGTATGTGCGGCAATGCGTGGAGTCATAAAAGCACAGTGGTTCTAATTTCTTGTTGTGTTTCGGCAATTTAAAATTCATTTACAAAATTTGACCCGAACAAACTTTAAATACCTACATGGCAAGTAAATAAAAAGATTGTAAAATAAGTTGAACCGAGCCAATCCTTCTTAATATTATAAACTCGAAAGTTTGTATGGATGCATACAGGGCTTTTGGTAAACTTTCAACCTCTAGGGTGGTTAATCAGCCCATGAAATTGAAAAACAATGAAACTTTTCTTACTTGAAATACAGAAGTTAGGTATACCAAATAGTTATCTCGGTTACTAGCAACCACGTAATCATTTCTTTCATTTTTTGTGTTTCGGCTCTATTTAAATTTAAATTTTCTGTTTCTGCATATTAACGTACCTTCATCTACTGCACCTTCACACCTCATTACACTCACACAGACACTTAACACTTGAATTAGGCCCTAAATTTGTAGTCTTAACATTATATAGTATTAACTCTGTCCCTCGCATCTCACTTGGGCGAGGGCTGAAAATCAGTGTTGCCAGCCTGCTAATCAGTCTGGCATTAGTCGCTGAGCCCAGGCCTTTTTCCTCACTGCGGCAGACATATGCAAGCTTAAACTTGTTTATTAGGATAAGAATATTTTGAACTTTTTTTAATGTATGTGTGTGCTGTTCTGAAGAAATAAACGTATTATTATTATTATTAACAACTTCCCCAAGGAACATAGGTCAAAATACGAAAAAAAATGTTGAGTTCCCATACAAACTACATCAGCATATAGCGCATTTTGTGTGGGAGATCAAAAATTTTTTTTCGTATTTTGACCTATGTTCCTTGGGTAAATTGTTCGGTTTCATGGAATAATTAACCACCCGAGAGGTTAAAAGAGATTCACCTAAAGCCCTATATATGGATGTTTGTAACTCTTTTACGCTCAAACGGCTGAACCAATTTTTATAAAATTTGGTATGGAGGTAGCTGACACCCTGGATTGACACATAGGCTACGTCATTTTCCCAAATTCCCACAGGAAAAAAGTCCCGGGCGGAAAGCTAGTAGAAGCTAGAAGAATATACCTGTTCCGTAGTTTTTTTATTAGCGAGCATATTTTCAATGTTCTTGGCCATTTCATCAATGTCTGACTCTTCGCTGGCCGAGCTCTCTGCCTCGTCAGTACTGAGCACTTCTGTGCTTTGTAGCACTCTGTTCTGTAGCTCAAAGATACGCTGGCATTCTTCTTTGTACCTGAAATGAAAAATCATTTTAAAAATGATTTTTCTTCTTATCGTGTAGGTAAAGTCGGTTTGAAAACTCTGACATTAGCAAGAAATTGCAAAAATAACGTAATCAGTTATTTGTAGTAAGCGTGTCTAAAGTTTAAATAATAATTTAGCTACACTGTCGTATTAGGTTTAACACTTATAAGGTAGTAGTAAGAATGAAAATAAAATAAATGAAGTATGTGGCAAACTTGGCTAGCCCTGGTGTCAGTTTTCAAACCGCTCAATGGCCTCTGACTTGGTTTTAACGACTGTAGTCAATCGATAACAACCGGGACCGACAGATTAACGTACCCTCCGAAGTACGGCAAGGCTCATGATAAATTGCCAATTTAGTCACCCATCAGGTTCCCCGCTTCTGTACACGTTGCTAAACAGTGAGGTTTAGATTCGGTTAAGATCATTTTAAAAATCATTTACTTACCATGATAGAATAAGGCAAGCCTAATTCGAGATGTGAAAAATAATGAAGTTAAAAATTAACCCCCGACAAAAAAAGGGCTGATATAAGTTTGACGTGTATCTGTCTGTGGCATAGTAACCGATTTGGATGAGATTTTTTTTTAAAGCTGACGTAATCGACTATACAGGGTTACTTTTTAATCAGTACACAAATTTTTCTTACGGTGCCAGTAACGTTGATAGAACGTAAATAAGAAAGAAAAAAACTTTTTTTTTTTTTAATACCCCTTTTTAACGTCTTAGAGGATGAATTTTGTAAAACGCAGAAAAACGGGTGTCACAAATGTGTTGAAGAGTACTATTACCAAGTTTCAAGTCGATTGGACGAAGTTATTTTTTTTTTCATACAAAAAAAAGATTTATTTTCATGCTGCAGACGATCTAGCTTGAAATTTTTATATGAAATGATATAAAACAAAAAAATACGGGTCTGTTCAATTTTAATAAAGATTACGTACAAAAAATTTGTGTACTGAATAAAAAATTACCCTGTATTCTTAACTATATTTAATCAAAATTGCTTAAGCCGTTTAAAAGTTATGAGCAAAGAATGTCGAGGGTGGCTAATATCTAAGACAAAACCTCAGAATACGTTCTGTAACACAAAACTTGATAACTATTTTTTAGAGAATAAAAAAAATATTACCTTTCCTGATGCTCAGCAATAGAGAATCGGTTTCCTCTGGAGAATTTCGTCATGCCTTCTTCACCAGCTTTGGCTTTCTCCGTCGATAGAGTTCGCACGACGTCGATGACTTCCCAACGGGATAGTTTTTTGATCTAAAAAAATATGAAACGGCTACATTTCTCAAATTAATTTAAAAAATATATATTATATAATTATTTCCATATTTTGTCAAATTGACACAGATAAATACACATACAGATTGCCACTTGTACTATCATAACAAAAAAAAGTTTTTCAAAGAATGTTTGAGCTCTGTCTACCCCTAATAAACTAACACCGGCATGAGTTGATTATTTAGTATTCCGTACCATTCATTTTTATAATCAAACATTTATACATTATATTTATTTTCTTTTAAGGTACAAAATTCGTACTAAGTTTTTCTAAAGAAAAAAAATCATGAAGAAAAAATAATTAATTATTTATTTATATATTTTTTCGCATAAACTGATAAGTATAGGCAAAAACCAAACATTTTACAAAAGAAAAAAACACAAAAAGAATCTCTCCGGCGGGGAATCGAACCCCGGTCTCCCGCGTGACAGGCGGGGATACTGACCACTATACTACCGAAGACTTGTAGATTGTGGCGAAAATAATGGTTTACTTGATTGTGCCGCAACATAGCGTGAGTCATAGCTAGACACATAAATAGATTTTATTCATAATTGATTTTATTTTTATTATCTTTTTATTTGCCGAACCGGTCTGGTATGAACATATTCACGTAAACAAACATATCCACGTAAAAAACATATCCAATTTAAAATAGCGACTTTATGCGATTGGTATAAAGTCACAAATATACAAAAATAAAGCTCAACAAAAAATAACCGACTTTGCTCCAGATGTGGCGCCCAAAAGCCGTATACTTCTGATGGATAATTCACACTTGCGACAGCTAACTACAGCAAGTTTATATTTTTTTTTATATGTAATTTTGTGTTATAGTTTGTTTCTTTTTTGATCCAGAGTCTAAGCAGAGTAGTAAAATCCGTAATTGGCAATAAGTTCAAAATACAATTATAAATATAAGCACTTCTATATTGCTGTGGGTTTTTGTTAATAAATAAAGTAAAATTTAAAATAATTTATTTGATTAATTAGATATAGATTATGATCTGGATACAGTAAGACCAGGTCTGAGTTGGCGCAGGATCGCGATAAATCGAGTAAAACAATTTTTGTTGTGGATTTATTTACTAATGACGAAGTTGAAGCACAGCTTATTCAATGTATTGCCCGTTTCTATTAATTCAATACGACAAAATTATGTCACGCGTCCATGTTACCTATGCTTGAATATATTAATTGCAATTCTACAATCTTAACAATAACTTTCACTTTTGTGACATATGAATTGTTTACTTATCAATCAATTCCATTGATTTTAACACAAGTAACCTCACCTCCTCCTCGGGCACTCCGAATTTCCTCAACAAAGCCTTGGCGTTGTTCAAGCTGAGTCTTCGCAAGTCAGCGTCAGTGCCCGTTACAATTCTCTTCGGCTGTTGTTCTTCGTTTGGCTGCTGCGTTGGTTTGTTTGGCACTCGAACGTACGAGAATCCTGTGAATTACAGAAATACTTAATTTACGAACAAGTTCCGTGTGTTTCTTTATATACCAAGGGACCAGCCCCGGATCTATGATTTTTTCGAACCGGGGCAAACATTTTAAAGTGGCGCCCCCTCCCTTCAGTGTTTAAAAAAACTGTTAAATCTGAGAAATTAGTCGCATTTTTTGTGACATTTGTGAAAATAATAATCCTTTAATTTTAAACTTTTTATTATCTATTGGCTAATAATAATAACTTTCATCTGTGACATAAAAACACTAACTTTAAGTTGTGTTCAAAAACTAACTGGGCGTATGGAAATACAAAAGTTTGTTTTTCAACTATACAAGGTGTTTCAAAAAACCCAAAAAAAATATTAATTTAGAATTAATTAAAATTTAGCTTATTGCACAATGCACAGCTCTATTACAAATATGACATGTATGTCATATTAATTATATGAAACTTTCATTTTGTAGATGTCAAACCGTGCAACTGATTACTAGAGTTGCGACTATTTCACTTTTAAAATTAAATTTTGGAATTTATTGATTTTTTTATTGATTATTGGGTTTTTTTGAAACACATTGTATTCTATTAAGATTCGATTACTTGATAAAAACCTATGAGATTGTAGGAACCGAAGCTTCACTTGTTCGATATTTCGAATTCTGGGCTGAAGAATTTGGCGCCCCCATGAAACTGCCGCCCGGGGCAAGTGCCCTGGTTTGCCCTCCCTTAGATCCGGGGCTGCAAGGGATCCACGACATAAGGCGCTGTTTACACATAAGCGACGTGGTGCGGCGCAGCGATCAAAGCAACCTTCGAAAAAAATCAAAGCAAAAAAGCAAGCGTTCCGTCGGTGCGTGGGAGTACCAGTGCCTTTATAGGCATTTTCTGGGTTAACTCGCTCCATCGTCGACCTCATCTTTCACCTTTATGGTCAAGATTGAGGTCAAGAGTTAACCCATCTTATAATAAAATTTAAAAAACCTAAAATTAATCTCGCCTCGTCGCTTGTGCATGAACACGCTAAGAGAAAAAACCTTAGTGTGGGCCTTTGACTGTGTAGAGCTTACTTTTATTTTTTTCTGGCCTGTAGGATCCCACTGCTGGGCAAAGGCCTTCATGCCTTCCACTTCTTACGATTTATAAAAAAAAATTGCATTTCGAAATGTTTTTACACATTATGATAGGTTTTCTACGAACCATTGTATTTGTATTGTTACAATACCAATGTATTTACGAAGAAAGGTTTCTTTTAATGGCTCAAAAACAGAAAACATCAAAGTTATTTTTCTTGCCATCAACAGTCATAACATAAGTATCCAAATGAAGTAAACATTTAGGCCCGTACTATTACAGAAGGAGACTAAAGACTTGATCTATACTTAAGTATACTTTCTCTCACCATCAAAATGACAAAGACGACTGCTAATCCTTACTAATATTATAAATGCGAAAGTAACTCTGTCTGTCTGTCTGCCTCTCCGTCTTTCACGCCTAAACTACTGAACCAATTTTATGAAATTTGGTACAGAGATAGATTAGAGCCTGTGAAAGGACATAGGCTACCTTTTATCTCACAGTTAGGCACGATATAACCTGTAGTCCACGCGGGCGGAGCCGCGGGCGGAAAGCTAGTTAAATATAGATCAGTCTGAGTCACGTTCTGTAATACGGTCCTTAGAAGATATTATTTCGACCTATATTTCTTGGGGATTTGCATCTAGGGTTATTCACATCATCTTACTTAAAGGCAACATAATAAAAAACCTTTTCCCAGTTTGGTTAATAAACGAACCTTCGCCACAGCCAGTCGGGTCGGCCGGCCCAGTCAGTTGCAGCAGACATTTCCCGCGCATCGCTTGAATATACGCGCGAGTTGTGTTCCATGGTGCCACTTTTACCTTTTAATCAGATAAAAACATTTATTTATATATCTCATACGAATTAACTTGAGACCTAGGCCGACGACGTCACCTTCAATGTACGGTGTCCAAAATGATAAAATAATAATAATTAATTTAATTAATTAATATCGAAAAAGATATACCAAGACTTAGCATCTTTGTTACGGATATGTGACTTGACTCTTTTTAGATATTTTATACACCACCTGCATCTGGAGCACGTATTATACGTCAAGTATTCTTCATTTAAAAGTAAGCCATTAAAGCTTAAGGGAAATAAAATTGTATGGAACTTCCCTTGGGCATTAATGACATTTAAATATGGAACGCCAAAATTTCAACAAAAACTTCTATCAAAAATAATTTCGAAAAAAAACAAAGCTATTGAAGGCTTAACTTCCTTGGTCCAAGGAGATTTTAACTATAAAATTTGACACATCAAAGAGATTTTACTTTTATGAAAAATATTTAGTATAAAAACTTGTCTGTATGTCTTAGCTATTGACTTTCCTTTGCCTACGGAACTAAATATTATAAGAAAACGTCGTCGGTGATTTTGGATCTGTGATTTTTACCGCGAATTACTAAATTGTTTGGTAAGCTTTTTTAATAAATCTAAAAAAAAAATCCAGTATGTAGGTAATTCCAGCGACTCTGTCATAGAAACGGAGGCTCAAAACATTATTGATAGATGAATTTATGATTTCTTTTTTATTTAACCTCACAGTAGGTGTATAAAGTAGAGTAAGCTCCTCGGGGATAAAAGTGTCTTAGTCTTGGGCAGACTTGAATCCTTCGCTTCATTCAGGATTCTTAACATAATTCCCTCGCTCCGCTCGGGAATTAACATCTTAATTCCCTCACTACGTTCGGGAATGAACTACAGAATCCTTCATTTCGCTCAGGATTCAATATGCTGCCCGTGACATAATACACTGTTTTATCCCCTTGTTGCTTAATCTACTATTATCTTTCCGCACACCGATGACGTCATCGACCCAGGTCGCAAGTTAACTCGTACGGGTTATACTATTATCACATTTACTTATTATTACACAGTAGAGCTCTTCTATACCGATATTATAAAGAGGAAAGATTTGATTGTTTGTTTGCATTGAATAGGCTCCGAAACTGCTGGACCGATATGAAAAATTATTTCACCATTAGAAAGCTACATTATCCCCGATGGATATAGGCTACATAATTTTCCCGAATTCCCACGGGAACAAAGTCCCGGACGGAATGCTAGTTATGATATAAACTCATTTTATCAAAATAAAATAATGCTTGTCAAATGTGGCGGCGAGTGGTTTTAGAACTACATGACCTCGAAGGAGATTATAGGCATGAGAGGCAACTTTAAATTAGTTAGAAAAACTTGAGGGCGCGATTCTCCTCAAGTAAAAATATTTTTTTATCTCGTTATCAAAAGGGGAAAATATTTGCTTTACATTTACAACCAACCTCATCATCCATCTTCAACTGCAACTCTTCATCATCATCCTCTTGCGGGGTGAAGATGAACTTCTCTCCGTACCCGGCGTCTTTGAGCCGTTGTTCAGCCGCCGCCATACTGAAGTACGCACAACATTGCTCTGGGGATACCATGGCGCGGATCTCTTCTTCGGAAGGTAGTCGGAAATCGGGTTTTATTACCCACCTTGAAAAATAAAATTAATACAAAGCTCCGTGGTTAAAATTACGCTAAAATTCACCTCGATCGCATCTTTGCTTGAGATAGATTGCGGTTAAGAGCAAAAAAAAAATTGTATTCAGCCCCCAAAATTCCTCGCTTCTAACTGTTAGACCCGTATTACAGAAGGAGACTCGACTTGATCTATACTTAAGTATTGATTGTCTCTTTCTCTCACTATCAAAGTGATAAAGACGACTGATACTTAAGTAGAGATAGAGTCTGAGTCGCGTTCTGTAATACGGACCTTAAACGGCTTAACCTATATTTTGCTCAAATATAGCTTAGAACCAACTCGATTACGTCAGCTTTGGGGCCATCCATAAATAACGTCACACGAATTTCATGATTTTTTGACCCCTCCCCCCTCCTTGTCACAGCTGGTCACATTTGTAAGACTCCCCCCTCCCTAGCGTGACGTCACATATTTTGCATATTTTCCATTTTTTTAAAATTTTCTAATAAAAGCAGTACCTACTTAATAGTTGTTATTTTTTTTGGGAACATAAAAACTCATTGTCTCAACCAAAGTAAAAACGTAAAAAGAGTGCTTCGGACTGAGGTTAAGTTTGTCGTTAATAGTTAACGCGTTTTGATAACACATTTTTTGAAATGTGACGTCACGAAACTTATGACCCCTCCCACCCCCTTGTCACACAATGTCACACTAAGTCGACCCCCTCCCCTCCCCTTAACGTGTGACGTAATTTATGGATGGTCCCTTTCAAATAAAAGAACCGCATCGAAATCGGTACATTCGTTTAGGAGCTACGATGCCACAGACAGACACAGATACACACATTAAACTAATAGTACCCCTCTTTTTGCCGTGGGTTAAAAAACGATATTCTATAGATGGTTTAGACATGTTCTTCGTAAAAGTGAATGAGAAATAAAAACACTGAAGAATTTTCCGGTTTATTTACTCTTACTTCGGCGTCGATACTCATTATTATAGTTCAACCAGAAAAATAAAATAATAGAAATGAGGAAACATTAAATTATAGCACGTTTTATTACTTACATAACTTTTATTTTGCCAGATAATAATTTCCTATTTTTTCAGAGCAACTTACCAATTAGAATCCAATCCAGTACGCTTGAAATCGGCGCAGAGCTTCAAACGTTTTCTGATAGAGCTCTCAGAATGTGATGGAAATGCTCTCTTGATGTCGTCCATCTTGATTCTACGTGGGTTATCGCGGGATTTCCAGAACAATCTATAGATGTATACCTGGAATTCAAAGTAAATAATAAATAGGAATTATGTTTAACTCGCTTTCCGCCTGGGACTTCGTTTCCATGGGAATTTGGGAAAATTGCGTAGCTTTAATCCAGGGTGTCAAAATCAAAATTGGCCCAGCCACTTGAGCGTAATAAAGCAACAACAGACAAACACAGACACACTCACAAACTTTCGCCTTCAATTATACACACATCAAGAAAGTCTACGCAACACGCACGATTTTTCATACTAATTTTGAATAATTTTTGAATTCGGTCCAGTAGTTTTAAGTTTATTCGTTACATAAAAAAATACAAATCTTTCCTCTTTATAATATTATTGCAGATAGTAAGCCAAAAAACTACATTGCCCACATTTGGTAAAATTTCCTCAATATTCGTGCAGTATACAACTTGAAATTTTAATGGTTGTTCTCCCGTCGCGAGGGGGTTCAGTACTATGGAAACACTAGTGAAATCGTGAAAAAAAAATTCGACTCTCCTTACAAATTGTCCGGCCCAGCTAGTGTACTTTGTATGGTAAGTCGAAATTTTTTTTCGAAATTCACTAGTGTTCCCATAGTAAAAGTTGCTCGAATAACGCTACTGAACTTCCTCACGACGGGAGAACAACCATTAAAATTTCAAGTTGTATTTGCATGAAAGAGAAACTGGTACCCATAGGATTGTCCATCTACGCTCACAAACTTTTGCTATTTTTACATTAATAGGATTGAGATATAAAGGTACAGAAAATGAATAGATAGTGACATATTTACCTGCAGAAAATCTCGTACAAAGTTGTTAGCTCTCTTAGAGTTAGGGCCGGGAACTTCATATAAGGGACATTCTTGCCCGGCCACATATACCGCGTCGATTTCACGGATGTAATATGCTTGCCTGAAACACATAACATGAAAATAGTCTTTAGAAGTCGTTATAAGCAAAGATAAATAAAGGTTAAAGTTTTGAACGCTGTCCAATTTCTACTTTAATCGGTGCATTGTTATTCTGCTAATCAATTGCCATTAAAGTTAATTCTAGGTACTTAAAATATACTGTCACTTTCCGTCCTATCTACGTAAACAAAGACGGCGTCTCTTTTAAAGAAGTTTTAACTTTTTAGGAAGTCAGTCTGTGACAGCGAGTGTTCGTATATGGGGGCGCGGTACATGTTGTTTTCTAGCATTTGTTACTAGATACGACTGTTAACATCTCACCTAGTCCGTATAACAAGGAAGTCAGTCTGTGACAGCGAGTGTTCGTATATGGGGGCGCGGTACATGTTGTTTTCTAGCATTTGTTACTAGATACGACTGTTAACATCTCACCTAGTCCGTATAACAAGGAAGTCAGTCTGTGACAGCGAGTGTTCGTATATGGGGGCGCGGTACATGTTGTTTTCTAGCATTTGTTACTAGATACGACTGTTAACATCTCACCTAGTCCGTATAACAAGGAAGTCAGTCTGTGACAGCGAGTGTTCGTACATGTTGTTTTCTAGCATTTGTTACTAGATACGACTGTTAACATCTCACCTAGTCCGTATAACAAGGAAGTCAGTCTGTGACAGCGAGTGTTCGTATATGGGGGCGCGGTACATGTTGTTTTCTAGCATTTGTTACTAGATACGACTGTTAACATCTCACCTAGTCCGTATAACAAGGAAGTCAGTCTGTGACAGCGAGTGTTCGTATATGGGGGCGCGGTACATGTTGTTTTCTAGCATTTGTTACTAGATACGACTGTTAACATCTCACCTAGTCCGTATAACAAGGAAGTCAGTCTGTGACAGCGAGTGTTCGTATATTGGGGCGCGGTACATGTTGTTTTCTAGCATTTGTTACTAGATACGACTGTTAACATCTCACCTAGTCCGTATAACAAGGAAGTTAGTCTGTGACAGCGAGTGTTCGTATATGGGGGCGCGGTACATGTTGTTTTCTAGCATTTGTTACTAGATACGACTGTTAACATCTCACCTAGTCCGTATAACAAGGAAGTCAGTCTGTGACAGCGAGTGTTCGTATATTGGGGCGCGGTACATGTTGTTTTCTAGCATTTGTTACTAGATACGACTGTTAACATCTCACCTAGTCCGTATAACAAGGAAGTCAGTCTGTGACAGCGAGTGTTCGTATATTGGGGCGCGGTACATGTTGTTTTCTAGCATTTGTTACTAGATACGACTGTTAACATCTCACCTAGTCCGTATAACAAGGAAGTCAGTCTGTGACAGCGAGTGTTCGTATATGGGGGCGCGGTACATGTTGTTTTCTAGCATTTGTTACTAGATACGACTGTTAACATCTCACCTAGTCCGTATAACAAGGAAGTCAGTCTGTGACAGCGAGTGTTCGTATATTGGGGCGCGGTACATGTTGTTTTCTAGCATTTGTTACTAGATACGACTGTTAACATCTCACCTAGTCCGTATAACAAGGAAGTCAGTCTGTGACAGCGAGTGTTCGTATATGGGGGCGCGGTACATGTTGTTTTCTAGCATTTGTTACTAGATACGACTGTTAACATCTCACCTAGTCCGTATAACAAGGAAGTCAGTCTGTGACAGCGAGTGTTCGTATATTGGGGCGCGGTACATGTTGTTTTCTAACACTGGCTGCGTGGCTCCGGGCGGGAGGATGCCTAAGAACGGCGATGTATGCGCGTACGCTATCTCGCCGTATTTCAACGGTTTTGGACCGCTATCCTGGAAATTTAATACATATTGGATGATATTGGTATTAATTCTATATACATATAATCCTTTTCAGGGTAGGCAGAACGTTATGTGGTTTTGGGACCGCTAGATGGTGGCCAAGAGCGAGACGGATCATCATTTTTTAAAGGAAAAATAATTATTATGAATCAAAAAAAAATACTCCATCGAACAACCATTTAGGATGAATATCAAATGTAGCGTCAAGTGGTTTTAAAAACACATGACGTTCTGCCTACCCAGACGGGGATTAGTGCCTCAGCTATGTTCGTGGACGCTCGTGTGCAGTTTCATATCTGTTCTTAGTAAAGTCGGTGTCGTTACTTAACAGAATACATGTCAGTCCCAACAGCCTCCTGAAGACTATTGCAGATAGGAATGAGTGCACAATTATGCGGCACTTATCGTTAGTAACTAAGCCCCGTATTACAGAAGGGGACTCAAGTTTGATTGTCACTATTGATTGTCTCTTTCTCTTACTATCAAAATGACAAAGACGATTGCGACTCAAGTATAGATCAGAGTCTGAGTCGCGTTCTGTAATACGGACCTAAGTCTGTTGTAGAATATAAGTACTAACATAGTTGTAAGTCTGTACTAACACCTAATCAATCTTGATTATCTAAATAAATAAATAAATAAACGTTACACACTCAAAGGCCCACACTAAGGTTTTCCCTTGTGTCGTGGGTCCCTTGGAACACTCATAAAGACAAACACAACCACCCATGACCCGAGAACAAACATCTGCTTTTCACACAAATGTTTGCCCCGACTGGGGATCGAACCCAGGACCCGCCGATCAAGAGGCAGCGTCACTACCACTCGACCAAACCGGCCGTCAAATGAATTTTAAATAAATGAATTATTATTATTATTATTAAAAGTTTATGGATGGATGGATAAAAAAAAACAACAGAAAACCAACCTTATTAGCAGACCGTTTGTAGTAATTCTTGATCTTGGTGCACATGCCGACTTGGCTGATGAGAGGAGGATGCTCCTCACAGAACTCCACTAAGATCAGCTCACCATCACGACCGCTCAAGTCTTCAGGAGTACGCATGAAGAATACGTCGCCACCGCCCGAAGCTAGACGCTCGGCTTCGCGTTGCTGTTGAATATAAGTGTGTTTTTTAGGAAGTTGTTTTTTTTTATAAGATTGGTTAACTCTTGACCAAGTTCATAGATGAGGTCGACGAAAGAGCGAGTTAACCCAGAAAATGCCTATTATGAAAATGAATTAAATCACATGGCGCTCACTGATCTCAACCGATCAGTGAGGTTAAGCATAGTACACATAAGGAGAGAACCTATAGGGTGACCAAAGTGTCAATTTATCAAGAGCGTTTCCTTCGGAGGGCACGTTAATTTATCGGTCCCGGCTGTTGTCAATTGACTACAGTCGTGAAAACCAAGTAAAGGCCATTGTGCGGTTTGAAAACTCTGCCACTAGAGTTTGAAAAGTTCGCCACATACTTGACTATACCTACACAATGAGAAGAAGGCTATTTTATGAAGTTTGCAATAAAGTGTTTATATCTATTTGGTGAATTTAAATTACAAGTATACTCCTAGTAAGATAAGAAGGCAGAAAGTGGCTATTACACTTCGAAATAAATGTGTGTAATGATTGTATAAGTACTTCTTTATCGCATAGGTTCTGTCATTATTCCATACAAAAAAACTCACAAGCCGGTTGTAGATTTTGTCTTAGTTTTATATTTTGTGGTAAATCCCTTAAGGCGACTACAGCACCTAAATTACGATTTTATGATGCGTAGATAAGCATAACGCACTCATTAAATCGAAGAAAAAAAATACTACGGTAATATTCAGGACATAAACTAGATAAGTAGTTTGCTGAAAACATGATTCAGCACTTTTGGTTCGTTAGACAAAGCTCACAAAGTCACCTCTAAATACCCAATATTGTGTATCTTTTAAGCTGTAAAAACGATAGTAAAATAGACACAGGAACTTGAATTTGCTATCAAAATGTTCGTGATTGAACACTCTCGATAAGTAGTTAACGCATTTTTCGATTTAAGCTGTTACCTTTTCATTAATTTCATTTTTCTAACTTTCGAAAATGTTTTTACGCACGCACGCTTTCATAGTCCGTAAACTTCGTGTATCGACACTGTTCGCACTGCCGGCCCAGGCCTGTTGAGAGACGGAGATGGCACTATTCCTATGTGTGCTGCCTTTATCGGGTGCTGTAGTCGCCTTAATATTTAATCGACTATTGTAGCAAATTCACCAATAGACGGGGTAATTCAAGAGGAAGGTTTATGTGTATAATTCATTCCCGAAAGCTGATATTTCACTTTTATATGGAGCTTGGGCCTGGGCCTGGTCATTGTACAGTACTCCATAAGTCGTCATTAATACTAATGATGACATTAGTAGCGTCTATTTTTCATAAAATACATTAGTTTTATTGTAGAAAAATATTTAAGATTGATTATTATTGCCATACTTACAATGATGGTGGAATGAAATGACAGATGACAGTGACATTAATGACAGTTGAAAAGTTAACGCGCTTTCAAAAATCTATCTACCAGTTTAATCTCATGACATCAAAATATTATAAAAAGTTAATGCTCTGGTGTTATTATTCTTAAGCTATTTGTTTTGTCCAATATTATAAAGATTTAGCTAGGATTTACTTGTTAAATACAAACAAGTCGATTAATTATTAACAATTAAGCATTGACTATTTTGAACGTGAATTGTCAAACAATATGGCAACCTCAGTGTGGTAACTACGAAAACACTTATGATTTTCAATATTTTATATTTTTTTACAAATCAGCCAGGGATTTTTGAACTTTTTCGATATTTTTCCAGGAATAAGCTGTTTATTTTTTATTTTTCTGGATACTGTACAAAGACCAGGCCCATTTTGAAAAATCACCTTTCCACGGGAACGAAGTCCCGGGCGAGATGCTAGTATACTACTATTTGTTTTTGCTTCTTACCTTGGCCTTCTTCCGGATATGTTTGATAAGCGGTTGCACAGGATGTGGCCCCGGGGCCGCTAGGGGCCCGTATGACAATTTCCTCATAGGAGGCCGGTGGAATGCGCGAAGCCTAGCTGGGCCCATATGAGTCTGGATGAATGGGGCCCGTAGCTCCACTACTGGAGTACTATGCTGGATTAGCTGGCCACCACCTACTTTTAGACGGGGGTTGGCGGATTTGGGTTGGTAGTACCTAGAAACAAAGATGGTTTGAATTATTTGTTTTGACAAGTTGTTAGTTTCTAATTTACAAATGAAATACACATTCAATTAATTGCTGACAGTAATTTAATGTAAAAATGTTATTAAAATAGTGCTCTACAAGGTGTAAGGGACAGTTTAGCAAAAACTGAAAACCCTAAACATCCATCACAGACCATCATTTTTTTTTTCAGAAAACTTTAATTTTTTAATACTATTTTATTTATTATTTAATTATTTATTATAATACACTCCATTTTCCATTAAAATGCAAAAAAATAGCTGAAACACGAAAATCAAATTTTTTTATCGCTTTTTCACTGCGGCGCGGCATGAGGGGATCGCGCGTGGGAGAATTTCATTTTCTTTGACTTTGAGAACTTCATATAGGCTCCTCGGTAAAATTTGTTCAGATTCAGAGGGAGAATCATCCCTTAAAATTTCGCTAGCTAATTTCACCCCATATGATAAAGGATCCATAACTTTGCCGTGCCCTACCGGGTGAATGTGATACTAATTTTAAGTTTCCATCTATGTTACCGTTATGAGAGCAATAAAATATTGAATTGAATAAAACTTACACGTCATTAGAAATATTGAAGGGATCTCTGTCAGGTGACTTAGGCGGCGGTGGCGGCGCGTCCTCTTGTAATACATTGATGACTCCCGCCTTACCGAGCAGGATCTTGGACTTCTTCACGTGAGGGTGAGGAATCTTCACCTTGGGGGCTGGACCTCTTTCTGAAATGTTGTTTTGATTTTAAATAAACGACCGTCGAAAGTTTTGCAGTTTGTTTCTAATGCTTTGATAAATAGAATAAAAAAATAAAAACAGTTCCATTCCAAGGCCCAATTTTTTACGAGTGAAATTTTCTTATTATACAGTTCTCTAATTTAAAAAAAACTAATTCTGTCTTGGGTCTCGGTCAAATAATAACCTGTTTTAATTTGTAACTTTTCTTTTTACAATAGTAGAAAATCTACCCTTTAAAACACACACAAAAAAAACTTCTTTTTTTTTACTTACAAAAGTTTCAAGGTCAACTTCTGATGAAAAGAAAACGATAGAAATTGTCTGATTTTGTGGGTTTTTTTTCTCCAAATCCTCACCTCTAGTAATCTTCGACGGATCAACATCATCAGGTACACCCAGGATAATGTTCTCATCATTAGGGTCGAGCGTCAATATCTTCGGTTTAGGGATCTGCTTCATGTTCTCTGCATCCCAAATCACTTCGTCTTCCCAGGTTCCGTAGACCAACTCTTCGTTTTCCACTGGAAATATGCTATACCAGGTGTTATCTTCGCCATCTGCGCTTGAGGCGCCTGGTGTTGCGTTTGTGGATGATGCTGTTGAACTGTAATGTAAAGGAATAAGGGTCATATATCAATGGACTATTCTAGTATTTTGTTATCGTGTAACTGTAATTGACGGCCGGTTTGGTCGAGTGGTAGTGACGCTGCCCCTTGATCGGCGGGTCCTGGGTTCGATCCCCAGTCAGGGCAAACATTTGTGTAAAAAGCAGATGTTTATTCTCGGGTCATGGGTGTTTGTGTTTGTCTTTATGTGTGTTCCAAGGGACCCTACAACACAAGGGAAAACCTTAGTGTGGGTCTTTGAGTGTGTAGCGTTTATTAATTTATTTAATTAAGTATGTGGCGAACTTGGTAAATCCTGGTGTCAGATGTCAAACCGTCAAATGACCCTGCTTGGTTCAACAACTTTTTGTTGAGCGAATAGATAGATATTATTACTTATTTAGCATTTGTTACCAATGCTAAAGTAAAAACAATATTAAATGTAATAAGACAAAAGGGCACGGACATCAAGTCTGTGGATATAAACAAAAATAGATGTTCCACTGCAGCACAATCTGAGCTTGTTGCCTTTGTCACTTATTTAAACTTAGTAAAGATTATTTGTATTTTGTGACACGAAACGATTTTTAGATTTTTGTTTAGATAGAAATAATTTACTGCATACACCATTACAGTCAGTCAGTCTTTCCAAGAGAAGAACAGACAAGAAACAGAAAGACTTCCTATACAACTGAACAACTTCATGCTTCACCTAAGTTCTCAATAAAATTTAGACATCTTGTTCGACCTATGCTCCTAGTAGAAAGTTCCAAGTCACCAAATGGCCCCTTACTTGTTTTATGTAGTCAATCGACAACGACTGAGCCCATTGCCACATCGGTCACCCATTAGGATTCCTGTATTTGAGGGTTAGCCAAGTCACCACAGACTTGACTATAACTACATGATAAAGAAGTAGAAAGTTCTTGAGTTCAGTGGACTGATTACTTTTCTAAACTTTTTGATTATTTTTTTACAAGCCCATATACGTCCGCACCGAGAGGCACGGGCCTCCCTTTGAATTTTTTTAATTTCTAATTAATTAAAATCCTATCCTACTAACATTATAAATGCGAAAGTTTGTAAGAATATATGGATGTTTGTTACTCTTTCACGCTCAAATGGCTGGACCAATTTTGATAAAATGTAGTATGGAGGTAGCCGACACCCTGGCTTAACACATATAGGCTACAAATTCTCACAGGAACGGAAAGCTAGTTATTTATAACTAGCTGATGCCCGCAACTTCGTCTGCGTGTTGTATGTATTTTTATAGACCGAGTTTGTACTTTGACACAACTACAGATATATGAATTGCCGTTTTTTATTGAAGCAACTATTTCGTTCATATTTTCGTTATATGAACGAATAGCAACTATTTCGTTCATATAAGGAAAAGCAATTTCTAAAAATATTTTTTATTTGAAAACTTGGCTAACTATGTCATATAAGGTTGATACTTAATACATTACTTTGGATCTGAAAACAAAGGTCAAACATAGTTGTTTCCTCTCTCGCTTATATTTTCTATACCATTGTTACTGCTTTTGATAGATTAAGGTCCGTATTATAGAACGCGACTCAGACTCTGATCTATACTTAAGTAGCAGTCGTTTTTGATTTTTTGATACTGAGAGAGATAGACAATCAACACTTAACATGAGTCAGTGGTGCCTCTAAAACATCTTGTTGTCTTAACAATCCTACAAAAAGTGGTTAATTAATATTGTATTTCGCGTTTCTGTGACAAACGCGAAATACAATTGTAAGGATTTTGTACTTATAAAAAAACAATTTTGATAAAATAAAAATATGTGGAGTAAAAAATTTACGAAAATTGTATGTTGAAAGACCTATTACTTAGGTAAGTACAATAAATGGCACACGAATTCCTTAGTGCTAATTACGGACTTATTTTTGATTTTCAGTGGAATAGAAGTTTCTGAAACAGGTCACCTATGTCAGTATCTAAGACAACCCCCGTGCATTTGAGATTTCAGCTAGCACGCTGCTTTTATTGTGCTTTGCGATAATTGTGTAAAAATGATTCAATAAAAATTTAAATTTAAGATAGAAATGACTAAGCTTTTCCCTTCAATTGACATTTGTAGAAATAAGCAAAGGTGTCAGTGCTTGATCCAAACTAAGAAACTTATTAGAATAGTAATATTATAATATTTATCCATGGCTTATATACGCAACGCTACGCTTGATGTACACTAAAATAAAAAAATCAATAAATAGCCCTTATTTCATGTCAGAACATAAAAGCCATAGATCAAACCTAGACCATATTCATAGTGGTTTTAATAAAACAAATGTCAATTGTCAGTTTCTATTGAGTTTTCCGCCTTTAAAAATAAGAAATGCATTGAAAACACCGGCTGTACGGCCATAGATTCCTTTGCTTAAAAATAAAAATAAGCCGTTTTATTGTTTTCAAAAAGTGATATCCTGAAGATTGAATAATGTCATTTAGTTAGGGCCGAATTAAGATTTGAAGACTAAATACTTAATCAACTTCGCTCTTATTAACACTGTATTAAGTATTTAGTTTTGGTTCGTTAAAAAAGTGCAGAATAGCCGAACTATTAATGGGGAAGCTGACAAAAGTTTCGATATTTTAGATATTATATTATACGCCTATAATCCTCGTTGGGGTAAAATAAGTCACATAACTTTACATGTCATGAAAATTTAAAAATGGCATATTGTTTATGAGTGTATAATACGTTGTCTAAATTTTGCAATGCACGGACGGCCCCAACTCAGGTTACCACGCGCGTGCACTCTGTGCTGTTGTGATAAGAGCGGTTTTGCAATGAAAATAGAGTAACCTGATGCGCTGGCCTCTGTACCAACAATGCAATGTACTTGGTTGGCAGCTGGCACATTCCAAATTTTTTGTTCAGTGCCAGTTCAGCACAGAAGTTTTTGTTTTATTTTTGGATATTTGTGGGTCAGTTACAATAATTTTAATTTCTTCAGACTCACTTATATTCGACGATAGCTCTTAAAAATAACATCTATCTAATTATAGAGCAGCACCATCAGATTTTCTTTATAAAGTAGGTACTTTTTTAAAGGTGAATTTATGAAGTTAGAAAAAGGTTATTATTACCTACAAAGAAAACTCAATAAGTAGCATCATGGTAGAATACCAGCGCTGCAGTCTGGTACTGCAGCAATATGCTGAGTCAGCGCCAATTTGATTGGCATGATACAGATAACACGGTGTAAAATAGTTTTATAAAATTATTTGTTTCTGTTTCTTACTCTGTTTACTTTATTGTTTGCTTGCTGATTCATGTTTACTTGTATGTTTGTTATTTGTCTATTACTGTGTTGTGCTGTTTTATGTCAATTGAATTAAGTGTCAATCTATCTACCTATCTATCTATATATCATAAAATCAATTAATTAGCACTTCACACTGTAACTTTCTGCACTAAAGTTTCCCTCGTATGGTTTGTTTGCCCAAACCGGAAATCGAACCCAGAAACCGTCGATTCACAGGCTGTGTAACTCAACCACTCAACCAAACTTCTCGACAAAAAATTAAGAAAGGATCTATTATACAAAATATCTCATAAATCTCAATCCGGTCCTTTTATCAAATGCTACGTACTCATAGACATAGAAAAAATAAGTTAAATATCAACACTGTCTAGGGATATTGCTTAATTTTTCATACAAAAAGGTGTGTTTGAGAAGCTATAAAAGCATGGAGGGATATAATCATATCCCGATGTAATTATATCCCTCCATCGAGACACATGGAGGGATATAATTTTAAGATGAGCAAGAGTTAAACCTGAATTTTCAATTCTCGTCAATGAATTTTGTTTAAATTGTTTTTTTTTTTAAACGTGACGTAAACGAAAACAAAAATGCACTTTTTTCTGCTTTTTGTATGAAAATGGTGGAATTAGCGTAATTTTTAGCTGTTGGTCCCGGCTGTTGTCGATTGACTACAGTCGTTAAAACCAGGTCAGAGGCCATTGTGCGGTTTGAAAACTCTGACACCAGAGTTAGCCAAATTTGCCACATACTTGACTATACCTACACGATAAGAAGAAGATTTTATTTTAGTCACGTTTTCACAAATTTCAAGAAAAATTAAATTCATTGATAAAAATTGAAAATTCATGTTTAATACTTGCTCATCTGAAAATTATATCACTCCGTGTATCTCGAGTATGGTATTATAGCTTCTCAAACAGACCTCTTTTGTATGAAAAATCATGCAATATCCCTAGACAGTGTTGATGTGTATATTTTTCTATGTTTGGCGTAAATAATAGAAAGAACTTGAGAAACATTGTAAGTGCCTATTCCATTCAAGGGTTGCCCTTGATTTGATGGGATTCCATCAGATCCTGACTTGGTGACAATAAGACCACTTCTGGAGTTTACTCTTTCGAACAAAAAAAAAGAATTTTGAAAATCGGTCCAAATGGCGGAGAAATCGGTGAACATACATAAAATAAAGATATACAATGGTTTAAGATTTCGTAGTTTTCCTTTCATTTAATTTACCAAGGTTGTTAGAAAGATTTCATCCTTATAATTGACCCTAACGATCGACGCAATAAAAGTACAGGGTATTCTTATAGATTTTAGTCGGTTCGATTCCGGGTTGTGGCAAGCGAATTTTCGAAAATTCTTGAATGCAGTTTTCTTTCTTTTCAAAAATGAAGGAATGTTTTCTTTGAGTACAATTTTCTATCTACAGTATTAAGAGTACTTTCACTTCAGGTGGCATTACAAAATTCCACCCTGTATACAGTCGAACATAAAACCTCCTCTTTTTTGGAAGTCGGTTTAAAAGTAATTTAAGTGATACAGTGTATCCGCTCCGATCCAGCGGCAGTGCTTCTCGCCGCCATAGTTCTTCGTAAACAAAACACTATTGGCTTACGGAGAATGAGAGAAGTAAAGAAATATAAAATGAAGACATAGCTAAGAAATACATATATTGAAGACCTGGCTGTATGGATGCAGATTCCTTTGCCTTTCTCGAAAGAGATAAATTTAAAAAACAACATGTCCTTGCTTTTAGCCCATGTATAATGTCAAAAATACGTTGATCTCTATGGTATGAGTAAAATGTTCTGAAAAACACCTAGCTTTGAATTTTTTCAGAGGTTTTTGTCGTTGGTTTTATATTTACTGGCTAAATTTCGAGATTTTATGTAGCCTAAATGTTGACCGGGGATATAAGGTACCCTTATGCAAAATTTCATTTAAATCGGTCCAACATTTACGGAGATTAGCCCGTGCAAACAGACAAACAGACAAACAGACAAACAGACAAACAGACAAACAGAGAAACAAAAAAATCTAAAAAAATCGGGATTTGTTTTATTTCTCTTCTTACATCCCCCTGACTCGGTTTTTAGCATTTTTTTTCTATGTACAGAAATTCGACCTCTACAGTTTTATTATATGTATAGATGTTACTTACGTAGGTGGTTTTGGTTGTAAAGGGGTAGTAGGTTGTGGTCTGGGATGTGAGAACTGCTGCGCAGTCCGACTGACTGAGGTGGGCACCCATCCAGCTGCGTTACTCTTACTGTTCAATCTGGCAAGCACCTTAAATAGAAAGAAAGAAAGACAAATGTATTATTTCGGACATCACAACACTTATAACAGGCAAGATCATACACTAAAACAAGATACTCTAGAGAGAAACATAAAAACAATAACAAAAAAGATTTAGATGTGATTCGATCAAGCTTTGTGATCGAATCACATTGAGGCTTTAACTATTTGTAAGGATCTCTAAAAGTTGGGACCGTATCAATCTTAAAGAGGTTAAGTTGGTGTCATGTCGTATCAAAAATGCAAGAAACTGGCACCGAATAGATAAGAACGCGCGATTGCTCACTGAGAAAAAAGTGGGACTACCAGACTACCAGAATTTATTGTTATTATAACAGAAATTGTTACCTAAACCACCATTTTCTTAGCACCTACTAAAATTCCAGTAATGGCTACGTAAAAATAGTTAACATTACTAAAAATAATTTAAATACTACAATTTTATCTGGTTGTCCCATAGCACAATTTTTTTTAAAAGCACTTGGATTCGGAGGTTTTTTCTTAGATTTGTATGTTCCGAGTTGTTTTGAA
Organism: Aproaerema taeniolella; assembly: GCA_949987775.1. Lineage (NCBI taxonomy): Eukaryota > Metazoa > Arthropoda > Insecta > Lepidoptera > Gelechiidae > Aproaerema > Aproaerema taeniolella. The sequence goes on along the minus strand of OX465255.1, from coordinate 16,045,044 downwards.
CACAATCACACATTATTAGGACCCAGGCTGTAAGGGATTTCAAATGTGAGATATATTTATTTATTCAATAACATTTGCTTATTCAGTCAGAATCTTTAGGGAAGCACCTAATCGGAGTAACCAGTGACTTTGTTATTTAAACCCCATAAAGATCAAGAGAAATGGAAGGAAGGAAGAAATGGAGAAGCCTTTGCCCAGCAGTGGAACAGTTATGGCTAAAAAAAAATTTAATAAGGAATGTTGACAGTGTTTGATTTTATGAATTATTGTATGTGAAACAAAAAATTATGCTAGAAATATATTAATATCCGAAAACAGCATTAAAATTGGTTTATAAATGAATAAGTTATTAGCATTTATATTATCGTAAGGACTAGCTATCTCGTTTTGTGGGGAGAGCTAGCTAGCTCGTTTTTACCTACGCAAACAAATGGCGGTGACGTCACATGCCTGTAAGTGCATCTCTTTTTCGTCGTTTGACAGTTTCCCCCTCTATTGAAATTTAATAGCTTGTAACTTTTTTATTTTTCAATAGTTTTAAAAAAAAATTTCGGTTTTAGGTTTAGGATTCAGTTCTTTTTTAAGATAAACAATAAAAAAAAAATAGTCAACATCCCTATTATGGTTTATTTTTATCTCACCTTATGTTTAATCTCACTACCGTCCCAAATGACGTCATCCTCCCACTGCAGTTGAGACACCATCAGGAATGCGTCGTCAGGAAAGCCACTGTCAGGACTGTCTGCTTCATTTTCTTCAACCCTTTCTTCAACTGTCTCGGGTTTTGATTTTGGTTCTTCACGTTCGGGGGACGGTGCCTGTGTTAATAATAATATAATAATAAATTATTTATTAAACACAACAACAATTTTAACAATATAATTTTGGACAAAAGAAAAACTTAACACTAATGTTATTGCTTGTGTACAATTTGTCCCCTGACCTAAGATAGAATAGAATCCTTAATTTTTTTATAGATGGGTGTTCGTGTGACTTTTGTGTATGTTCCAAGGGACCCCACGACAAGGGAAAACCTTAATGTGGGGCTTTAAGTGCGTAGCGTTTATTTTTTATTTTTTAACGTCTAATTGAGTAAGTAGAAGGACCACCATAACGAACAACGGTTTCCTCACTTGTTTTACATGTTGTGAAGGACTGGAACTATTACAGGCTAATATTAAAAAAGTACTTATATTATGTTTTATATATTAAAAAAGTACATATATTTTATGATTTCACTGTAGTATTAGAGATACTTTTTGTAATGTAATGTGATACGCGAAGGCCGGCCTCAAGGTTCTGACAGAATACCAGCGTCGTAGCCATGCTACGACATATGCTGAGTCAGAACCTTTTTGCCAACACGGTACATTTCAAATTATAAATACTTGTGCACTTAGAAATAAGGAAATTATATGTAACTAGTTAATTGGCTTCTTGATCGGCGGGTCCTGGGTTCGATCCCCAGTCGGGGCAAACATTTGTGTGAAAAGCAGATGTTTGTTCTCGGGTCATGGGTGTTTGTGTTTGTCTTTATGTGTGTTCCGAGGGACCCACGACACAAGGGAAAACCTTAGTGTGGGCCTTTGAGTGTGTAACGTTTATCGTTTATTTACGTTTATTGTTTAATTTGTTGTGTTCTGGATTGGTAAATAAATGGGATTTCATTTCATTTCATAATGACAAAGACGCTTCCACACTGGACTGGGAGTGAAAGGAAAACTTAGAATGTACCAGCTGCCAACTCTTTCCAGGCATACTGTAGAAGCCAGTAAGTAAGACGCGAGGGTTTTGCTGTATCGTGAGCAAAAGGCTGACCACCTATCACCACTATACTCATTCCATCTAATAACTTTCAGAATGTATGTCAAATGTGGCATCAAGTGGTACTATAACTACATGACGTTCTGCCTACCCCGAATGACGGCCGGTTTGGTCGAGTGGTAGTGACGCTGCCTCTTGATCGGCGGGTCCTGGGTTCGATCCCCAGTCGGGGCAAACATTTGTGTAAAAAGCAGATGTTTGTTCTCGGGTCATGGGTGTTTGTGTTTGTCTTTATGTGTGTTCCAAGGGACCCACGACACAAGGGAAAACCTTAGTGTGGGCCTTTAAGTGTGTAGCGTTTATTTTTTATTTTTTTAATGGGAATATAGGCGGTAGTGAGCGTGAGCGTGAGTATGGATGGATGTATGGATAATGACAAAGAGAAAATCTATACTAACATTATAAAGAGGAAAGATTTGATTGTTTGTTTGTTTGCATTGAATAGGCTCCGAAACTACTGGACCGATTTGAAAAATTCTTTCACCGTTAGAATCCTACATAATCCCCGATAAACATAGGCTACATAATTTTCCCGAATTCGAACGAGAACGACATCGACATCTTCTAGTATAAGATAAAAGACTGGAAGAGATCCCTTCAGGGATAAGTCCGCCTTTGCTTTTATATAACACTGTTTTTGGGCAATAAATATTTTACATACATAAAATCCTTACCTTAAGCTTGAATCCATAATCGAATCCTTCTCCCGACTCAGGCACGTTAAGCATGTCGTACCAAACCTGCGCTGGTCCGAACCTCCAATGCGCAGGAGTTGGTCTATTGGCTTTATCCCCAGCCGAATTGGATGAGTTTTCATTCGATGATTGCTGGTTCTCTTCCATTGGCCTGTTGAATTTTCCACAACAGTTAAGGCGCAGACCCACCGCGGCTTAATGCCATACTCACTGAGTAAATAATCACCTGGCGTTTCTCGCATTCGTTGTCACGTGACAACCCACGAACAGGCTGCGACAATTGCCAGGTGATTATCTACTCAATGATTACGACATTAAGGCGCAGATTAGATTTTGATCAAATCCACGTATACTGTGTTTTTTATTGTCAGAGACTAAATTGACATATGCAAATGTCAAATTTACAAATATTCCGAAAAATTACGAGACTTAAAAACTTGGTTTTTTATTCTTAGAGACTGGATTGACGTTTGCATGTGTCAAATTTGCAAATAATGTAAAAAATATTTGTGAATTTTACATTTGCATGTGTCAATTTGGTCTCTGAGAATAAAAAACACAGTATAGCTGAGATGAGCCGCGTGCGTGCGCCGCGGTAGGTCTGCGCATTAAGATAATTAAAGATAGCGTCGGTGATTTAACGACTAGCGGGTCGGACTCGTAAGCGAGAAGTACCTATTTCGATCCCCGTGCCGCCATGTACCAATCGTTTTCTGAGTTATACAAATGCTCTTACGAGGAAAACATCGTGATGAAACCTGCACATTCAAGTGACTGAACGTGTAACCATGATCCAATCCGGTCAGGTTCCCCTGTTATCAGGGTCACAGAGGTCAGATGACAGTCTGACTGTAATGACTTGGCCTGCCAAATCCTGGATCATGGTTAAGCGTACCCCGAATGAGAAACGGGCCTTAGGGCTAGGAAGAAGAATTAGATGGTTAAAGAAAAAGTCTTGTTACTGGAAGTTCACTCCTGTTTCGGGTCTATATTACTAAATTCGTCTTTTCGGCTAATGTACGGATTTCTCATTAATTATCACTGACTCAGCATTAGGTGAAACATCGTTATGAAACCAGCACGTCTGAGACTTCAGAGCTAAGTTAGGTTGGAAGGTGGCAAATAAAATTCCGTATATCCAACCTAGGTAAATCCCCAACACAGCAAACCACATTTTTTTTTAAATGCTACATTGTGAACCAATTCCTTTATTTTTTTAAATTTATGAAGAGTCTTTAATTTTTTTCAACACATTTGCTCATAAAGTAGGTCTTATGTCATTGTTTTAAGGTTCATAATGATATGTATTACCCAGCCTGTGAGTAATAAAAATAAAGCACAAGTACGTGATGGGTTTTTTTTCTAAATTTCAGCAAAGAGATCAGATCTTATTTTTTATTTAAAATTAAGTGTAAATATTAAACTATTTGAAAATAAAAATATAATTCCACTTGTAATCTTTTAAATTTAACAGAAAGTTATCATTTATTTATACTGAAACGTGAAAATATATAGTTAAGTATTTTTTTTGTTATTTGGCTGTATGGCATACTTTTCAATGTGAATCTCATTTTGCGAGCGATAAAAAAAAATCGCGCCTCCTTTCAGATGTTTTCACTTGGTTTTCACAAACGGCAATTAAAGGCATTCATCAGATTGTTATTATTGTCAGAAATACAACACAAAAAATGTCTTCTTCAAGTGCAGAACAGGAAACCTACGTGGGTACACCGCCAGAAATACTTTCCGAGGTGCAACATGCAAGTGATAGCTTGTTGCCGTCAATATCAAAGGAAAGTTTTTATTTCTTTCTTTCCTCGCAAATTTGTTGAAAAACGTCGTATGACACGCGTGCGCATTTGATATTACATTCTCGGCTCCGTTGAGCCCTCGCCTTCCTCTAATGTAATATCCAACTTAGCACACTTGTAGCATAATGTACTATTATTTTATTTTTATTTAAGAACAAACAGTCTTATACACCATTGATACACTTGTCTGGTTTACTTAAAGGCCTATAGTTTGATAAATAAGTACCTACGTTATACAGTTAATTAATTTTATAAAAGCAGTTCTATAAGAAATACAAAAATACGGGTTGATTTAAGTTACAAAACTTTTTACACAATTTAGTGATACATTAAAAAAAGTCTTATCTTACCTAAGGAATTTCTCTTCATCATCACTAGCGTACTGAACCTCCTGGTTCTCTGTCTGTTGCGGTGGGGTATCACTACTGGTGCTCCCACTGCGCTTGCGTCGCCGACGCTTCTTAACTCCGCGCCAAATCTGGGGCAGGCTGGACAGCTTGCCCGGCCCGAATAGACGGGAGAATAATAATACCTGGAATTAATGTGATAATAATAATAAGCTCCCGTGTGAAGTGGAATTTACCTTTTTCGTAAGAAAGAGAACTTAAAATAATAATAATACGTTTATTTCTGCGAGAGCACACCCACACATTTAAAAAAGGTCTTTATATTCTTATGCTGGACTGGCAAGGAAAGATTAACTTAGAATGTGCCAGCTACCTACTCTTCCCAGGTATACAGTAAAAGTCTGTAAGTGGGATGCGAGGGTTTGCTGTATAATGGGCGGAAGGCTGATCACCTCTCACCATTATACACCCTGTTCCATCTGATAACCCTCACAAATTGTGTCAAACGTGGCATCTAGTGGTTCCAGAACCACTGATGCTCTGCCTACCCCGTTAGGGATTATGAGCGTGAGCGTATGTATGTGAAAATGAAAATGAAAAATGAAAAATAGTTGAAATATATATATATAAAAATAGTATGTATATTCTTATGCTATTGCAATAGTTTTATGCTTGCATGTCTGCTGCAGTGAGAAAAAAAAGCATGAACTCAGCGATTCATGCCAGACTGATAGCAGGCTGGCAACACTGATTTTCAGCCCTCGCCTAAGTGTGAGATGCGAGGGACAGAATTAATATTACTGAATCTTAAGACTACAAATCTAGGATCTAATCTAGGGGCTAATCTAGGAGGTAAGTGTGTAAGATTCAACTTTGGGAGTCAGTAAGACTTGGTACCCGTAACATATTATAGTTACGAGTATTATTATTACTGCTTTTATTAAAACTGACTGGCCAATAAACACAAGGTTATTTTGCGGACACGAAACTAGTTCTGCATACATTTTTACATTGATCTTTATTGAACGGGCCGCAAAAATAAATTGGTCTCACAAAATTCTATGAAAAGAAAATGGTAAACTAATATATTCTACAGCATTGTGAGTTGTTATCGTATGTCAGTTAGTTTGGGTGATTTTGAATTAACTGGCGAAAATTAAGAATGTGAATCAGCCAACGAAACTGAACAACTTTTTCCCAAGAAACATAAGTCGAATTATGAAAAATTTGTTTGCATTTTTATGTGTATATGTGCGATCAGTTTTGTAAGGCAAGCCGAAGTTTTTTTTAGAACATATATAATTACGTTTCATGGTTTTATCTTCGACAGTGACCAACTTCCATTCAAACTTATATCCCCTATTAAATATGGGTTTTCGCGATAAAAGGCAGCCTTATTTCCTTTCCCAAGCTCTTTGCAAAAAGGGCTATTACAAAATTTCGGATTATCTATCAGACAAGCAGCCGTGGGAATTAACTGCTCAGCTGGTAGAGTTATTTCAGATTTAGTTAAAATTAGAAAATAAGAAAATTTGTAATGCGATTAAAAAGAGCACCCTCAGAGTTTCTTGCCTATTCTTCTCTAGGGAAGACTGCACCTTTGCGAATAGGTGTAGAGTCAGTAGGGTCAAAAGAACGAATGCGTATGTATGTATTTAAATCCTTTAATGTATGTTTGTGTGTATAACATGTAATTTTGACTTGTTTAGTGGCATCCTGAATGTCCTATAAAATAAAGATTTTTTCTATTCTATTCTGTATAAAATTTCATCAAAATCGTCACCTACAGTAGTTTAGGCATGAAAGCGTAACTGACAGACAGATAGAGTTACTTTCGCGTTTATAACATTAGTAGGGATTATAAAGGGAAAGATTTGTATTTTTGTATGTTTGTATTGTACCGAATAAACTCAAAAACTACTGAACCCATTTCAAATTTTCTTTCACCGTTAGAACGCTACATTATCCCTGAGTAACTTAAGCTACATAATTTTCCCGATTTCCCAAGGGTACAAAGTCATTTTTACCTTGTCTGGCCTGAAGTCAGGAAACAATTCTCTGACATCCACATTAGCATATTTGGAAGGCAACATGGCAGCCAAAGGAGTTTCCAATCTCTTGGGTTTCTCGTTTTTCTGTCCGGTACTGGAAGAAAAATTGTAGTATGCAGATATGTTAATAAGTTATTTTAAATACTACTGAACAATATTTTTTATAAAGTATATTCAACAGAGATCAACTTTTGATTCTTGAGTGTGTGTATAATTTGCACTACTTGTTTTTATTATTTTATAATTAAAATGTGTGATACTATCTTGTAGCACAAAAAACCTCCTAATGTTCATTAATAAATAGGTAAGTATCTTCTATACTTACTCTATACTATTTATAAAGAGGCAAGATTTGATTGTTTGTTAGTATTGAATAGGCTCCGAAACTACTGAACTGATTTAAAAAATCTTTCACCATTAGGTTGCTACATTATCCCTGAGCAACATAGGCTACATAATTTTCCTGAATTCCCACGGGAACGAAGTCCCGGGCGAAAAGCTAGTAATAAATAAAATAAAAAATACTTACGGGATAGTTGAAGGTGGTGGCATGAGACCTCCATCCCCTTCCATATCACCTTCATAGCCATCATCACGGGCATCAACATTATCTTCCATATATTTTCCACTCGGCCTCCAAGATGTTGGTTCTTCTTTGACCTCAGTCTCACTCTGTGGACAATCGCTTATAGTTTCTACTATGGTGCTTTCTGAAGGTTCGACCTCAGAAGTTTCCGTTACCTCTTCAACTTTGGCCACTTCCATTTCCATAGATTCTATGATCTCTGTTTTCGGTGCTGGTTCCCCATTAGTGCTATTCGATACCTCCTAATGTTAACACAAATTTGTTAATGTTGTGTACAATGTGAACACACTCTAACTATGTGATATGAAAAACATGACACAAATTATAAATAGTTATTAGAAACATTTGTTACTGAAAAACATATAGCCCAAAAACAAACAACACAAACTTTAAAAAAATATATATATGTAAATGAAATAAAATAAATTAGAAAATGTTGAACTTAATGGGAAAGGGTTTGATTTCAAATAACTTTGAAATCATATAGTATACAGGGTTGAAATCATATAGTATACAGGGTGGAATTTTTTAATGCCACCTGAAGGGAAAGAACTCTTAATACTGTAGATAGAAAATTGTACTCAAAGAAAGCATTCATTTAATTTTGAAAAGAAAAAAAAACTGCATTCATGGATTTTCGAAAATTCGCTTACCACACCCAGTTTCCTTTCATTTAATTTAGTTTTTCTTTCATTTAATTTACCAAGTTTGTAAGAGACATTTCATCCTTATAATTGACCCTAACGTTCGATGCAATACTCGTAAAAGTACATGGTGTGATGCTTACAGATTTTAGTCGGTTCGATTCCTGGGTGTTTTCTTTGAGTACAATTTTCTATCTACAGTATTAAAAGTACTTTCCCTTCAGATGGCATTAAAAAATTCCATCCTGTACATAAGTACTACCTAAAGTATGTATGTACATTATAATAAAATGATACGGCAATTATGAGCAGCCTTTAAAATAGTTTTTTTCATATGTAACCTCATCAAGAATACTGGAGCATTTAACAAATAAAACAAATAAATATGATTGACAACTTACAAATGAGTCGTCTATTTTCAAAGTCTGCAATCTGACGTTTATAGTAAAAAAGGAGCTGGGAATGTGGCAAAACTCAGAATTTTTAATACTGTCTACAATTATTCACAGTTCATATCAAAGATGGCTATTTTCTATAAAAAACCACTTCAAAGTATGACATCAGTTTCAAATCCTGCAATCTGTAAAATTTAAACTTATTAAAAAAACTGTTGTCTAAAATAAAATATTATTTCATATTAGGTAGTGTGTGCTACCTAATTAACTAAAAGTAATAATGTTTACGATACATATTTTTAAGTTTACGATGAATAATACATTAGGTAATATCTGTGTGGAATACTTCTTTTGACATTATCCTATAATCACCCATAAGTCAGATTGCAGACTTTGAAAATAGACAACTCAAATAATACCAAAAAAGTCTAAATTACTAATAAAATTATTTACAAAAACATGCCAACTCATCAAGCAATGTACAGAAAACTCAACAATCCCAATGAAGGAAGACATAAAGGGGAAACATTAAGAAAAGGGCATAGAAGATAGGACATAGACTGACTTTTAATCTAAAATTGTGAAGAAAAGAACAGAAAATTAAAGACATTCTTACTCTGACACTTCTTAAACCTTCGTGCGATTCTTGCAGACCCATGCATGCAGGATTTGTATAGCATGTGCCGTAAACAAGTGCGGGACAGGTTAATAATTGTTTTAAGTTAATAATCAGCATTCTCATTGCATTGAACTAGCTAGACTTTGTACCATTCTCATTTTATATGCTCACTAATATGATGCAATTTACACAGAAGCACGGCACTAAAAATTAAGAAGCCCGGCAGACAGAAAGAATAAGATCTGTGTGTTAACCCAAAATACTATAAGAAAAATTAGAACCACTGCATTAAACAGGTAACTGCATGCTTTCATTGTATTTAGAAACCACTGCAAGTGAATAGGCAGAGCTTAAAAGAAATTATTGCTGAAGACCCAACGTAGTGTTTCATTGCATGCAGTCACTTAATGCAGTGGACACCATTAAATTTAATAAGAGCTTTAAAGTTTTATGTTAATAAAAAGTTTTAAAATATTACCTACCTTAACATCTTCTACAGCATCATCAATATCAAAAAAGTCCACTGCTGATGGACTCTTTTGTGTATAATCTATGGAAAACACATTCCACCAAATATATTAGTTTGAATTCTTACACATTTATTTCTTTGAAATTATTTGTCAGATACTCATTATCAATATGTTTTATAAGATAACCGGTTTGGTCGAGTGGTAGTGACACGCTGCCTCTTGATCGGCGGGCCCTGGGTTCGATTCCCAGTCGGGGCAAATATTTGTGTAAAAAGCAAATGTTTGTTCTCGGGTCATGGGTGTTTGTGTCTGTCTTTGTGTGTTCCAAGGGACCCACGACACAAGGGAAAACCTTAATGTGGGCCTTTGAGTGTGAAGCGTTTATTTATTATTTATTAAGATACAGAATAAAGGCCCGTGTGTCGCAAAGGGGTCAACACACCGGACTTAGAATATTTACTCAATGTTTTACTATTTCCAATAACAAAATAACACAGTGGCCAGATCAAAACCCAACCCCTCAATGCTGATGCTGATGTTTACAATTTGACATTCTTTGCCCATTCATAAATCCTGAAACGTATAAGGGTACGGCAGTCCCCTAACACAGCTCGAGTTTTTATCAAAAATTAACTAACCTTTCTCCGCATCTTCTTTGCTGATTTCCTCTTTGTCTAACACTTCATCTAGCATGGATCCGAGTCCCAATCGTGTTAGGGATGACAACATCCGCTTGGACTCGCCGTCCAAGAGTCCATCATCTTCTAACTGACCAGTTTCATCAATATTCCCGAAAAGAAACCCGGTCAGATCCATACCTCCACTCCGATCTCCTGCTTCATCGCTATCGCACATTTTCACTTGTTTAACTACGAGTTTAACTGCTTAAATCAAAATAATTCATTATATTAAGTATAATTATCAACGTTTCAGCAATAATATACCGTGTAAGCAATATGTATAGCAATTTTGTGGCATATTTTGTTCGTCTCAATATTTTTTTTGTACTGTCATTTGTTTTTCTTTCGTACCTGTCTGCATGCCAGGCAAAGAAATGTTAGTCCATACAGCCAACTTCTTAAATATTTTTAAAAAATATGAAGAACTGGCTGTATAAACGAAGTATATAGACTTGTCAAAAGCAGTGTTGCCATGTATATGGATTTGTACGGATTTTGCAAGTTCAATACGGATGAATCAAGATGTGATCAAGATTACGGATTTTTATACGGATTTACTATAAAGACAGAATTAGCTTCAGAAGAACCCCGTTTTCCACCTTCCTTACCAAATTTTGACCAAATACGTCTCAATGCTGATGAGTTTGCACCACTGGAGTGCGACGGTAGACCAAAATTTCTCCGAAACAAAGAAATAAATCTTGTACCTCGACGATATCGGACCCCCTACATACTAAACAAATTTAAAGGTAATCAGCCTGTTTTGAATTACATCTTCACTCAAAAATGTTTAGTTTAATTTTCATACGGAATTCATAAGGAATTTCAATCAAAATACGGAATATTTATAAAGAATTACAATAAAAACAGTAATGTCAGTAATACGGATTTTTAAAATGAAAATACAGATTTTGCATTTACTTCATGTTGCAACACTGGTCAAAAGGGCAATAATCATGATAAAAACAGCGTGACCACTTTTAGTAGTTTTCTACTTTTTTGGTAGATTTGGGGTAAAGTAAATGACAATTTAGTAGTCTAAAAGCGTTTAGTAGATTTTAGTAGAAAATTGAAATTAAAGAACATTCGGAAAAATGTTCATCAAAATGCAAGTATCCAGGCCAAAAAAAAAAATCTGCGAATCTGGCAACACTAAAAGACAAGCAATATTTACCAGGGGGGCTACTACCTAAGCGAAGCTGACGCTGGGTGAACGAATGGAATGTTGTCGATTGCTTCTTTATAAGGAGACCTTGATTAATGATGTGAACCAAACACAGCAATGTACATCATTCCATTCGTTCAATCAGCATCAACTTCGGTTAGGTGGTAGCCCCCCAGGGAATTTCCCGTAACTAAGAAAAGTTTTATATCGGTCTCTTTTCTGTATACGATGTTATGATATCGCTAGCTCTGTCATTTGATTCAGTAAGGCTATTAGTTTAGTTCATTTCTTAGTCGGAATTCATTTTGGATATTAAAATTCATAGTTTAAATCATGAAAAGAAAGTACAAACAGCAATATCGTGCTGATTGGGAGGAAGAGCCATCGTTTTCAGCGTGGCTGTGTAAATGTCGTGACGACAACTACAGTGCGTATGGCAAAGCCTGTAACACAAAGATTTTGAACGCATGTTTTCAGCAATAAACAGAATAAAAACAGAAGATAGGAACAGATTCTGCAACAAAAATGTGCATGCAATTTTGCATGCCAAGGAGGGCATAAAGAATGCCGGAAATTGTTCGCATTTCAAACCTGAAGCCTCCATGATAAATATCATGAAAAGTGACAAAAAGCTATATAAAAATATTAAAAAAGATGATTAAGAAAATTAAACATAAAATTAACACAAAAGAAAATTAAACACAAAATTAACACAAAATTTTGTTTTATTTTACTTTAAAATGCTTCATAATACTTTAATTATTTTTGGTAGAATTTTAGTAGAATTTAAAACAGGGCCTAGTAGATTTTGGTAGATTTTAGAAACATTTTTGGTAGATCTGGTGATAAAAAAGTGGTCACACTGGATAAAAAAAATATATTATTCATTCATGGTATTTACGTTCTTTATAGTTGATCGAAGGTATTTACGGTCAAAAAAATAAAGTCTGATTGAGAAACAAAGATAAATTAGGGTAAAACGCAGTGTTACATACTCCTTGTATTAGGGTAAACAACCCTAGAAAGGTCTACCCCGTGAATAGAAATAAAATAAAGTGTTATCTTCAACGAAAGGTAAATATTACTTAAAGTTTCTCTTGTTTGAATTACCTTCCTATTTGATCTAGATTTTTGCATACATAGGCAATTTGAGTGTAAGACAAAGGTCTCAAACAATTCGTTGTACCTAGTTAGTGACAAAAATTAATAAATACAGACTACCAGTAGCATGAACCAGATGAACCGGGTCCGTAGCATATGCACCCGTTCGCAGTTGCACCCTTCGCACTTGCCCACGAACGCAGTTTCACCCGATAAATTAATTAAGTATAAAGTTATTAAACATTTCAGACACTTTTTTGCCAATTATACAAATAGCAAAATAATCAACTTAATTAATTTATCGGGTGCAACTGCGTTCGTAGGCAAGTGCAAAGGGTGCAACTGCGAACGGGTGCATATGCTACGGACCCGATGAACTTGCCCTAGTAGCAATTATGTGAAATTGGAATTTTACTTGGAATTTTTTTTAATTATGTTTTGTGGTGGACATACCAATCTAGCTATTTTTAGTAGCCAATTGTGTCCCGCTGTTAGACAAAGGTCTCCCCTTCCTATTTGATTAAGTAGGTAGGTATTTCCCATATTTTAAATTAGGTAACTGCATTAGCATCTAAATGAGTTTTTTTTTTAGATGAATCAAAAAAGAGACTACAGGTTTTATGTGATTGAGTTCTCACAGCCTCCCTACAAAGACTCCGATAAATATGTTTGTATTCCAAAGTCTTGGGTAAAGGAAACACTAGAAGAAGTAGCTTTTATATCATTTCCAATTGAAGAGCTATCAGTAACAAAGAAACGTGTTATGAAGGAAGAACCATCTTCAGATGACTGGACGATTGTTCTGGCAGTCATAAAACACGGTACAGGTAAGATTTGGAATTGTTTTATTTTGATATTTAGTTTTATTTGATACAATATGATACCAGCATCAGGGTTTATTATTTATTATCATCCGTCGAGACGGGCCTATTCGGCCTAAACAGGCAATATTACAATTGAGAAATTTTGTACTTAACATTTTTTATATTAAAATATTGCATTTCACATAACTCATATTCTAATTGCCAACGTCTTGGATATGGTGGAATATTGCATACACTAGAACTATCAACTGTATATGACATGTGTTCTTGACAAAACTCACTTTTACAGATACCTACAAAGACGCAAGTGATTACATTAAAAAACTTGATGCAATACAAATTCAAAACCAGAATCGCACAATGATAGATGAAGGTATAGTTATTTACACGTATTAAAATAAAATAATTGGTTTTTTTCATGTTTGCTACCTAGGCACTGTACTTATAAAATTTAATTCTAGGCATACCCTCAACATCAGGCAAAAGAATAATCGAAGCTAGCTCAGATACAAACAGCAACACGGAGCCAATGAGTAGTGGCATTATGTCAAATCAAACAGAGTTGACGAATCCGGAGGCAAAAATATGCCAAGAGAAAACAGTCGATAAAACCAATTCCAACCCTAAAGGTAAAATACATTTTACAAGACATTCACTTAGAAAGTCTTCCTCAGTTGACACCGATAGTTCCCTGGATCAAACTGCAAAAAATAATTCTAACAAGACTGGCAACTGCGATGAAGAGAGTGGTAAGGCTAAACCCATTAAAGAAAAACAAACATCTGTAAGGAGCAAATCAAATGAGTCAGAGTTCACAGATAAATCAGTTCTTTTAATGGCTCTACGATCAGTCCTGGGTGACAACTTCAGAGAAATATTAATAAAGCTTCATTCAGAGTTTGAAAAAAATCATATTATGTTAGAAAAAATGCGTCTTGCTTTTTTAAATAACTGTAAGTTATTAGAAGAATTGATAAAGCTAACAGATGAATTCAATGATTGTGATATTGGCAATCTTAATGATGTCTCTAAAGACGTAGAAAATGACACGATAGAAATGGATATGAACACTACAGAAATTGATGAAGAAACCGGATCAGATGAACGAATAAATGATCAACTAAATGAAAGCGATGGAAACGATGGTAAGTATGAGAGTGAAGATAAAAAAAAGTCAATCATAATTCGTGGCCTAGCGCGAAAGTTTACTTTGCCACCCGAATATAAACCAGATGACACAAAATGGACTCTTAAGCATCCTAAAAAGGGTAAAGGTCTCGTAGAGCTCATGCCAAAATCAGGTGTGTACGTAGAGGACAGGAAGCTATCCAATTGTCTGAGAACATCAAAGGACAGTAAAACCCTTGCCAGAATGTTATTGCTAGAAGTTTTTTCCGAGAGTGCATTGCGTACATGCTCGCTAAGCGGGAAAAAAGCCTGCGCATTTGACCGAGAGGGTAATAATCTAAGGCCTGGGCTGGATAAACATGCTAAAAGTGTTTTATTGACCTATGTTGAACAACACACAATCGAGAAGGGTTGGTATAACTATGATTCGGCCGCAATTGCGAACTCTCTTCGTAATAAATTACAAGATCTTAGAAATAAGTGATTACTTAGTCTTGTCGTAATCAAGCAAGCCGACTCAGTAAATTGCTTTTTAGAGGCGCGATCTTTAAATTAGTGAGTAATAAGACTAATATACTAATTAGTAATTTTCGATAAACATAGATAATTAGGTAACTCAATTTTGTTACTTTATTATAAAATGTTTAACTAATATTTACTTATTACGAGCTATATATTCAAAGTTAATTATTTTGTTTCATTTTATTTAGTAACCGACTTCTTCCTTCTTGTCGTAAATACAGGACACAGAATACAGCTACCTACTTACATATTTTATGTTTCGACGGTTAAGATAGGCAGTTCATTAGGTATAGATACCGGGCAAACAAATGGGCGTAGCCAGGGGGGGTTTTGGGGGCTCAAACCCCCCCCCCCCCCCGAAATTTTCAAAATCATGATCATCCCTTATCCCTCTACTAAACAGTGTAAAATTAAAATAGTATCGGCATTATCTGTTGTGTTTACCTCGAGACCAGTTCTGCAATTGACGAGGCAAATTGTATGTCCTCGTCAGTGCTTCCTGAAAGAAGTACATCGGAGGTCAAAGTAGAACTTGCAGAGGCGGCCTTAGGGGGTGGCGAACGGGGCAATCGCCCAGGGCCTCTCTCTTGCAGGGGCCTCGCGCAACAACCCAAGCAAATTTTATTAAACTATTTAGAATTTCGGATTTCGATCCTTAATTATTTATTAAGGTTATAAAATAACTGTAAATTAAAATAAAGCTAGTTAACTAGTTGATAAGGGCACCCGTTTCCGCATTAAGGCTCTAAGATGGCCCTTTATGCGTGTAGGTCGGTGGCTATTCCATTCCAGCCACCTCAGCTCCGACCAGAAGCTCAGAATCCTCTTGGGAAATTCACAGGCTTCGCGAAGGTAGGATTTTTGCCCATTGGTCCGCCACTCCCACGCATTCCAGGATTACGTGGGCGACTGTTTCATCAGCCTCTAGGCAGCCCCTGCAAAGGGGGCTGTCGGTAACGTTTAGAACGAATAGGTGCTTGGTTAAAGCACAGTGGCCCGTGAGGGTACCCACCATTATTGGTAAGTTACTTCTATTAAGGCCGAGCAGTCTTCGCGTAGGTCCGGTTAGGGCCTCCTTTGACTGCTGACAGGTGGTTAAGTGATATGGGCTCCTATTTCCGCATTTAGGCTCTTAAGTGGCCCATTATGCGTGTGGGTCAGTGGCTATTGAAGCCACTTTAGCTACGTCCAGAAACTCAGAATCCTCCTGGGGATCTCGCAGGCTTCGCGAACGACCTTATATCTGCAAATATTTTTGCCCGGTGTTCTGCCACTCCCATGCAATCCAGGACTACATGGGCGACTGTTTCATCAGCCTCTTGGTGATGTTTAATACGAATAGGTGCTTGTTCAAAGCAGGGTACCCACTGTAAGGTACCCCCGTAAGGGTACCCACCATTATTCGTAGGTTATCTCTGGATAAAAGCAGTATACGCGTCAGGCGCGGGGAGGGTCCTGTAAAGGCTTTCTTCGACAAGTGGTTACGTTTTCCCACCAGTCTTTGTGTTGCAAAAGGATACGTGCTCGGATCCAGGTCCGTACTTGGCTAAATGGAATCGGGATAATTGGCACAGGGCCTGCCAAGATAGTGTCTGATCCCTTCCTAGCCAATTCGTCTGCCGCATCATTACCTATGGAACCGCTATGCCCCTTAATCCATTGCAAGATGACCCTGTTGGCTGAAGATATTTTATTTAGCGCTTGGTGGCATTCGGTGATAATGATAGGGCCGGAAGTATATGAGTAATTTTCTAGGGCGACAGGTGGTTAACGAGTACGTTTGCGAATCCAAATACGAAATTGGCTAAAGGGCATTGGGATAATTAGCACAGGGCCTTCCAAGTTGGTATCTGATCCCTTCCTAGCCAAAACGTCGGCTGCGTCGTTACCCATCGATCCACTATGCCCCTTGATCCGTTGTAGGATGACCCTGTTGGCTGATGCTACTTTTCAGCGCTTGATGGCATCAAGTTAACTAATTAATTCATTCAAAACATAATTGAAAAATTAAGTATTATGTTTAAGTAGTATCTTGAAGATCGGTTTGCTATGCGAAGAAGATCACACTTAAAGAACAGTTTTTTAATCGCATAACACTCGGGTCAGCTCGGGAGTCGGGACATAATTTTCTGCTCCTCTATCTTTCAGCCCTTGCTATTCTTTCAATCAAAAATGACGATTATTGTGTTTTAATTAAAGATTTTAGTATTAGTTTTTTAAATATAGAAAAGCCGCAAACATCAGTTTTAAAATTTACCATCCTGTATTTGTTAATTTTGAAAATATTTCAAAAGCCGCAAACATCAATTTTAAAATTTATCATCTTTGTATTTGTTAATTTTGTAAATATTTCAATGTAAAATATTTTAAAACTCAAATTATATTTATTTGTTTAACTTTAGCATTTCTCGTCAAACATGACAAAATTGATAAACCAAACAACCAGACCTACTTTTTCATCACATACTTTTCACGAAGGACGAAGGGCCTCGCAAAGACCTGCCGCCCAGGGCCTCGCAATGGCTAAGGCCGCCTCTGAGAACTTGAATTGTAGAAAGTAGCTGTGGAAACGGGTTCAGTCGCCAAAGATTTTGTCAATTTCATATACATTGTTGTTGTCTTTTTTCGTAAAACCCCCCGAATTCTGGCGATGTCGTTTTGCCTATTTCGTATTTGTACTCACACTTTGCTATAAAAAGAAAGGGTGTAAACACTATTGTCACACATTGGCACTCTCCGGTACCTACCTAAGTGCACATATAAAAATAAACGTAATGTTGATACTCAAACCCTAACTCGTGTAGCTCAAAGTTGACACTAAAAAACAATTCCCTTTCTAGCAAAACCTTTCCTAACCTAAACCTACCTGAAATTCAGTGCCTGTGAATAAAGCACCCCTTTACCACCCCGTTATTCCAGAAATTCAATTCTATCTAACGAAACAATAGTCCGCTTAGAATAAGTAGGGGCGCTCTAGGTAATGCGGTTTACTTCAGCAGATCTAGCTCTATTACACTTCAGTTCTATTACAATACCCTATATCAGAATTCTGAGTTTTACAGTCTAGGGGAAAGTGGTAATAGATGGAAAAGTAAGTATTTTCAGAGATATTCAAAAAAGTTTGGGGCGCTGCTGGAATGACGTCCGCCCAGCAACACGTTTTCTAAACTACAGCTTTTTAGAAACTCTTTTTTTGACAGCAGGTACTCCGAGGTCCAACAAGTTGTGTAAAATTGATATTCTGCAAGTATTTATCACTTTAGGGCACAAAGAAGTAAGAAGTAAGGCCTAACGACTGTAGACTAAAATGAGAATTGTCTGCAAATTCCACAAAACACTCAAAAACACACAGGGTGTAAGTGACAGCTTTTAGCTATCCATTGCTATGATAATGAGTAATTCCACCGTTTGGCTTGAAGGAACGATAGCTCAGTTGATCAAAGCACCACAGGAAATCTAATCCTGGGGTCGTGGGTTCAAAAATCCCATTCGCGCCGAACATTTTTGTTTCTCTAAAATTATTTTTAAATATATCACGCGGGTGAGCGTTTTAAAAATACTAAATTAAATTTATCTAAAGTCGTTCCTTTATTTCTTTATTCTTCCGCATTCATATAAAAACTTTTCAAAAGTTACTGACTGAGCGCCAACAGAACCCACCAGACTGGCGTAACGCATTTCTCAGATTTCAGACTGAAGTTTCTCTAAGGAATATTATAATGCTTCGCCGCTCCACGTTGAGTTAACTTTGCCTGCAAATTCAAATTATGGAATTAGTGCAACTAGCCGCGAAGTTGACCGACTAACTGTCCGAGTGCCCATTTAAACACGGAACTGTGGGTAGTTATCAAAGTATACTCATAGGTGCATAAAGTGGGCCATGTTACCCTGTTTGAGTGCTACCATGGATAGTGATATTAGGTCCATGAGTGCTATTCTACTTAAGACAATCCTCTTTTCTATCACATGACATTTCATCGTTTTGACGACCGGTTTGGTCGAGTGGTAGTGGCGCTGCCTCTTGATCGATTGGTCCTGGGTTCGAATCCCAGTCGGGGCAAATATTTGTGTAAAAAGCAGATTTTCGAGTCATGAGTGTTTTGTGTCTGTCTTTATGTGTGTTCCGAGGGAAAACCACAACAAGTGTGGGCCTCTGAGTGTATGGCGTTTTATTTTTATTTATTATTACCACGTCCACTAAACGTCTCAAGCCTATTGACCTATCATCACTATTCTGTCACGCCCAATGACACCACGCAATAAAAAAAACACAGTACACATGGCAGCTTATCAGGCTATATATGTTGACATTGACGTCGCCCTTATCTCACTCGTAAATAGCGCGGGTTTTCGTAGTTCAAATGGGTAACCAGACCCCTCCGTCCATATTCGTAACCAGACTTTGGTAACCAGCTACGAAAGAAGAATGATCTGTGACTATCCCGTTGTGAGTGTGAAGACTTAACCGGCCAAATTTTTCAGTTTTTTTTAGGTGTGGCCCAGAATACTTAAGACAAAATTAAGAGCATCAAAGAACTACATGATCCCTGCCTGCCTGACCACTCATCTACTCAACCTTAGTTAACGACCACAAAAAGTGGGCTAGTTTCATAGAATACCTACATTAAGTACCAACTGGTTGCATAGAGTAATGAAGCGAGATCGCTAGACTAGATGATGATAAAAAAATAAAACGGGCAAGTGCGAGTCTGACTATAAAAATCATTATCTCTATAAAAACGGCCAAAAAATCACGTTTGTTGTATGGGAGCCCCCTTAAATATTTAATTTGTTCTACTTTTTAGTATTTCTTGTTATAGCAGCAACCGAAATACATCTGTGAAAATTCCAACTGCCTAAATATCACGGTTCATGAGATACAGCCTCGGACAGACTTATCTATAAAAACAAGCAAAAAAAATTCAATTTTTTGTATGGGAGCCCTCTTAAATATTGATTTTATTTTGGTTTTTAGTTTTTTTTGTTATAAGACCAATAGAAATAAATCATCTGTGAAAATTTCAACTGTCTAACTAGCACAGTTCATGAGATACAGCCACGGACAGAGTTTCTATAAAAACGAGCAAAAAAAATTTCTTTTTTTGTGTGGGAGCCCCCTTAAATATTTATTTTATTCTGGGTTTTAGCATTTTTTGTTATAGGGCACATAGAAATACATCATCTGCGTCAACTGTCTAACTATCACGGTTCATGAGATACAGCCTGGTGACAGACGGTCGGACGGACGGATAGGCGGACCTTAGTATTATGGTCCCGTTTTTTCCTTTTGGGTACGGAACCCTAAAAATATCAGGTCCAGCCGTTTAAGTTAGAGTTGATAGAAATATTAGTTCTGTAAGACGACAGACATCAACGCAATCGAAACTTATTGCAATCGCGCTTTACATCGTAAGTTCCCGCTGCCGCCAATAGATGGCGCTGGGCGTTTTCTAAAACACGGTATCGTTTGTCATACGAAATTAACATGTAAGAAAATGCTAACATGGAACTATATTGACTCGGTTAGGGAGTAGACGGTTTCTGGCTCACTTATGTATGATTCATCCCCTAAACCGTTTGATTATTCCTTTTGGTTGCTGTGAACGGCTCCCTGTCCTTCACCAATGGTTGTAGTTCTATTATGGAAATCACGAAATAAAAAAGATACCAAACTGTCAGCTCGACGACGCCGGCTTCAAGTAACGTGAGTTACTTAGGAAGGTATTAAGGTACTTAGGTACCTAAGTTTTGTAAAGAAACACTTGGTAGCGTCGTTTATTCTATCTTTGCGGCCTATTTCAACGCCCGCTGGACATAGAGGCCTGTCCCGTTTCACATCAGTCTTCGATCCCTTCCTTGCCAGCGTCGATCCGGGCTGTTGTCAATTGAGACTACAGTCGTTAAACTAAGTTAGAGGCCATTTGGCGGTTTGAAAACGATTTTTTTATTATAAGATGGGTTAACTTTTGACCGAGGTCATAGATGAGGTCGACAATGGAGCGAGTTAACCCAGAAAATGCCTATCAAGGCACGGTACTTCTACGCACCAACGGAACACAGCAAGCTGTTCGGCGTCGGACTTCGGTAGGAGGGTGGTCGCGAACCAGACGGCCTTTCACAGAGCCTACCACGCCACCTCAGATTCAGAACAAATTGAGGTGTCGTTGCCTGGGGTGGATTAATAGGAGGCAGGTCTCATTTGTCTTTCCTTAGTCGCCTCTTACGACACCAACGGAAAATAATGTGGTGGTGTTATTCTCAACCGATTACCACACGACACAAAACAGGGAAAGTCAATCACGTACCTACTTAATTATACCTACACGATAAAGAAGTCAAGCAAGTGCCGTGCTCGTAGCGAGCTACATAATAATAGGAACACTTAAGCTACCACCTCCAGCTTAGTAGCTCTAAGTGAGCTAGAAGGTTGGCTATAGCGGAATATATCCCTTGATTACAAGCGGGGAAATTAAAGCGGAAACAGCGGAGCCTCGCTACGTGCAAAAGAGATAAATCGAGGAGAATTCTCATCTCCAGAGTAAGGTTTTTATGTTTGTGGTTTTTGTCGTGTGTTATATACCTATCTACTCGTACCTAGTGTTGATTTTGTTTATTTCGAAATACGAGTTTAGCATCTGTTTCGAACGGTTCTAAGTATACCTAGTTATTTGTATGCAACATAACTCTAAAATTAAGAATGTTAATGAACTCTTGACATTAACATTTTTAATTTTAGAGTTACGCTGCGTACCTATGTCTTCATCAGCCCATACACGTCCCCACTGCGGGGGCACGGGCCTCCCTCGATAACATGAGGGGTAAATGCCATACCACGCTTGGCAGACGGGTTGGCGAGGGTTTTGATATAATTGCAGAGTTTTCCTTCTCTGTGCACAGATGAACTTGCTTGCATATTTACCTTAGTCGCCTTGTACGACACCTCGGCAAGAAAGAGGGTGGTTCTATTCTACTCTGCCGGGGACTCACGCGGCTAACCTATGTAACTCTTTACATTTATTGCTAATACTAAAACGCAGTGATTATACATACATTTTGGCTAATACCTAATACCTCTCAAATGGCTGTACTAATTTTGATTAAATATAGCTTAAAATTCATCTCTATTAGGTCAGTTTTCAAACCAAAAAAACTGCATAGAAATTCGTTTAGGAGATAACCGGACACCCCGATGTTATAGGTGTTTAAGTTTGTTGAGGTGTGTTATAAGTTTGACGTATGTTCAAACTTATAACACCCCGCGTTTTTGTCGGAGATTAAAAATAACACGATTGAAACACTTCTATATTGGGCGACTTTAAATCAGCTTACAAAATTAAGGATGTGGAGTGGACTGTCCAACGTTTGTCTAAAGAACATGTTCTCGAAATATGAGTAATACAAAATAAAATATTATAAATGTGAAAGTTTGTGAGGATGTATGGATGTTTGTTACTCTTTCACGTTCAAACGGCTGGACCAATTTTGATAAACATTGGTGTGGAGGTGGCTGACAAAGGCTACATGATTGTCCCAAATTTCCATGGGAACGAGGTCCCGGGCGGAAAACTAGGAGCAATAAGGCCAAAATTTCGCCTCCATACAACTTCTGAGATCAACGATCGTCTTCGTATTGAAAATTGAACCACAGTTATCTAACTAAGTAAATAATCGTTTTTCAATACGTTCATACCAATATTGTAATATCATTGGTTCATACGTAAAATTTCAGAGAATCCCTTAACAATATCATGCCTTCAAAGAAAACAGCTTATAAGTTTGAGAGGTTCTTTGCACGGGTGAAAATAAGCAATTTGCGATTGTGTGGATTCTCCCGCCCCCATTATTTGCTCATGGCAGGCATTGGTTCTCAAAGTGCGTATCTCAGGCTAACTGAGTCAACTTGCCTAAAGAAATGTCACATATACCCTGTATATGAAAAGTGAAAACTTTGTCTGGCTGAGCCACGTCATTTTTTGATTTTTTGGCGAAAGTATAGCGTCACATTCACTTACGATGAAACCTTGGTCGATTGCCGTCATAAATGATTTGTTATCCACCTTATACCCTGTACAGGTTAGCAAAAACATAATATATTTATAGTCGATCATTTTATATGGGCTAGTGAAAAAAAAAATGGATTGATTTCACAGTTCAAGTATTTTCTAAGCTGTTAGGTCGATAACAAATCGTTAGTATCGGCAATCGACCAAGGTTTCATAGTATGTGAATGTGACACACTATACTTTCGCCAAAAAATAACGTGGCTCAGCCAGACAAAATTTTCACTTTTCGAGCATTTGAGATCTCAGCTCCTGAAGGGTTTTGGGGATTCATTTCTGATCCTAAGTAGTGTGATGTGTGAAAGAATCCAAAGTAGTTTCATCCATTGTGTTCCGTTACTTTTTGTGAAATCTTGAAAAATAAATTGTCAACCATCAACTAGCTTGATATCAGACTAGCTAATTGCTCACGTCGAAACGTAAGAATCAATTTCAAAAACGTCTATAATATGTAGATAATCACAAAACCAAAATGTGTATTTTTTTAAAAGCGCTGAATCAATTTTGATACAATTTATATGGGCCACCTCAGGAGTTTATTCTTTCAAACAAAAAAAAGAGTTGAAAATCGGTTGACAATTGGCGGAGTTAACAAACATACAATTTTTTTTATAAACATCTTAGTCGATTTGAGAACCTCCTCCTTTTTGAAATGGGTTAAAAATTTGCTAAATTCCATGAACACTCTTGCCCTTCGTCGTTTGTCAATATAGGCCGTAAAGCTATAGACGGAGCCAGGAGCAATAGTTTAGTTTACCCCTTCCCTGCACTGTACAAAAGCTGTACAACAACTTAATTAATGGAGTCTTCACCGTGTGGTGATCGGTTGAGAATAACACCACCCCATCTCTTTCCGTGGGTGTCGTAAGAGGCGATTAAGGAAACACAAATGAGACCTGTCTCCTAGTAATCCATCCCAGGCAACGACACTTCATTATTTCTGAATCTGAGGTGTCGTCCTATGGTCTCATGCGGTGTGGTAGGCTCTGTAAAGGGCCGTCTGGTTCGCGACCACCCTCCTACCGAAGTCCGACGCCAAACAGCTTGCTGTGTTCCGTCGGTGCGTGGGAGTACCAGTGCCTTTATAGGCATTTTCTGGGTTAACTCGCTCCATCGTCGACCTCATCTTTGACCTTATGGTCAAGATTGAGGTCAAGAGTTAACCCATCTTATAATAAAAAAAATAAAAAAAGTCTCTTTTCTCACAAATTCACCACAAAAACGAATAAACTTTATGCACAAAACCTTGAAAACCGTAATGACTGACAAAAGCTGCAGATCAAACGCTTTGTTTGTCACGAATTGAAAATCGTGACATCAAAAAATGGGTTACGCAGAAAGAGATGGCGTTAAAGCAACCTATCTCTTACTATCTTGTAGGAACTCACATGTTTGCATCTCTTTCAAAAGTGCTGTGACGTCATAAGTACTCCGTCTATAGAGTGTATGGTCTAAGCCTTAAAGGGACCTTCAAGGTTCTTAAACTCCAAACTTCAAATAACATTTATTGCAATGTAAAAGAAAAAAGGTTTGAGAAATTCTGCTTTAGATCTTATTCGACCGCGTTGCCATAACAGCAGACATTATGTTTTAGGAGTCCCTTTCCTTGAAAAACCGTCTAGGAACTCAAAATTACGCGTCATTCGTACGTAAATGGTGCAACTTTCGCCATACTATAATATATAAGGGAGACACTTGCTCTACATAAATACCCGTGGGAACTCCTTTAGAGCTTATAGCTGTCTTGAAAACTTACGGTTCACATACTTACAGCTCGTGTGCATAGTGTTTCAATGGTTTCAATCTAATTAGTTGTAAAATTACAACATAAATATAAGTTTTTTTTTTTTTTTACTATAAAAATCTAGGTTTCGATTTTGTCTCGAAACGAGTTCTTGGACGACTTAATTATTAAGATAGATAACATCATAAACATCGTTGTAGCCATTGCATACCACAATCCGGGCGAGGTAGTCTGCAAATACGAGTAAGATTTTAATTTTCTGCACTTTTACTGTCTGTGGAATGCAATGACTTGCTAGTCATTGCATTCCACGAACGGTAAAGTACAGAAGTACTAACATACATTAGGTATATTCATACCTATCTATCTAAAATGTACATACACATCGCCTTGTGACTAATTTTTAATCTCCGGCAAAAAGAGTGGTGTTACAAGTTTGTCGTGTGTATCTGTGTGTGTCTCTTTGTGGCATCGTAGCTCCTAAACGAATCCACCGATTTTGATGCGGTTTTAAATGTTTAAAAGCTGACGTAATCGAGATAGTTCTTAGTTTTGTTTGTTTGTTAGTTTTGCGGCTCCGCCCGCGTGGACTACAGTACAGGTTATATCGTGCCCAGCTGTGGAATAAAATGTAGCCTTTGTCCTATCTCGAGGTCTAATCTGTTTCTGTACCAAATTTCATCAAAATCGGTTTAGTAGTTAAGGCGTGAAAGCGTAACAGACCAGACAGACAGTTACTTTCGCACTTATAATATTAGTAAATGATTATAGTAGGGAAGTAGGGATTACCTATCCCACTAGAATTTAGTCTTTCTTTGATCTTTAGAGCGAGTTGGTACGATTAACATGATAGATAATACGATTAGTTAAGTAATTGATACAGGTACGTAATAAGGATAGCCAATTTTAATGGAGCCATTGAAATCTACCTACGAGCCGCTTGTGAATGACAGCCTAGAGTAGGTATGGCAAACCTTCATGGCGACTACAGCACCTAAATTACGATTTTATGATGCGTAGATAAGCATGACGCACTGCATTAAATCGAAGAAAAAAATACTACGGTAATATTCAGGACATAAACTAGAAAAAGCTCACAAAGTCACCTCTAAATACCCAATATTGTGTATCTTTTAAGCTGTAAAAACGATAGTAAAATGCACACAAGAACTTGAATTTGCTATCAAAATGTTCGTGATTTAACACTCTCTATAACTCGTTAACGCATTTTTCGATTTAAGCTGTTAACTTTCCATAAATCTCATGTTTCTAACTTTCGAACATGTTTTTACGCACGCACGCTTTCATAGTCCGTAAACTTCGTGTATCGACACTGTTCGCACTGCCGGCCCAGGCCTGTTGAGAGACGGATATGGCACTATTCCTATGTGTGCTGCCTTTATCGGGTGCTGTAGTCGCCTTATGGATTGACGTGCCATTTTAAAAGAAATATTGAGTGATACCATAGACGTGCCATAGTATTGTTGACTTATTGTGAAAAAAGAGTACTTCCCGCCCACCACGCCTACGCATTCCGCAACGTAGGCTCACTTGAGTTCGTTAGTTGAACAGCATAGTGAATTTTGTTAATTTGTCTACTACTCGTAGTATAGTAAAGTATTTATGCTTTGTCAGTCGGTGGAGTGCCCGAAATATTTTGTCGCGTGCCACTGGTTCGCCATCCTGGGCGTGATCGTCAGCGGGAGGTATCGAGTTCGATTCTCAGTACCGCTATTTACAATAAACAGTTTTTGAAGTTATGTCGGTACCTAACCAACACTACTTGCCAAAAACATTAAATATTTATATTTCCTCAAGAAAAAATTGGTTGATAGACCGCGCGAACTAATTTTATAACGAGAGCAAATTTTCTCAGACGTGTTGGTTTTTCATCACGATGTTTTCCTTCACCACTAAACAGTTGGTAATTAATGAAAAATCCGTAAGTTTTTTTTTTATTATAAGATGGTTTAACTCTTGACCTCAATCTTAACCATAAGGTCAAAGATGAGGTCGACGATGGAGCGAGTTTACCCAGAAAATGCCTATAAAGGCACTGGTATTCCCACGCACCGACGGAACACAGCAAGCTGTTTGGCATCGGACTTCGGTAGGAGGGTGGTCGCGAACCAGACGGCCCTTTACAGAGCCTACCACACCGCATGAGACCATAGGACGACACCTCAGATTCAAAAAAAAATTAAGTGTCGTTGCCTGGGATGGATTACTAGGAGGCAGGTCTCATTACTGTTTCCTTAGTCGCCTCTTACGACACCCACGGAAAGAGATGGGGTGGTGTTATTCTCAACCGATCACCACACGGTTGAAAATATAAATCCACAATATATAAACGGTTGTCTCGTAAATCCGAAAAGAAGAATTTAGTAGAACAGGCCCGTGCCAGGATTTGAGCCCGCAACCTTCCGGTTGCAAGTCTGGCTTATTACCAACTGGGCTATCACTGCTCTTCATCAATTTACTTACTTATTTAGTTTTATTTAGAAAATCTCGCAGTGTTAAAATTTTCCTCAATACTTACCTAAATGCTATGTAATATATTTGTTTTCCAAACAATATTCTTACTGAAAACTGAATACATTCCCGTTTCAACAAGAGGCTAATTACAAGGTCGTGTTA
The DNA here is from genome assembly GCA_949987775.1 of Aproaerema taeniolella. Taxonomy (NCBI): domain Eukaryota; kingdom Metazoa; phylum Arthropoda; class Insecta; order Lepidoptera; family Gelechiidae; genus Aproaerema; species Aproaerema taeniolella. The sequence goes on along the minus strand of OX465255.1, from coordinate 16,017,741 downwards.
ATGGCTTTTACCATCTACATAATTAAGCTTTGACTCCTAACTAGAGGAAGGGAAATAGATCAAGATCCGACGGGTGTCACTTCTAAGTCAATTCGTAAACTCTGCACCTGGGGCCTGGGCCCCTATTCTGTAACGTAAGTTGTGTGTCGATGGAATAGAGGCCATTTTATCTATTCAGGCGGCGAAATTGAGAATTATTTAATTTTCATATACTTGTTGAAAACCACTCCGACGAGCAGCGCCACCGCCAACCGAACGTAAAGTTGCAAACTGCCTAGCAACTGAAAATTCAGTTGGCGGTGGTACCACCAGCCGTCATTAGATGTATGAAATTTGAATAGTTCTCAATTTCGCCACCTCAACTGATAAAATGGCGACCATTCCATCGACACACAACTGAAGTTACAGAATCGTTGCCGTGCACTCGAGGAATTTGTAAACGTATACTATTGGCAGGCCTATAGGCTATAGGGGAGACCGAGGTGAGTAGTGTCAGAGGCGAGTTGTGACATAGTCGATTTATCGAAACAACTGCTAGCGAGCTCACAACAGAGCGCGCGTTTGTGAGTTCAAGTCTCTAATTAAGAGACGCGCGCTGTTGTGAGCTCGCTACCAGGTATAAGTTTCGAAAAAAGACATACATGTCACAATTCTCCTCTATTACATCTCAGCTAGGTCTCCTCTACATAACATCTCCGTGAGTAGGTAGGGCCACTCAGATAGCAGTAGAATTTTATTAACGGACTTATTGATAATCTAAATATATAAAAGGAGAAACTGACTGACTGACTGACTGACATATCAACGCACAGCCAAACGGCTAAACGTAGGCACTTGAAATTTGGAAGGGACGTAGCTTAGGTACCGTAAAGGTGCACTAAGAAAGGAATTCCTGAAATTCCCACGGGAATGGGAATTAGCGGGAAAATTCTTTGTATGAAAAATCTAAACCGCTTAAGTTAGACGCTTGAAATTTGGCATGCAGGTAGCTTAATAAACTTAAAGCTTGGTTGCAACAGGATATTGCAAAATTCCCACGGGAACGGGAGTTAGCGGGAAAAAACGTTTGTATGTAAAAATCTAAATTAACACGCAAACGAAGTTGCGGGCATCAGCTAGTAAATTATATACGTTACATACCTACCTTAACATACGCATTCGTTCCCGTGGGAATTCGGGAAAATCATGCACCCTATGTTCATCACGGATAATGTAGGATTCTAATGGTGAAAGATTATTTTTAAATCGGTCCAGTCGTTTCGGAACCTATTCAATGCAAACAAACAATCAAATCTTTCCTCTTTATAATATTAGTATACGTACAGATAAGCTTATGTACTAGAGCTACGCTGCCGTTGATGTAATAATAATAATAAAATCATTTATTATCAGGCATCTAAGGCCCATAGATAAATACCTTACAGACTAACATACATATGAATTATAATTAAACAAAATAAAATAAAACTAACTAACACTATTTCCCGGGTATTTTTCCCGGGGTGTCTGCAACCGGGAATCTCCCTCGGAAACGGCGAAACACCACGCCCTCCGGCCAAAAGCTCTCCTAATAATATCTAATACTTACTAATGTCATTTGACATTAGCCCGGTTTTAAAAACGTTCGCCAACAAATAACCCTAGCATCATCCTACATGATATCTTAGTCTACATAATAATTACCAGATTGATTCGTGGTAATTGTAGGTAATTACCTGGTTCTTTGATATAATAGCCGCGACGCCAAGATTGAATTATGTACGTATACGCCACGCATGAGTCTCGTTGTTTTGATTAACATAAACCGTGTTTTTAACCGTGTGGTGATCGGTTGAGAATAACACCACCCCATCTCTTTCCGTGGGTGTCGTAAGAGGCGACTAAGGAAACACAAATGAGACCTGCCTCCTAGTAATCCATCCCAGGCAAAGACACTTCATTTTTTTCTGAATCTAAGGTGTCGTCCTATGGTCTCATGCGGTGTGGTAGGCTCTATAAAGGGCCGTCTGGTTCGCGACCACCCTCCTACCGAAGTCCGACGCCAAACAGCTTGCTGTGTTCCGTCGGTGCGTGGGAGTACCAGTGCCTTTATAGGCATTTTCTGGGTTAACTCGCTCCATCGTTGACCTCATCTTTGACCTTATGGTCAAGATTGAGGTCAAGAGTTAACCCATCTTATAATAAAAAAATAATAATAATAAAAAATACATACCTATCACGCATTTCCTTAACCCTTCAAGCCCATCAATTAGTAAAAATTACGAGTATCTAATGTATTAAATGTGACTCTTTTATCCTTGATTTTTCCGAGGCTTGGGTACGCCCAATGGGAGACTTCAAAAATTAATAAGTCCGAAACCAAGGAGGAATATCGTCACTTTCAAAACTATCCTAAAATAAAGTATGACAAATTGAGGCTTCAGAGATGAGCTAAATAACGTACAATTTATTAACTATTGTAAGAAAACGCCAAGAAACGTATCCCATATACCTATAAACTCCTGTTTTTTTTTATTCTCGTGCTATGGCAATCACTAAAGTTATATGGAGCGGCGAAAAACTGTTTTTTTTCGAAAAATTTGTTTGGGGAAAGTTGTTCAGTTTAGTGGACTGGTTTCGTATCCTTAATTTTAAGCCACCTAACTAATTTAAAATAAAAATAAAATAAAAATCATTTATTTCGGAAAACAAGTTCCATGTAAGTACAAAACATGTCAAATAACCTATTTAAATAACACTCCTCTTATCAGCCCATATATGTCCCCACCGAGGGGCAAGGGCCTATTAAATTACACTATTTAATTATTTTTTTAAATAAAAATTAAAAATATCAAATTAAAAATATATCAAAATAATAATCAGAATTTTACAATAAAATTGGTCACAAATAAAACTCAAGAAAATAGGTAATAAAATGTCAGTAAACAAGCTGGATTAGTCTATCAGAACTTTTCTATAGTTGATCGAAGATCAGAACAAATTCATATCACATAATATGTCATTCACAAAATTGAAAACTCCAGCTAAACTGCATGTTTTAGTTACGCATAAGGTAATTTGCAATTAGCATCTTGTTACCTAGTTATTAAACTATTAACTTTAATGAGTTTTGGTACTAAGCGGGAGAGCTAAGGTCTTCATTTTGAATCAATCGAAAATAAAGATCTTCGACCTTGGTTATGAAGACGACGAATAAGTATATGGGCTATTATATGGCTTAAGGCGACTACAGCACCTAAATTACGATTTTATGATGCGTAGATAAGCATGACGCACTGCATTGAAGCGAAGAAAAAAAATACTACGGTAATATTCAGGACATAAACTAGATAAGTAGTTTGCTGAAAACATGATTCAGCACTTTTGGTTCGATAGAAAAAGCTCACAAAGTCACCTCTAAATACCAATATTGTGTATCTTTTAAGCTGTAAAAACGATAGTAAAATGCACACAGGAACTTGAATTTGCTATCATAATGTTCGTGATTGAACACTCTCGATAAGTAGTTAGCGCATTTTTCGATTTAAGCTGTCACCTTTCCATAAATCTCATTTTTCTAACTTTTGAACATGTTTTTACGCAGTATACGCTTTCATAGTCCGTAAACTTCGTGTATCGACACTGTTCGCACTACCGGCCCAGGCCTGTTGAGAGACGGAGATGGCACTATTCCTATGTGTGCTGCCTTTATCGGGTGCTGTAGTTGCCTTAAGCTTGTACACTTGACCCATGAACCAGGATTTTTCAGCTCAGATAATTACAGTGAAGCGTCTGCCATACGACCCTTGTGACCCTTGAATCGTGGTTACATTTTCAGTTGCCAGTTTGTGCAGGTTTCCTCACGATTTTCCCAAATTGTTAATGTTCGTTCTCAACTGAGAATATTGTAAGAGTTAGAAAGAGTTCTTTAAGACAAGCTTTCCGACTGGGACTTCGTTACCGTGGGAGTTAAAAAAAATATATGTAGCCTATGTGTTAACCCTGGATTCACACATAAACTAGGGTGTCAGCTACCTCCATACCAAATTTCGTCAAAATTGGTCCAGCCGTTTGAGCGTCAAATAGCAACAAACATCCATACATCCTCACAAACTTTCGCATTTATAATATTAGTAGGATTGTTAATAACGTTAAAATAAAGATCACTGCTAAAATCAGCAGCTCTAGGACGATAACAACAAACTCGCGCTCGGCTCACGCTTAAACTTCACTTTGATTGCGCGAGGGTCCCGCGCAAAGGCTTGCTCGCCCTATGGCTTTGTCAATGTTGACATTTTGACATAGGACCGCGGTGTTGTCACGGTGCTATCACTATCGTACTCGGCCTACAGATAAGACAGAACACACAAAATGACGGGCCATCGTTTAATTTCGATCGACTCAAAATAAGAGCCTTGGGATCGTTCGAAAGCTTATATACGTCTACATCAATTTCGTAGGGTACTAACAGGGTAGCAGGAACAATTTACCAACGCGTTCGGTAATAGTTGTAAGCGGATTAGTGAAATTAGTTCGCGGCTCCCAAGCTGACCCTTGAGTTGGTCGTTTACCCTATACGAAGTTAGTTTGGATTGTTACCTACTTAAGTAGGTCTTATGATAAGATTGTGTGGTGTGTGTGGTAATTGTATGAAGCACGTTTTAATTTCGTTTTTTTTATTATAAGATGGGTTAACTCTTGACCTCAATCTTGACCATATGGTCAAAGATGAAGTCGACGATGGAGCGAGTTAACCTAAAAATGCCTATAAAGGCACTGGTACTCCCACGCACCGATGGAACACAGCAAGCTGTTTGGCGTCGGACTTCGGTTGGAGGGTGGTCGCGAACCAGACGGCCCTTTACAGAGCCTACCACACCGCATGAGACCATAGGGCGTCACCTCAGATTCAGAAAAAAATGAAGTGTCGTTGCCTGGGATGGATTACTAGGAGGCAGGTCTCATTTGTGTTTCCTTAGTCGCCTCTTACGACATCCACGGAAAGAGATGGGGTGTTGTTATTCTCAACCGATCACCACACGGTTAAAACCGTGTGGTGTGTAAGCTTTTGTCTTCTCGTACCCTTGGAATAATCATCAATCAGTGTAATACTTTTTTTTTTGATGCTTCACACTCCCCACACCAAGGTTTTCCCTTATGTCGTGGGTCCCTTGGAAGATACATAAAGAATATCACAAACACCTATGACCCGATAACAAACATCTGCTTTTTACACAAATATTCTCCCAGACTGGGATTTGAACGCAGGGCCTGTCGATCAAAAGGCACCGCCACTACCACTCGACAAACCGGCTGTCACTCGCCTATATGTTTTTTTACAAGATGTACTACTACTTATATTATACCTATGTCTGGGTAAAAGTAATTTGTTCGAAATGTAGCTATCAGTGAAATTGGGTCGTAATGAGTATTTAACCTAATAACGAGATAAGAGATAGATAGATAAAATATTTATTTGTAACACTTAAACACACACATTATTTACAAAATCAACATATACTAGAATAAAAAAGAAGCTAAACAATAAAGATACAAAAAAGATTAATAATAATTATTACTTATTCTATTATGTGTGCCACAGTGCCACAAAATGGTCGTAGCTCAGCATTTGTTTTGCCTTTCGACAAAACACTGATATTCTGCTACAACGTTGTCAGTCACGAATGCTCAGCAGGGTGAAAATGAAAGAAAGAGAAAGGTGAAAAAGAAATGTGAAAGAGAGATATCTCTTTATTAGGTTGAAATACGCATTACGACCCAATTTCAATTTCATATCAGGTTATTTTAGGAAAGGCTTACTTAAGTCGACTTTTTTATAGGTTATGAGTTTGCTCTTGAACACATCTAGCCCAGGGGTGAAGATGTGGTAGAGGATGTAGCAAGCTCACCCAAAACTTGCCTATTCATTCGAACTTTACAGATACTTGGGTTAAATGGGAAATACAGACACAGGCAGAGAATTCCCTTTTTTAGCAGTGCGCAGTACAATAGATGAAGGGAAGCTCTAAGTAGGTAGGTACGGATCGAAACATGAAAAAAGTAGTTTTTCGATATAACTTGTTCGATCAGCTTGTTGTATGTTTTTGTCTTACCTTGTGAAGTATGCTGCAATAAAGTAGTTATATAAGGTCCTAATTTATTAGTCACTTACCTTCTAAGGCGTTATTGTATAGGTTGATAGTATTCCAAAAAACAACATAAAAATTAATTATCTGAAAATTAAATTTTGTAAAAAAAATAAAAAATGAATTTTCCATTTAAAGATAAAGGAATGGTTCTCTTTCGATTATAGCCGTCCACTCCCCGCTCGCCCGCTCTACTACTGCCATTATTATTTACGTTTGAATTGATGGGTTTATTCAACATAGTAATGAAAAAATATAATAACAAAATTTTTCAAGACCTTTTAAATTTAATATTATGCTTTTGTTTTTTGACTCAAATGATATATTTTGACCTACACAATAACGTGTTAAAAGGAAAGTGACTAATAAATTAGGACCTTATATATCCATCTATAATATCTGAATTGACTGTGAATGGGAAATTAAAAAAATATTTAAAAATTTCATAAATAAATGTTGCCAATGTCGGTAACGTTGGCATTAGGCAATATAATTTTGATGAGTTAAATAAGTCTTCTTCTTCTAATCGTGTAGGTATAGTCAAATGTGTGGCGAACTTGGCTAACCCTGGTGTCGAAGTTTTAAAACCGCACAATGGCCTCTGACTTGGTTTTAACAACTGTAGTCAATCGACAACAGCCGGGACCGACAGCTTAACGTGCCCTCCGAAGCACGGAAGCGTTCGTGATAAATTGCCACATTGGTCACCCATCAGGTTCCCTGCGTCTGTGTACGTTGCTTAACCTCACTGATCGGTTGAGCGTAGCCCAGTGGCTCTCGCTGATCTCAACCGATCAGTGAATGTAGTTAAATTAATAACGATTAGAGAATTAATATAAGTAGGTTATTAATTAAGCATACAGCAGCCTTCAAATTCTTTTACTGACTCTCCTACAATATTATTCTTTATTAGACATCGAATAGATATTTTATTTTTCATAGTCATTCGAAATACAGGCCAAATATCGGGACAAATGACTGTCCCGTTCTATTGTTTACGACGCTCGGACCATGTTTGGTTCGATTACCCTTATTTATAGGTAAAATTTGAATTATTGAGAACAAATGGAAAATTTTCGCTATAGATTCTGGTGTATTAATAAATTACCAACTCGTTTCGTTCGGATATCGGTTAAAGCTTTTATAAATAAAATGGCACTAAAATACCTTATACAGGGTTTTAGGTAAATCTCTTTCAACCTCTCGAGTGGTTAATCAGTACATGAAACTGAACAATTTCCTCAAGGAACAAAGGTCAAAATACGAAAAAAAATGTTTGAATTCCCATACAAACTTCATCAGCATATAGCGCATTTTGTATGGGAGATGAAATTTTTTTTTCATATTTTGACCTATGTTCCTTGAGGAAGTTGTTCAGTTTCATGGAGTGATTAACCACCCGAGAGGTTGAAAGAGAGACAAGAACCATCTCGATTTTGTTAGGTTTCAAAGAAAATGGTCCCTTCGTTAAGGAGCTACGTCCGTTGCCACAGACAATCACACATGTCAAAAGAATTGGCGGAATCGTTTTTAAACAGAAAAGGCAACATTTTTACTGTATAGGCTATGTGCTCGATGCCAAACCCTTAGACCTAAAAAGCTGAATAACGGTTCTCTTATTGGTGTTAACAAGGTAAAAGAAAGGATTTTACAAAATTCCCATGAAAACGAAATCGCGGAATCCAATCAAAACGAAAAACGAAATCCAATCTATTCATCATATTTTTTAAATTTTAGAAGATGATTTTCAGACTTCCTTATCAACAAAAAATATTTTATGTATTTTAAAAACTTAAAACTCATTTAAATTATTATTTCAATTAAATACATTTTATAAAATTTAACAACTAATATTTTTTTTATTATTATTTCAATAAAACAGTTTACGAATTTAAATCGACGAAACATATAAGTAAGGTAAACCAACTATTTTTTATAATTCGAATGGCACGGCACGGCACTTCAAAATTTTAATTACCATTGCCCACTATGTTCTCAGCTTCTAGTATTACTATTACATAGGAGGCAATGGTAGGTAATACAATTTTGCCATGCCGTTTTCGATTAAAAAAAAAACGGGCAAGTGCGAGTTGGACTCGTGCACGAAGGGTTCCGTACCATTACCTACAAAACCGGCCAAGTGCGAGTCGGACTCTATAAAACCATTATCTCTATAAAAACGGCAAAAAATTTACGTTTGTGGTATGTTAAATATTTAATTTATTCTACTTTTTAGTACTTGTTAAGTACTTGTTATAGGACCAATAGAAATAAATCATCTGTGAAAATTTCAACTGTGTAACTATCACGGTTCATGAGATACAGCCTCAGACAGACTTTCTATAAAAACGAGCAAAAAAATCGCGTTTTTAGGGTTCCGTAGTAATCTATTAGGGTTCCGTAGTAATCTACGAACCCTTATAGTTTCGCAATGTCCGTCTGTCCGTCTGTCCGTCTGTCCGTCTGTCCGTCTGTCCGTCTGTCCGTCTGTCCGCGGGTTTCCTAAGAAACCCTTGGTACTACAGAGCTGAAACTTAGCATGATTATACATATGAATCACGCCGACAGAACTGTAGAGCAAAATCTTAGAAAAAAAATTTTTTTCGGGTGTCTCCCATAGACGTGAAAGGGTGATGATTTTTTTTTTCTCGCCAATATTTTTGAGTGGGGTGTCATAGGATAGCATATTAAAAGATAGAAGGGGTTTACAAAGAACGTTTTTCGATTCAGCACTCCGTTTGCGAAATATAAATTTTTAAAGTGAAAATTTTTGTCAAACACAAGTGTCCCCCCCCTCTACCTGCTAAACGGTTGTTTCTAAAAATGTGAAAAAATTCACGTTGGTAGAATATATAACGAAATTAAAAGGAAAACTATCACACATAACTTGGTCTTTCAAGATTGCGAGTAATAGTCGACCAAGTGCCAAACACTGTTGGGATTAATAAGAATATATTTACTAATATAAGATCCTTGGTACTACAGAGCTGAAATTTGGCATGGTCATAGATATTGATTGCGCCGACAGATCTAAAATATAAAATTTTGGAAAAAAAATTTTTTTTTCGGGTGTTTCCCATACACGTGAAAGGGCGATGGATTTTTTTTTCTCGCCGATACCATCGAATTGAATGTCATAGGATAGATTTTTAAAATATAGAAGGGGTTTACTAAGAACGTTTTTCGATTCAGCACTCCGTTTGAGAAAAAAATATTTTTAAAGTGAAATTTTTTGTTAAAAACAAGTTTCCGGGGGGGAAGCCACTACCAGCTAATCGGTTGTTTCTAAAAATGTGAAAAATTTCACGGTTATAGAATATACAACGAAATTAAAAGAAAAACTATCACACATAAGTTGGCCCTTCAAGTTTGCGAGTAATAGTCTACCAAACGTTTTTGGAATTAATAAGAATATGTTTACAAGGTTCCACGCTAAAAGTGAGGGGAGGTCGAAAGCCAAACTGTAACATATTGACATTTTAGGTGTCGTTAAATAGTTTTTTGGGGGTGTTTATTACGAAAATGACATCAAAATTATTTTAACAGCAGGTTGATATTATTTTTAACAGTAATATTGCCGTAAAAAAACAAAAAACATTCGCGCTCGCTTCGCTCGCGAATTTTATACTTACATTAGGTTGTATTTAGACCAAAACAAAAATTATTTCCGACATTACAAACTCTTTAATAATACATTTGTTTTTAGGGTTCCGTAGTAATCTACGAACCCTTATAGTTTCGCCATGTCCGTCTGTCCGCAGGTTTCCTAAGAAACCCTTGGTAGCACTGAGCTGAAATTTGGCAAGGTCATATATATAAATTACGCCGACAGAATAGTTTTTTTTTTCGGGTGTCTCCCATAGATGTGAAAGGGTGATGTTTTTTTTTTTCTCGCCAATATCATAAAAAAGGGTGTCATAGGACAGCTTTTTAAAAGACAGAAGGAGTTTTCTAACAACGTTTTTCGATTCAGCACTCCGTTTGCGAAACATAAATTTTTAAAGTAAACATTTTTGTCAAACACAAGTGTCTACCTCTCTACCAGCTAAACGGTTGTTTCTAAAAATGTAAAACAATTCACGGTGGTAGTATATACAACGAAATTAAAATAAAAACTATCACACATAAGATAGCCCTTCAAGTTTGCGAGTAATAGTCGACCAAGTGCCAAACTTAGTTGGGATTAATAAGAATATATTTACTAATATTAGATCCTTAATAGTACAGAGCTAAAATTTGGCATGGTCATACATACCTATTGATTGTGGTGACAAATCTAAAAAATAAAATAGTGGAAAAAGATTTTTTTTGTGTGTTTCCCATTAACGTGAATGGGCGATGGTTTTTTTTCTAGCTGATATCATCGAGTGCGTTATCATAGGATAGCTTTTTAAAAGATAGAAGGGGTGTACTACAAACGTTTTTCGATTCAGCAATCCGTTTAGGAAACATTAATTTTTATAACGAAAAAAAATGTGAAATAATTCACGAGGGTAGCATTTACAACGAAGTGTACCCTAATCCAAAATGGTTGACATACAAGGTTCCACGCTAAAAGTGAGGCGAGCCGAAAGCCAAGCTGTAACATATTGACATTTCAGGTGTCGTTTAATAGGTTTTTGTGGGTGCTAATTGCGAAAACGACATTAAAAATATACACCTGCTTAGCTTGATATTATTATATTATTCCTTACAATAAAATTGTCGCAAAAAAAAAAAAAAATTTCGCGCTCGCTTCGCTCGCGCATTAAACACTTCCATTCTGTTATATTTAGGCCAAACTTTTTAATAGGTACATTTGTTTATGATACAAAGTATAGTATTTGGGGATTTTAACATCAACTATGACAATATGCTTGTAGAATTAAGAAGCCAGCTGCATATTTGAACCATGCTGCTACGGAACCCTACAATGCGCGTGGCCCGACACGCTCTTGGCCGGTTTTTTTTTGTATGGGAACCCCCTTAAATATTTATTTTATTCTGGTTTTTAGTATTTTTGTTATAGGGCACAAAGAAATACATCATCACCGAAAATTTCGACTGTGTGACTATCACGGTTCATGAGATACAGCCTCGGACAGACTTTCTATAAAAACGAGCAAAAAAATCGCGTTTTTTGTATAGGAACCCCCTTAAATATTTATTTTATTCTCGTTTTTAGTATTTGATGTTATAGGGCACATAGAAATACATCATCTGCGAAAATGTCAACTGTCTATCACGGTTCATGAGATACAGCCTGGTGACAGACGGACGGACGGACGGACAGCGGAGCCTTAGTTTTTGTTCCCGTTTTTTCCCTTTGGGAACGGAACCCTAAAAAGGTTGTTGAATAGGTAACAACACTCAAGAATCCAAATTCAAACGCGCAAAAGAACATCACAAGTTGGCACCATTAGCATTATAATACGACCACTCACAATAGAGAAAAGAGGCGATGCAAATTAGAATATCATTTCAAAGCAGCATTACTCGGCTGGATGGATCAAAAAGAAGTTCATGGCTGTTCGTAATTTGAATTTCCTTTTATATCTCCTTTTCGCACTCTGATTTCTCTCAAGTGATCTCTCTCTACGTCTAATTTAGACATGTTTGCCGGTTTATGTTTGAGTCTCTATGACATCCGTGCGCTGTCGGGCTACAGACGCAATTTGAAGTCGGATCTTATTGCAAAATAACCTCCTTCATTTTGAAATCAGATAATTACTGGTTTTTATGTTGGTTTATTTTTTTATAGCTTTAGAATATAAAATAATCACTTTATTAAATGACAGCCGGTTTGGTCGAGTGGTAGTGGCGCTGTCTTTTGATCAACGGGGCCTGGGTTCGATTCCCGATTCCAGTTGGGTTGCAAACGTTTGTGTAAAAAGCAGATGTTTGTTCTCGGATCATGGGTGTTTGTGTCTGTCTTTATGTATGCTCCAAGGGACCCAAGAAACAAGAGAAAACCTTACTGTGGGCTTTTGAGTGTGTAGTGTTTATTTATTTATTTATAAATTGACACAGAAAACAAACAAAATAAATAGGAGACTTACAGCTTAAATAATAATCTATGAATTAAAAATAAATAGCTATGGTGTATTTCAGCATAATCATATTTCTTTAGTTTTATAAATACCTACAAAAATACAGTTCCATTTAATACATCTACCAAGACGAGACAAAATAGCCAAAATACATATTTTTTAAAATAAAGTCTATTAGGAAGCTTTTTCAAAGGAAGAACGCTTAAAAATATAAAAAGATCACATTATTCTCGTGTACGTGATATTTTCGTTTTTATTTGAGAATAAAATACGATTCTCTAACTGAGTTTTTGAATTAGGTTAATTAACCTATTATTTATACAGTTAAGTTTACTTGCCGAATTAATCCTTACTATCCTCACTTCCTTACTTTAATATTATAAATGTGAAAGGAACTCTGTCTGTCTCTCTGTCTGGAACTCTGTCTGCGAAAGGAACTCTGTCTGGAACTCTGTCTCTCTGTCTGTCTGTAAGTCTGTCCGTCTTTCACGCCTAAACTACAGAACGGATATTGATGAAATTTGGTACAGAGATGAATTAGAGCCTAGCAAAGGACATAGGCTACATTTTATCCCTCAGTTGAGCACGATATAATCCACGCGGGCGGAGACGCGGGCGAAAAGCTAGTAACTAAAAATAAAAAAAAGATACCTGATTCTCACCATCATTAATGCTACAGGGTATACCCTGTAGCATTGATTCCTTGATATATCAAGGAATGACTGAACTTACACTTTCGCCGTAACATATTTAATCCAAAAGTTAAATATGTCAGAGCCTGGTGTATTTGAATGTATCTTACATTCCTCTGTATGAATGAAACTCACTCCTCAACAACTTCGCAGGGATTATTAGCTTTGTAACTTTTTCGAATTGAAATTCAAAACTGGAAAGGTGGCCTTTCATGAAGCTGAATTTCATGAAATCTTGTTTCGTCTTGTTTGGGACCGGCTGTTGGTAATCTAATTTGAGTTTCATTTATTATTTGGTTTGAATTTCTGCAATATACAACTAGATTTTGAGCTGTGACCGTTACTTTATGTTTCTTTTTATTACCTAACGTATACGTTTATGAAAAAAATGAAAAAAAAATGAAAAAATATTTATTACCAGTAACATTTGTATCAAAAAATTATTACCCCGGGCCCCACACTAGGCAAGCCTGTATCGTGGGGTCCCGTACAAAGCATTACATAGGTAAATGATTTTGTTTGAACTTACTAAATTTATAAACAATCATAAGCAATCTTAAAAATGCTAATGCAATTCACTATTTTGACATATTTTAAGTAACATTCTGTATGTTCTATGAAATAAAGCAATTTTTGAGTTTGAGTTCGCTACATACCTGACAAGTTCGCTACATACCTGACCATGCCTACACGATTAGAAGAAGAAGTGCTATACATAATTTATAATAGACGGTATAATAATACTGACTAACTGTAAGGACTGGTCAAAAGCCTTTCGGTGGACTCATATGAGAGTTGAGCTAGCCATGATATTAGTTTTAATTTTGCTTCGACGATTGAACAATTCTTTATTTGGCAAGACTTCACAACATTATTGTAAATAAATGTTTGAATAAAAGGGCTAAAACGCCTTCCAAAGGTTGATTTTGCTTTGGGCAAGGGACTGTATATACTCGTCTTTTGATTAGTTTATCAAACTCATCCGACTTCAGAATTTGAGATTTGAGATTTTTGTCTACAGAGATATCTTAACCCTCGCTCTATGAATTTTGTTAATGAAAATCGACTTCAAAAAAGCAAAAAATACATTACCTACATGTGCTACGTAGAACCTACTGATCTGTTTGAAGTCGGTGTGAAAGCGGCCTATAAAACGTATTTGGGTTGCCGCTTCCTTTTTTAAAGTTGGTTAAAAATAAATAAGATTTTAAAACCTTAAATGCATAGCATGAAACAAAAGTAATTTCTTTCCCATAAGAGAAAGTTCTCAAGTTAATTCACGAAGTAACTAAGTGTTAATCAGGACACTGAAATCCATACCTAATTAAAATTTCATCAAAACTGACTGAAACCATTTTTTCCATACTTTAGTTTCGGAATGTTTTCGCGTTGATTTAAAATATTTATTTTTTTCGTCGTAAAAAATATCAGGATGTTTCCTAATCCATTGTTGCAAAGTGTCCAAACATAATTTCAATTTTTCATCGAGTTTGCGTCAGAATTTGCTCCTATTGTCAGACTGGGAAAGGGCCGAAAACTGATGCGTAAGGGTTCGTCTCAAGTTTACCCTTAGACTATTCAAAATGAATTGGGAGGTGGCAAGACTTTTTCATAATAAATTAATAAAAGAAACAAACATCAACAAATATTTTAAAAATGTTAAGACATTTTTCAGACTAATTCGGAATTATTTAAGACTAATTCCCGTGAAAAAAAGGTTTCATTAACAAAATTTAAAGGGTACATCGTGCTTCGGAGGGAACGCGGTCGATCTGGCTGCTGTTGGTTTAAAACAGGTCGCTAAAGCAAGTCAGAGCCTGGAATTCACCCACAAACGTGTAATTGATTTACTGTCGCTCATTGCCTTTAAAAAAAAAATATTAATACTCATAGGGTTATTCAATACTTGAGAACTGTAGTTAGTAATCTATTGTTCTCGTCCACAAAACAGTAAAACTTTCAAGCCCTCTTTTATGACTCTCATACAGATAAGAACACTGGTTCATTTGGTTTCCTTCTGACCTGTCACAAAATGGAAATAGAATACCTGCTAAGATAAGTTAGATAAGAGAGAATTATCTTAAGACAATATTATCAGTTATTGGAACTTTTGGCGACTCTGGTCTTTATGTTCAAAGACTGTATCCAAGTTTCAGGTGACTTTGTCGTAAGGGAAATTTACTGGGAAATATTTGTAAAGGATTGATCATTGTCTAGGAATGTTAAGGCGACTACAGCACCTAAATTACGATTTTATGATGCGTAGATAAGCATGAAACACTGCATTAAATCAAAGAAAAAGATACTACGGTAATATTCAGGACATAAACTAGATAAGTGGTTTGCTGAAAACATGATTCAGCACTTTTGGTTCGATAGAAAAAGCTCACAAAGTCACCTCTAAATACCAATATTGTGTATCTTTTAAGCTGTAAAAACGATAGTAAAATGCACACAGGAACTTGAATTTGCTATCAAATTGTTCGTGATTGAATACTCTCGATAAGTAGTTAACGCATTTTTCGATTTAAGCTGTTACCTTTCCATAAATCTCATTTTTCTAACTTTCGAACATGTTTTTACGCACGCACGCTTTCATAGTCCGTAAATTTTGTGTATCCGCACTGTTCGCACTGCCGGCCCAGGCCTGTTGAGAAACGGAGATGGCACTATTCCTATTTGTGCTGCCTTTATCGGGTGCTGTAGTCGCCTTAAGTTGTATCCGACGACAGTGACCTTTACTTTGCTTGAACAAAAAAATCTGACATTTAAAAAGTTTATGGAGTTGCGAAAGCATTACGAATACTTACGAAAACAGGTTATTCAAAGGAGGTGTACTTTGACGGATTTTTCTCTTAGTTCACAGAAGTGCCAATAGATGGTGCAGTCAACCGGACCTGGAGAAACACAAAAATTTTATTCAGGGATTTATATTCAAACTCCAACTCAAATTAGTTAATTACATTAGCACTTTTGAATATTATCTACACTAATATTATAAAGAGGAAAGATTTGATTGTTTGCTTGTTGGTTTGTATTGAATAGGCTCAATATTGTTCTGAACTTCTCGACCTCGACTTTATTTTCGCAAGTTTCGCGATTTATTTTCGTTCTATTTGAGTAGGTATTAATTGATTTGATAACGAATGCATCCTGCAAAGTAAAGAACAATATTTTCTCATGGTAGTTAATTATTTTTTTCATTGGCTGCCATTTTTTTCGATATTTCCCGAAAAAGACTCAAAAAAAAGTTTTTTTTTAATAAAAAGTTAATTTATTTATCTATTTTTAGTAAGTATAAATTATAGAAAGTATGTGGGAAACAATGTAAATGCCTGTTAAGTTCGAGGGTTTCTCTCGATTTTCCAGGGATTCCATCATCAGATGGAACCATTCTACATAACACCAGCTTCCTAGAACCTTTACCTGTAAAATCGTGAGCCTCTTTCGTGGTTATAAGTGAATTAGAGGACTCTATAACTCCACTTTTACAGGTACACCTTTACTTACTAATCTTACAACTTATAGACTCAAATGGAACCGATATACAGATGATATACAGGTTGTTTTAACGCTAGAATGCTAGTTGGGCTAATTACAATGGGACCACCTCTGGAGATACTCTTTCGAACGAAAAAATAATTTTTGCGGAGAAATCAGTGAACATACATACAAGAAAAAAAAGATACATACAGTCAAACATAGAACCTCTTCCTTTTTTGAAGTCGGTTAAAACATTTTTATGGGCAACAGCAATTTTACGTTTAAATATGTAGTATATTATGTTGATAATTCTTTCAAACTCCCTCTAACAGCCGTTTATTTATTTTTAAACCACAAACATAAGGAAAAGCGACAAATAACCGGCCTAAAGCAAAGTTTAGTTCACCTTTTGCGAATAAAAACTGATAATGCGGACTGAGGTCGCAACTCCAACACAAATAAAACAGAAAGAAAGTTATATTCGGAACAAAAAGTACTTCCCATGTTGTTTTTACGACTTTAACTGACAACTTTTTTGTTTATTTATGATGTTAGTGTGAAATTTTTGTCGTGAAAATGCGGTAATAATTTCTGAATGTTACTTTGTTTACGTAGATACTTTGGGATTAATAAAAGCTGTATAGGGAAGCTTTAACTAGGCACCGGTTTGTCCACAAAAGGTTTGATTTTTTAACTTTTTTCTATATTGGAAAAAAGTATGACAACTTTCCCCAAGGAACATAAAAAAAGTTTCGCCTCTACATACAACTTGAGCGATCAGCTATTTGCCTTCGTATGGGAAGTTGAATTTTTTTGAAGTGAAAACTCCAGAGGTGGCCCCATATATATTTTATAGAAAATTATTCAGAGCTTTAAAAAAATATACTTACTGCAAACCAAAACATCATCTAAATAAATGAGTGACATTTTCGTATGTGGTTATCTGCTAATAGGTATTGTAGTCTGCAAAAAATACTAGTTATCTACTTTGTGCGAACTGTTGTTGGGATTGAAGTCGGTGACTCATACATTTTTAACATGGAAAATTATTTTGTTAAGAAAATACATCAGCGACTTCAAAATAAATAAAGGCTTGTAATAATAAATACTAATAAAAAACTATATAAGACACGCTAGGCCGGTCGCGTGCGCTCAGTTAGTCTTACTAATGTTTGTTGTGAACATTTTTATAGCAGTTAGCGGCAATAAATACATCGAAAATGTGGCTCTGTCTGTCTGCGCGCGTTTGTAAAGCTTTCTACTGATGTATTACAAACAATTGCTCGTTAAGAATAATGTGGGACCTTCCAGCAGATATGTTTGTAGTTATGGTGTCCGAAAGGGTAGAGGTAAATGTTATTTTATGCGTAAACTGCTATGTAAATAAATAATTATCTATCGAATAATTTTATTATTTCTCATATTTAACTATTCATAATGTTATTGACACGTACGTCATCTGTTTGTCAAAAAAAATTTAAAAAATAAATTATTTAAAAAACAAAAAACCCGACTGCAAAAACATCAACAGATAAGTAACGCACTAAAAAGAACGAAACAAGATTGAGAAAACAAACTACTAAAACTAAAACCCAATAAACTCTACTATGGTTTAACAGACTGAATTATGAGTTGAAAGCCTAAGTTACCAAAATAATTTACATTATGTTTGGCACCAGGCGGGACCCATTATTTTTCTTTCGGTTTATAATTAGCGAATGGGTCCCGCCTGCTACCAAACATAATGTAAATTATTTTGGTAACTTAGGCTTTCAACTCATAATTCAGTCTGTTAAACCATAGTAGAGTTTATTGGGTTTTAGTTTTAGTAGTTTGTTTTCTCAATCTTGTTTCGTTCTTTTTAGTGCGTTACTTATCTGTTGATGTTTTTGCAGTCGGGTTTTTTGTTTTTTAAATAATTTATTTTATTTTAGACTTTTTAGTGTTCCGGCACACTTTTCTGAACGAAAACGTGTACCTAATTTTATGACCTATGTAAATCGGACAAGATGTAGAATTATTGATAGTGATAGTGTATCAAACAAAACAAAAACCGGCCAAGACCGTGTCGGGCTACGCGCATTATAGGGTTCCGTAGCAGCATGGTTCAAATATGAGCATATTGAGTTCACAGTAAACCGCTAATAACGTCTAATAAAAACGAGCCTTACATGAACCACCTCGCGTGGATACAAACGTTTGTATAAAAACCGTTAACATTACGTATTAATTTAAAAGTGTTATACTATCGTTATGGTTATAGTCGTCGTCAAAATCTCCAAATACCTATAAAGAAATATTAGAATAACAGAACGAATGATTTGAATGCGCGAGCGAAGCGAGCGCGAATTTTTTTTTTAGGAGGTTTTTTTAGAGCTTCACATTACTTAGTTCCAGCGACGTCAACTGAAGCTCGAGCACGATATTTCTGCGCGCATGCGCCGCGGTCCTATTTCAAAATGTCAACATTGACAAAGGCAAAGGGCGACCAAGCCTTTGCGCAGGGCCCTCACGCGATCAAGGTGAAATTGTACCGTCGTCAGTCGAGTGGCGTGCCGCGCGAGTTTTCTGTTGTAATTGTTGGATTGTTCTTGTTGTAATGTAAAGTAGGCATTTTTTTAAATAAAAATACTTTTGTATGTTTTTTTAGTTTTTTAATTTCACGAACATTTTGAATTATAATTTTGATGTCATTTTCGTAATAAGCACCCAAAAACGACACCTATGTCAATATATTAAAGCTTGGCTTTCGCCCCGCGTTACTTATAACGTGGAACCTTGTATTGGCGAGTAAAAAAATACATAACCCTTTCACGTGTATGGGAAACGCCCGAAAAAAAACTTTTTTCAAGTTTTTATTTTACGCATCTGTGGGATGAATAAGAGCATTGAGCATGCCAAATTTCAGTTCTGTAGTACCAAGGATCTACTATTAGTAAATACATAATAATCTTTATATCCCATCAATGTTTGGCACTAAGTCGACTATTACTCGTTAACTTGAAGGGCCAATTTATCTGTGATAGTTTTCCTTTTAATTCCGTCGCATATTCTACCACCGTGAATTTATCCACATTTTAACAACAACAGTTTAGCTGGTAGATGGGGGGGACACACTTGTGTTTGACAAAACTTTTCACTTTAAAAATTAATGTTTTGAAAAAGGAGTGCTGAATCGAAAAACGTTATTAGTAAGCCCCTACTATCTTTAAAAAACCGACCAAGAGCGTGTCGGGCCACGCGCATTGTAGGGTTCCGTAGCAGCATGGTTCAAATATGCAGCTGGCTTCTTAATTCTAAGAGCATATTGTCATAGTCGATGTTAAAATCACCAAATACTATAGTATTAAAAAAATGTATTAAAAAGTTTGTAGTTTCAGAAATAACTGTAGTTTGGCCTAATAACAACAGAATGAAAGTATTAATTGCGCAAGCGAAGCGAGCGAGAATTTTTTTTTTTGCTATAATATTATTTTTAGGAATAATATAATAATATCGAGTTGCTGCTAAAGCAGGTCGCGTGGTGATTGTGTATAATTTTGATGTCATTTTCGTAATTAGCACCCCCAAAAACCTATTAAACGACTTCTGACATGTCAATATGTTACAGCTTCGCTTTTGGCTCGCCTCACTGTTAGCGTGAAACGTTTAAAAAGCTATCCTATGATATCTCACTCGATGATATCGGCGAGAAAAAAAAAGCCATTGCCCTTTCACGTGTATGGGAAACATCCGAAAACTTTTTTTTTACAAAATCTTATTTTTTAAATCTGTTGGCACAATCAATATGTATGACCATGCCAAATTTAAGCTTTCTAGTACCAAGGATCTAATATTAGTAAATATATTCTTATTAATCCCAACTAAGTTTGGCACTCGGTCGACTATTATTCGCAAACATGAAGAGCCATCTTATGTGTAATAGTTTTTCTTTTAATTTTGCCATATATTGTACTACTGTGAATTTTTTCACATTTTTAAAATTAACCGTTTAGCTGTTAGAAGGGGGGGGGGACCCCTGTGTTTGACAAAAATTTTCAATTTTAAAAATTTATGTTTCGCAAACGGAGTGCTGAATCGAAAAATGTTCTTAGTAAACCCCTTCTGTCTTTTAAAAAGCTGTCCTATGACACCCTATTTGATGACATTGGCGAGAAAAAAAAATCATAGCCCTTTCACGTCTATGGGAGACACCAGAATTTTTTTTTTCTAAGATTTTACCCTACAGTTCTGACGGCGTAGTTTATATATATGACCATGCCAAATTGCAGCTCTATAGTACCAAGAGTTTCTTAGGAAACCCGCGGACAGACGGATATGGCGAAACTATAAGGGTTTGTAGATTACTACGGAACTCTAAAAAGCTATCCTATGTTACCCAATCCGATGATATTGGCGAGAAATAAAAAGTCCGTCGCCCTTTCATGTGTATGGGAGACACCCGAAAAACAAATTTTCCCAACATTTTATGTTAGATCTGTCGGCGCAATCGATATGTATAACCATGCCAAATTTCAGCTCTGTAGTACCAAGGATCTAATAGTAATAAATATATTATTCTTATTAATCCCAAAAATGTTTGGCACTTGGTCGACCATTATTCGTTAACTTGAAGGGTCAACTTTTCTTTGATAGTTTTCCTTTTAATTTCGTCGTATACTCTATCATCGTGAATTTTTCCACATTTTTAGAAACAACAGTTTGGCTGATAGAGAGGGGGGACTCCAGTTTGACAAAAATTTTCACTTTAAAAATTAATGTTTCGCAAACGGAGTGCTTAATTGAAAAACGTTAGTAGTAAACCCCTTCTATCTTTTAAAAAGCTGTCCTATGACACCCCATTCGATGATATTGGCGAGAAAAAATAAATTAAGAATTTACAATTTGGTGCCAAAACTCCACCATATTGTTTTTTTTTTTTAAATCACCTACCTAAGAACATTCGGGTGTTTGAGACGAATCAAACGATACCTTAATTGTCGAAATCCATTCAGCCGTTTGGAAGATACGAGGTAATAAAGAAATTTACAAACATACATACATACAAGATACGCGCGAAAAACATAACCCTTCCTTGGCAGTCGGGTAAAAACAACCATCAGCAGCAGCTCTAGCACGATAACGATAAACTCGCGCTCGGCTCACGCTGAAACTTCACTTTGATTGCGTGAGGGTCCCGCGCAAAGGCTTGCTCGCCCTATGGCGTTGTCAATGTTGACATTTTGACATAGGACCGCGGTGTTGTCGCGGCGCTGTCAATATCGTACTCGGCCTACCGGCCTGCAGCTCGAGTACGATGGTGATAGCGAGCGTAATGCGCGGCGGTCCTATGTCAAAATGTCACCAATGACAACGCCAGAGGGCAAGCAAGCCTTTCCGCAGGGCCCTCGCGCAATTTCATTTACTACGATGCTTCTGGACCCCAGTGGATCAAAGAACAAGACGTCAACACACTAAGATTCTCCCTTGGGTCCCTTTGTAACATACATAAAGACAGACACAAAACA
This sequence comes from Aproaerema taeniolella, assembly GCA_949987775.1. Lineage (NCBI taxonomy): Eukaryota > Metazoa > Arthropoda > Insecta > Lepidoptera > Gelechiidae > Aproaerema > Aproaerema taeniolella. Next base: position 15,995,905 of record OX465255.1, on the reverse strand, counting down.
CCCATGACTCGAGAACCCACATCTGCTTTTTACATTTGCCCCGACTGGGACTCGAAACCTGGGCCCGTCGATCAAGAGACAGTGTCACTACTACTCCTCCAAACCGGCCGTCAAACTCTGTGTTCCGCGCAGCCCTAGGATCCCGCATGGTTTCTGTGGGGGTTCATAAATACAGGCCGCAATAAGGAAAAGATAAAGAAATTAAATGAGCAGTAGGTGATTTGTGAATGATCTAAGTAATGCAAGATCACGAGCGCGCGTATTTTCCGTTCCTTCTTCGATGTCAATTTGAACACCAGGAATTTTGATTTTGACATTCTTCGTGATCGAACTATTAGCTACAATCTCTTTTGACATACTGTATTATAACGTTGTACAGGCAAAAATAAAAATTATAAGACATTTTTTTATGTCACTTGAATCGTTTTCCTGTCTTGTTCTTTACTCATTGTTTGTTTGCGTGTGTCTAAGGGTCTTTTTTGAGTGGTATAATTATTAAAATATGGTCATAAAATATACATATAAAGCGCAAAAGAGGAACGGTATTGCTGTTCAGCGGGCGGCAGTTCTATTAATTACGAACGTTTAAAAATGGATCCACTTTCTGGACTTGCAGTCGTTTAAGAAAGGATAAAGTTTGACCATAAGAAGGAACGGTATTTTCAGCCTAAAGCTTAGCCATCAGGTTCACTTAAGTAATTTTTGATTAGGATGTAATTAGTTACATCCATAACTGGTCGTGACCTTAACTTTTTTTAAGGACTGGATCCGCGCCTGTGCTATCCTCAGCTAGTATCTAACCTCCGTGACCCTGTTAAAAGTTTTCTGTAACGTATCTGTTTCCTGTTATCCTCAAACTTGTCATAAGATCTTCGCAATATTTAAACTTTTTAACAGGCCAACTTTTGAGATTCTTTAACAGCGATTTTCAGTGTGTAAAAATCTAAAAATTTTGTATTACCCCCGACGTACATATAGGCCAGGCAACGAATGCTCAAAAAAAGGTATAGAGGGAAAGTAAAGTTTTTACATTAGTATCGGTATTTAACCTGTTACAAAGAAAATTTTAAAATTTTGAATCTTATTTTCAGATCATTAAATAAGGAATTTCGGGTGGGAATTACTTTTGCAGTTTTATTAAACTATCAACTTTGAAAAAAAGTAAAATGTAATTCCAGCAATTGTTTTAAAATTTGGTTAAAATGAGGAAATCTGGATATTTAAATATATAAAAAATCTTAAATTAAGAAAATCTCGAAAACTATTAACTTTCGGCCATAAAATTGTTGCATTTTGGTAACTCTATAACGTCCAGCCAGGAATACGTCGAGTTTCTGTTAACCCTGAGGGAAGATTTGTTTTTTTTTTTTGTTTGTTTGCATTGAATAGGCTCCGAAACTACTGGACCGATTTGAAAAATTCTTTCACCATTAGAATACTATATTATCCCTCAGTAACATAGGTTACATAATTTTTCCGAATTCCCACGGGAACGAAGTCCCGGGCTGAATGCTAGTTTTCAATAAAAAGTTTTCAAGAGCATATATCTCGAAAACTATACAAGATATCGAAAAACGTGAGTGAATAAAACTTGTAGCAAATTTAATCAGCTTTCATTTAGTTTAAAGTCTTATGTCGCTAGGGCGCATAGTTTCCGAGATATATCCGAAAAACCAAAAATCGGACCTTCAAACCCCCCTCCCCCCTCGGCTTAACAGCTACGGGCGGGGACTTTTGATATGTTCACCTCCTAACTAGTCCAAACAAAGTTGCGAAGTCAAAAATTGTGTTCCAAGCGTTTCCCTCTATACTCTTTCGTTAACTGGCCAGATTTTTTTGGGAACCAATTTTAATAGTTTTAGTATCAATGTTAATAACATAGGGATCATGAAGTAGCATCGTAGCTCCTAAACGAATGGACCAACTTCGATGCAGTATTTTCTTGTTTGAAATCTGACTTAATCGAGATGATTCTTAGCTATTTGTAAAAGGGAATGAGCAATTTCGCCGCTTGTCCTGAAAGCACGATTGCTCAGTTGGTTAGAGCACCAGGAGATCTAATCGTGGGGTCGTGGGTTCAAGTCTCATTCGCGCCGAAAATTTTTCTTGCCCTAAAATTATTTGTAATTTGAAGTCACATAATAGGTACGAGATTAGTTTATCCCTCTAAATGGCAAGCAAAAAAAATGGCAGTTCCCTTGAATAGTTTCCATATTAAATAATTTCTTCTTCCTAGCGCTTAGTCCCGTTTCTAATTCGGGGTACGCTTGACCATGATCCGGGATTTTGGCAGGTCAAGTCATTACAGTGGATCGACTGAATCTAATGACATTCTATTAATTTTTTTATTTTATTTTTAACATTTTTCTCAGATATAATAATTGAATTGATTATAATTGTTCTACAATCATTATTGTTACTGATAATTAAATCTCATTAATTTGACGAATTTTTAAACAAATCTCTACATAAGCACACTATCACTTTCACAACACATTACACAACACCGATCACACTCGCACTCGGCACACCTCGCAGGTGGTAGCTGAAAATCAGTGCTTTGTCGCATCCAGCGGCAAAATTGTCACTAAGCTACGGCCTGTTTCTGCAGCACATTTCCTTCTGTTTTATTTTATTTATGTAAGACTAATCATTTACTTTTTTTATATTAATTCAATTTTTTTTATATGCTTTAATTTTTAATTTCAATTTTTAAATCAATTAATTTAATATAATGTAGTAATGTAAGTTTTTTTTTGGTGTGCAGAAATAAACAATTCATCTGACCTCCGTGATCCTGTTACAAGGGGAACTTGATCGGATTGGAATATGATTACACATTCAGTCGCCTGAATGTACAGTACAGGTTTCCTCACGATTTTTTCCTCACCGTAAGAGCATCGGTTAGTGTGCAACTAATGTACATAACTCAGAAAAAGAGTCATTGGTACATGGCGGCACTGGGGTTTGAACTCGGTACCTCTCGCTTACGAGTCTGACCCGCTAGCCTTTAGACCACCGACGCTCTTGTTTCGACGCATATTGAATAATATGTATGTATATCAATTTTAATAACACATATGAATGCAAAAAAAAATTGAATAGTTGGTATATTAAAGTGATAAAATGAAATCTCTGCTTATTCTTTTTGATAAAATTTGCTTGGCTTTTAAAAAGAGCGATGTTAAATTCTGATGAACATTTTAACAAGTCAGATCATTACCGCCTTTACCGCCTCCCTTTGAAAGTCATTCTAATAAAAAGAAGTATCTCCGTTGATTATTCAAAAGAGAGATTTTTATAAACTTTCCTATCAGAGTTTTGTAGTGATATTATAAGAAAATGTGGTAGATAAAGGCATCATGTTCCCCCTCCTCTTATCGTGTAGGTATAGTCAAGTGTGTGGCGAACTTGAATAACCCTGGTGTCAAAGTTTTCAAACTGCCAAAAGGCCTCTGACTTGGTTTATCGAGTAGTCAATCCACAACAGCTGGGACTGACGGCTTAGCAAGCCCTCCGAACCACGGAAACGCATTTAACTAGCTTTCCATCGCAACTTCGTTCGCATGGTTAAGTAGCCTATGTCACTTTTCTGAGTCGTTAATTTGTTCAATGTAAAATTGTCGAAATGATAACACCAAAGGGACAGCAAGCATTGCGCGGTGACCTAGTGCAGTCAAAGTAAAGTTTCACAGACATCTGAGTGGAGATACGCGCGAAAGAACATGAGAAACATTGTAAGTACCTATTCCATTCAAGGATTTTCCTAGATTTCCCTGGGATTCCATCATCAGACTTGGTGACAATGGGACCATCTCTGGAGTATACTCTTTCGAAGAAAAAATTTTTTTTGAAAATCGGTCCACAAAGGGCAGAGAAATCGGTGAACATACATAAAAAAACTTATAGTCGAACATAGAACCGCCTCCTTTTTGGAAGTTGGTTAAAAATGTAAAACTCAAACCTACTTATTATTTATAGATAACATTGTGATGAAGAAAATGCCGCCCGTTAAGAAAATTCATTTTCGAAAGACGAGCGGTCCACCGGACCACCAACCCGCATTGGGCTAGCGTGGTGGACACCGCATTGACCTAAATCCCCTTCGTGTTTCGAAGGGAGGCCCATGCCCCTCGGTGGGGACGTCTATGGGCCGGTAAAAAAATTATAGATGTCCACTTTCACGTAGTTATAATATCATTGGACCTCATCTGATGGGCCGGACGAAGTTCCGGTCTAGGCTGAAGGCGAATAATTAAAAGAGTTCGCCTGAACCGCTTTAAAGCTAGGCAGTGTGCTCCCTAAGCCTTGATTGGAATTGAAACCCCAATTTCAGGTTTATGGCTTAATATGCGTAGTTTTTTCAGCTTTTTCTGAAGCTTTTTATGGTTCAGTATATTCAAAGTGCTGAAGTTATCCAGTTACTGTGTTACGGTAACTCCGGATTTATTAACTTTGAGATACAAATGATTTTCACAATGAAAATGATTTTTAGGGTTCCGTAGTAATCTACGAACCCTTATAGTTTCGCCATGTCCGTCTGTCCGTCTGTCCGTCTGTCCGCGGGTTTTCTAAGAAACCCTTGGTACTACAGAGCTGAAATTTGGCATGGTTATACATATTAATCATGCCGACAGAACTGTAGAGTGAAACTTTAGAAAAAAATTTTTTTTCGGGTGTCTCCCATAGACGTGAAAGGGCGGTGAATTTTTTTTTCTCGCCAATATCATCGATTGGGATGTCACAGAATAGCTTTTTAAAAGATAGAAGGGGTTTACTACAAACGTTTTTCGATTTAGCACTCCGTTTGCGAATCATAAATTTTTAAAGTGAAAATTTTTGTCAAACACAAGTGTCCCCCCCCTCTACCAGCTAAACGGTTGTTTCTAAAAATTTGGAAAAATTCACAGAGGTAGAATATACATCAAATTTAAAAGGAAAACTATAAAACATAAGTTGGCCCTTCAAGTTTGAGAGTAACTGTAGACCAAGTGCCAAACATTGTTGGGATTAATAAGAATATATTTACTAATATTAGATCCTTGGTACTACAGAGCTGAAATTTGGCATGTTTATACATATTAATTGCGCCGACAAATAGAAAAAATATAATTTTGTAAAAAAAAAACTTTTCGGGTGTTTCCCATACATGTGAAAGGGCGATGGATTTTTTTTTCTCGCCGATATCATCGAGTGGGATGTCATAGGATATTTTTTTAAAGATAGAAGGGGTTTACTACGAACGTTTTTCGATTCAGCAGTCCGTTTGCGAAAAATTAATTTTTGAAATGAAAAAAAATGTTAAATATTTCACGAGCATTTAGCATTTACGACGAAGTTCAGCCTAATCCAAAACAACTGCCATACAAAGTTCAATACTAAAAGTGAGGCGAGGTCGAAAGCCAAGCTGTAACATATTGACATTTTAGGTGTCGTTTAATAGGTTGTTGGTGGTGTTAATTACGAAAATGACATCAAAAGTATTTTATCAGCAGGTCTATATCATTTCTAAAAATATTGTCGCAAAAAAAAAAATTTTTTTCGCTCGCTTCGCTCGCGAATTTTATAATTTCATTAGGTTGTATTTCCACCAAAACTATTTTTTTCTGAAACTACTAACTCTTTAGTACATTTGTTTTTTATACTATACTATTTGGAAATTTTAGCATCAACTATGACTAGTGATGAACGATACTGAGTCTTTTAAGGCTTTTAATAAAGACTCGCCTTATTTTTGACGCCTCACGACTGATTCAGTCTTTTAGTTCCCAACCTTTAGTCATAAGACTAGCTTTTTTAGTTGAAGTCTTTTAACGTAAAAAACTGAGCTGTTACTTAAACAGCTTAAAGGACTTAAAAGACTGGCGACTCATTATCTGGGAAGTCGACAGTCGTAAGGTATGTGTTGATAGAATGTAAATATCTCATTTTATCTCCTTGTCAAATGTTATCAAAATGTATTTAGTGGTTTAAGCGTTAATTATTCCTTTTGGTTGATAGGTTACAAAATAAATATTGAATATCGCACACAAACTGCGGTGCGATCCCTTTAATATAAAAGAACTTGAGTCGTTTAAGTCTTTTAAAATTAGCTGGAGTTGGTTAAGTCTTTTAGTATTTTGAAAACAACTCGAGTCGTTTCAGTTTTTAATCTTTAAATAAACTACTAAGTCTTATTAATAAAAACTCGAACTTTCAGTCTTAATTTTAGAGTCAAGTCCTGTAAGATGGAGGCGAGTCTTTTTAATAAGCCTTAAAAGACAGTCTCTTTCATCTCTAACTACGACCGTAACGATAGGACACCCGTTTTAAATGAATACGTAATGTAAACAATTTTTATACAACCATTTACATCCACGCGAGGTGGTTATTAAACGGATCATTTTTTTTTCCTTGTGGCGCTGGAATCTATATTTCTCCTTTAGTTACCTTCTTTCTTTGTGACCTCGTTTTTATTAGACATTATTAGCAATTCAACCGTCCATATGCTCGTAGAATTAAGAAGCCAGCTGCATATTTGAACCATGCTGCTACGGAACCCTACAATACGCGTGTCCCGACACGCTCTTGGTCGGTTTTTTATCTTAGAATGTGAAAATTCAAAATATCTTTATTAATATAGAACACTAGCTTTACTAGCTATATATAATACTAGCTTTCCGCCCGCGGCTCCGCCAGCGTGGACTACAGGTTATATTGTGCCCAACTGTGGGATAAAATGTAGCCTATGTCCTTTTCTAGGCTCTATTATATCTCTGTAGCAAATTTCATCAAAATCGGTTCAGTAGTTTAGGCGTGAAAGACGGACAGCCCGACAGACAGAGTTACTTTGGCATTTATAATATTAGTAAGGATTCTGGATGTTACTTAAGTAGCTCAAGATTACATTAAATACATAAAAAACATACATTTAAGGCATTAAATACATACATAGACATTCGTTCTTTTGACCCTACTGGCTCTATGCCTATTCGCAAAGGCGCAGAGAAGAATAGACAAGAAACTCCGAGGGTGCTCGCATTACAACTTATTTTCTAATTTTAACTAAATCTGAAAGAACTCTAGAGCTGAGCAGTTCATTTCCATGGCTGCTAGTCTGATAGATAATCCGAAATTCTGTAATAGGCCTTTTTGCAGCTACCTACTCTTCTCAGGTATACAGTAAAAGTCGAGGAGGCAATACGAAGTATTAAATTCAAGAAATTCGTAGTGTTAATAAAAAATTACATGTTTTCTGTTTTTGTTTTATGGCGAGATCAGCAGTTTTTTTATCTTATGTAATTTTTATCAATAAAATTTAGTGAATCATTAATTTTATTACTTTCATTTAAGGGGTATTAAATGGTCTATTAAACACAATTTATTTAATTAGGCTAGCATTTTTAGTTTCCGAGATTTTTAGGATTTTTTATGTGACCCGGATTCTTGCTCTCCAGTGTATTACTCTCTGCCTATACCCCATCTGTTTTTCATTTTTCCGTAAATCCACCAAAACAGGACTCGAGAATCTTAATAACTTTTAAACGACTGAACCAGTTTTGATCAAATATAGCGGAGAACCATTTCGATTACGTCAGCTTTGAAATATAAAAAAACTGCTTTAAAATCGGTCCATTCGTTTAAGAGCTAAGATGCCACAAATAGACACACAAGCCGTGTTCGCTACACACTTGACTATACCTACACGATAAGAAGAAGAAGACACACAGATATACAGAATACATAACACGTAAAACTTATACGAGTAACACCGCTCTGTTTTGTCGGGGTTTAAAAATATATATATCCAAATCTACTTCTGCCACAAAAATAGCGTTAGAGCAGTCCTAACACACAGTTAAAGCTGCAGTTATTTGATTGCCCGTTATTCAGTTTTGTTAACTTAACTCTAGCCGTTTTGATGGCTTCTGCTAACAATGTTACACTCGCGCCCAACATTTTAGCTTTTACACAATGAAATGAAACTTCCAGTATTTGTGTTTGAAAGATAAATCAGAGAGTAGAATAGTTATTTTGCGGTTTAAAGACTGTAACATCAAGGTTAGCCAACAGCTTGATTACATCATACTACAGGGCTTTAGGTAAATCTCTTTCAACCTCTCGGGTGGTTAATTAGTCCATGAAACAGAAAAACTTCCCCAAGGAACATAAGTCAAAATACGAAAAAAAAATTTAGTTCCCATACAAACTTCATCAGCTTATAGCGCATTTTGTATGGGAGATCAAATTTTTTTTTTAGTATTTTGACCTATGTTCCTTGGGGAAGTTGTTCAGTTTCATGGACTGATTAACCACCCGAGTAGTTGAAAGAGACTTAGCTAAAGCCCTGTATATGAGGGGATTACATCATACCTATATGATATGCTATATAATATATTACATTTTTTTTATATTTGAACCTGTTTCTTGGGGAAAGTTGTGGGTTGTTTCTCATCCTTTATTTTCGCTAACTAATTAAAAGTCACCTAATATTATTAAACAAAGTCCTCCGCCGCGTCAATCTGCCTGTCTGTCTACGATAAACTCAAAAACTACTGAACCGATTTTCATGCAGTTTTTACCAATAGATGGAACGATTCAAGAGGAAGGTTTGTGCGTATAATTTATTCCTAAAATTCCCACGGGAATGAAGTCTTGGCCAGGAAGCTAGTCTTAATAAAACATACGATAGTGAAGGTTTGGGTGAGTTTGAGTATGTGAAGTCTTTAATCCATTGACTACTGCTCGATTCAAAGAGGTCTAGATTGAATCGAGGAGCAGTAGTCAATGGATTACAACATGCTTAAAACTCATTGATATAACCTGGTTATGATCTAAAGACCGATCGCAAATGGATAGCAAATAAAAAGCATTTTTAAAAGCAAAGGTTAACGGGTAGAGGGGCGACGGAGTGCAGGATGTCATGGGGAAATAAGGCTTCGTAGTTCCTCGCTGTTGTTAGAAAAATATAATATTAATAACTATTTGTGGCTCTACTCTCCATAGCAATAACAAGAGCATGTTTACATATTGATTTTTACTGAAAATGAGTGACGAGGCATGAGGGATTACATTCACATACCTACTTCATTAAAAGGAAAATGTATCTGAAAACATTTGCCACACTTTTTGTGAAAATTTCCAAGTAATAAGTATTTATATTTGGATGCGATGTGATTGAGTGAGAAATATTAAGATTCGAGAGCGAAGTGGTGTGAAAGAAGATATAGTGACGAGGACAGAGAAAGGAATGTTGCAGTGGCTTGGACATGTGGAAAGATGAGTAGACGGACGAAAGAAATATATAGCACGAATGTAGTTCAAAGGGTCGGAAGAGGATGCCCTAGGCGAACGTACTTAGTTGGTGACGTTCTGAGAAAAGGCCGTGTTAGGAGTACCCGAATCAGATGAACGTGTATGAAGCGAATTATGAATGTATAGTAAGCGCAAAAGCTGTGTTTGGATCGGAGCATGTGACAATCTGTGGTCTTTGCCTACCCAATGGAATAAAGGCGTGAGGAAAAAACATGCATCCAAATACACCAACAGACAAGAAGGAAACGAGATTGTACAAAAAAATACTTATTCAATGCATGTTCAATGCACGTATTTACATTTTTTTATGTTTGTAGCATCTATTTGTATAGTAAGAGTTTGCGCTCAGTATATCAAAGTAGGTGCTTTGCCCTGAGCCAGACATGTTTTGATATCACACGAAGATCAAACGAAGTTATTAAAGAAATGTTTATGAAGTCAAGAAAAGCAAAAAGTAGAAAAAATGCCATGTCAAAACTGCAATAGATTTTTAATCTCAGTTTTATCATAATAGCTTAGTCTTTACTTTTGTATTGCATTATTTCACTACTATTGGTTGATAAAAAGAGATCATTGTTATCAGATAATGCCAATTTTGCGCACTTTTGGATCAACTTGATTTCTTGCAAATGAGTAAGTAGTTGGAGGGTCAGAACGTCATGTTGGAACGCTGAACAGTGACATGGGATACTTTTCTATGCAAAAGATGTCACATGTGGAAATCTAGTAAATAAAGAAAGAAAAATAGGGTTACCTCTATCCTTTTAATAATTGATGTAAATAAATAAATTCCTTTTCACATAAAAATAGGTAAGCAAAAAAAATAACCAAAACACGAATAAGGTTACAAAAGTGTGATATTGAATGTTAAAGAATAACTCCGAAATTTCTAGTAGGCAGCTGGATGATAAGCCGACTAACTTGTACCACTTTCTATAATTGCTCGGAAGACCTGTACATGAAGTCCAGACTTCACGAAAACTTCTAGCTAAAGTTACTGGTTCCATTAGATCAGCTTGAGTATGGATTGAACGAGTAAAGAGGGTCATGTCATGAGTTTTCTTGAAATTAGTTTTGGGTCAGAGGGTCATGTTAAATGCTTGAAACATTGTCTTCTTGTTCTTTTTACCAGCACTTCTTCAGCACATTTTATTATTCTTAGTTTTTCATGTTTCGAATTTGGATAAACATTTTTAACTATGGCGTTTCCATGATTTTTGCCAATGATTTTACTTGTGTTTTACATGTTTCCAAATAAAATATTGTACAGTATTATTATTTTAATTTTGAAAAATGGCGTCTACAAGGTGGTGATTTTGCCAATGTCTAAGTATTTTCATCAAAATTAAATACAGAATGGCGAAGTCGCCAATTTCAAGGAGAGAAACCCTTTACGGGTTGCAGCACGTCAGAGCCTCGTCCGTTAGTCAGCAGGACAGGCCCTGTCCGCTAAATAGGCACATGATTAACATGGGCATCACAGACAGTCCCCTATACTGCGGCTGCATGGATACAAAAGGACTCCAGCGCATGTTATGATAGAATGCCACAACGTGGAAGCACACAACGGGCACAGATCCTGCATAACCCGGGATCCCTATCAAAGGCATGCAGGAACGTAAGGAATCTTGCGTGTTGGCTGGAATAGCCGAATTTTGCAACCAGCGGATAAAATTGTCACCATTGTCATTCCACCGCCATTGATAAGTGGAATAGACGCTCAATCAAAGTGAAGTTTCACCGTCAACCGAGTGGCGTGCCGCGCGAGTTTGTCGCGCATCATGCTCGAGCTGCAGGTTAAACAAGTCAAGCGAATGAAGTAAACTGCAGACGTTAGTAGTGTTTCATTAAGACTGTAGCAGTACGTCAGTCGTGCAACGCGTCTGCTAATTAACTTCTGTCTTACAGAGCCAGCTCACCTGTGAACTAAACTCTATATTACATCCTGCGGAGTACAGTGCTGGCTTTATTGCTGTGTGAAATGTCTATTGGAACTTCTAAGATAAAATATTATAAAACAAAGCTCCCGCTTCTGTCTGTTTGAATGCGATAAACTCAAAAAATATTTAACGGATTTTTATACGGTTTTCGCTGATGGACGGAGTGATTCAAGAGGAAGGTTTAGGTGTGCAATTTATTCTCGAAGTTCCCACGATAACGAAATCCCGGGCAGGAAGCTAGTCAAAACTTTGCCCAGCAGTGGGATCCTATAAGCGAGGAAAAAAAGTATGTGATAAAACCGGCCAAGAGCGTGTCGGGCCACGCGCATTGTAGGGTTCCGTAGCAATATGGTTCAAATATGCAGTTGGCTTCTTAATTCTACGAGCATATTGTCATAGTCGATGTTAAAATCCCCAAATACTATTGTATCAAAAACAAATGTATTAAAAAGTTGGTAATTTTAGAAATAAGTGTAGTTTTGGCCCAAACAAAACAGAATGTAAATATTTAATGCGCGAGCGAAGGGAGCGCAAATTTTTTTTTTTGTTTTTTTTTTTTTTTGCGATAATATTATTGTTAGGAATAATATAATAATATCGAGCTGCTGCTAAAGCAGGTCGCGTGGTGATCGTGTATAATTTTGATGTAATTTTCGTAATTAGCACCCCCAAAAACCTATTAAACGACACCTGAAATGTCAATATGTTACAGCTTGGCTTTTAGCTCGCCTCAGTTTTAGCGTGGAACCTTGTATGGCAGCCATTTTGGATAAGATTAGTACATTAGTACACTTCGTCGTAAATGCTACCCTCGTGAATTATTCCACATTTTTTTTCATTATGAAAAAAATTTCATTATGATTTCCCAAACGGATTGCTGAATTGTTGAATTGCTAGTTTTGGCCTAAATATAACAGAATGGAAGTATTTAATGCGCGGTTTTTTTCGCGATAGTATTATTGTTGGAAATAATATACCCTCGTGAATTATTCCACATTTTTGTCGTTGAATTGAATGAATCGTTGAATTGCTGAACCCCTTCTATTTTTAAAAAGCTATCCTAGATAACCCACCCGATGATATAGGCGAGAAAAAAAATCCATCGCCCTTTCACGTGTATGGTAAAACACCCGAAAAACAATTTTTTCCACCATTTTATTTTTTAGATCTGTCAGCGCAATCAATATGCATGACCATGCCAAATTTAAGCTCTGTAGTACCAAGGATCTAATATTAGTAAATATATTCTTATTAATCCTAACAACGTTTGACACTTGGTCGACTATTACTCGCAAGCTTGAAGGGCCAACTTATGTGTGATAGTTTTCCTTTTATTTTTTTGTATATTCTATCACCGTGAATTTTTCCACATTTTAAAAACAATCGTTTTGCTGGTAGAGGGGGACACTTGTTTTTAACAAAAAATTTCACTTTAAAAATTAATTTTTCGCAAACGGAATGCGGAATCGAAAAACGTTCTTAGCAAACCCCTTCTATCTTTAAAAAAACTATCCTATAACATCTCACTCGAGATATCGGCGAGAAAAAAAAATCCATTGCCCTTTCAAATCCATTGATATTTCCCATACATCCGAAAAAAATTGTTTTTTTCAACATTTTATTTTTTCAATCTGTTGGCACAATCAATATGTATGACCATGCCAAATTTCAGCTTTGTAGTACCAAGGATCTAATATTAGTAAAATATTATTATTAATCCCAACTAAGTTTGGCACTTGGTCGACTATTACTCGCTAACTTGAAGAGCCATCTTATGTGTGATAGTTTTCCTTTTAATTTCGTTGTATATACTACCACTATGATTTTTTCCACATTTTTAGAAAGGACCATATAGCTGGTGAAGGGGGGGGGGGGACACTTGTGTTTGACAAAAATTTTCACTTATAAAATAAATTTTTCGCAAACGGAGTGCTGAATCGAAAAACGTTCTTAGTAAACCCCTATTGTCTTTTAAAAAACTGTCTTATGATACCCAATTTGATGATATAGGCGAGAAAAAAAATTTCACCGCCCTTTCACGTCTATGGGAGACACCCGAAAAATTTTTTTTTCTAAGATTTTACTCTACAGTTCTGGCGGCGTAGTTTATATGTATGACCATGCCAAATTTCAGCTCTGTAGTACCAAGGATTTCTTAGGAAACCCGCGGACAGACGGACAGTCAGACAGACGGATAGACGGACAGACGGACATGGCGAAACTATAAGGGTTCGTAGATTACTACGGAACCCTAAAAAAAGCCATTGACACGAAAAAAAGAAGAAGAAGCGTTACCATAGACATAAAAATAATTTTCCACATTAAAAACGTATAAGTCACTGACTTCAATCCCAACCACAGTTCGCACATAATAGATACTATATTTTTTGCAGACTACAATGCCTATTAACAGATAACCACAAACAAAAATGTCCCTCATTTATTTATATGATGTTCTGGTTTGTAGTATTTTTTTGTTTTTGTTTATTTTTTTAATTTATATGGGACCACCTTAATTGGCATTTTCTGGGTTAACTCACTCATCGTCGACCTCATCTATGACCTTGGTCAAGTTTGGGGTCAAGAGTTAACCCATCTCGAAATAAAAAACTAATACAGACGAACATAGAACCTCCTACTTTTTTGAAGTCGGAAATAAGTTAAGTGTTACAAAGTAAACGACTTCAATAACATACTCACGTTTATGTAACACTTTGCTCAGAAAATACCACGAGTTTATACAAGGAACTAAGACACAAAGGGAAGTACTTAAAGTACTCCCCACATAATATTAAATGCAAACTTTCGCTCTGTCACACGCCGCAGTTAACCTCTTCAATGGATACAATGTTTTCTCCGGAAACATCTTAACTCCCTGTGCCTTAAAGTGTTAAGGCTGGACTAGATACTGACTCAATGAAGAAGGTGACATTTTTTAAAATATTTTTATCTAATAATCTAAGGTTTAGTGATTGTTCAGTCTGATTTTTAAAAGTTATACTTAGTAAAATTTTTTATTTTACATAATTTTTAAATCACGCCTGATTTATAGGTTTTGAAATAAAAACCTAGTTAATTTAGGTTTTATTCAACATAAAATTGTACGGACGGCCGCAACTCAGGTTACCACACGCGTGCACTCTGTGCTGTTGTAATAAGAGCGGTTTTGCAATGAAATGGAGTAACCTAATGCGCTGGCCTCTGTACATATAATTTAAGACAGACATTGCGAGAATATTTTAAACATGTCATAAGTTAGAAATTAGCATAGAGCTTGATACGTAGATTGTAGGAGGTAGCACTAAGAAGTTCACCTATCATATCATTCTCCCATGCTAGGCTTTCAGGTAGTGAGGCAAATAACGGACTCTTCCGGATCTTCTAGGAGCTTCAGGAGCTTCCGCAGCGGGCGCTTCTGCTCGAGGCGGCGGCGCGTTTTTCTGGGAAGAATGTGAAGCCTCTGATTGAAACAGCGTGGTTGGAGATTTTTTGTGAAATTTTTCTTGGTCTGAACAATAAACAATAAATAAATTGACGCGAAAAAAGAATAAACAAACATACTTTTTTAAGTAGACTAGCTTTAATTATGTAGCCTATGTGTTAATCCAGGGTGTCAGCTACCTCCATATCAATTTTTATCAAAATTGGTCCAACCGTTTGAGCGTGAAAGAGTAACAAATATCCGTACATCCACACAAACTTCCACGTATATAATATTAGTGATAATTGCATACTTTAGCTACTCCAGGACCTATTCTGTAGCTAAAGGCTACGACATTGCTACGATTTGGAATGATTGATTTCTAAGAGCTACGCATGAATACAAAACGGCTCTTAAATAGTTTTTTATTGTTATATTATATGTTATCAATATTATTATACTCTCTGCCACCTCCCACCATACAGTTCTAAGCCTTAGGCTAATATAAAGGGACTGAGAATACAACCTCCCGTCCCGTTTATGTGTATTTTGAACTTTAATCTAAAGTAATAGGTTTGTATTCTCTAATATATTTTGGTTAGTATACCTCGGTGCAGTTTACCCAGCTTTAACCGTTAAATTTAATGACTTAACGCTTGTTGGAGCTTCAAGGTTTTAAATGCTGAAACAATGAAAGTACGGCTGATTTATTTGAATAGTTTACTTTTTATTTATGTTTTCAAGACTTAAAAAATATTTTTACAGGATATTTCCAGATTCGATAGTACAGCAATATAACTTATTGTTTACTCAGAAAATCAACGGCTCAATACAAAATAAGACTTATCTAAACAGTCATCAACTTAACATACGGCCTATTACTCAAATAACTGTATATTCTGTATTACAGAACGCACTCAGAGAACAGTAAAATAATCTGTCTCTGTAGCTATAATGTTAGTGATCATTGTAGAAAGAATGACAAAAGGAGTTAATGTGAACTACTCTATCAAAATGTAAGAAATGTTACAATGGGAAATGTAGTTTCTAAGAATGGGGAAGATGTTTTTTTTTTTAAATACTTTTCTTTTATTTTTCTATATCTTCTATACATATTCTAAAGAGGAAAGATTTGATTGTTTGTTTGTTTTCATCGAATAGGCTGCGAAACTACTGGACTGATTTGAAAAATTCTTTCGCAATGAGAATCCATCATTATCCGGGATGGACATAGGGCATATGATTTTCCCAAATTCCCACGAGAACGAAGTCCCGCGCGGGAAGCTAGTATCTAATAATTTAAGGTCCAAGGATTAACAAACAGTAGTTAGATTTTTATTTTATATCAACAAAAAATCTCACCTTCCCCATTGTTTTTAATAAAACCGCCGTCAAGGAACCTCTGAATAAAGTGAACTTAAACCTTGAAACCTGTTTGTTTGGTTTATCTATTCTAATCTATACTAATCATATAAAGAGAAAAGATTTGTATTCTTGTATTTTTGTGTGTAACGAATAGGCTCCGAAACTACTGGACTTACGTAGTTTCGGAGCCTATTCGTTACATTTTGAAATTCGGAAACTACGAATTTAAAAATTTTTTTCACCATTAGGATGCTACATTATCCCTGAGTAACATAGGCTACATATTCTCGGATTCCCAAGGAAATGAAGTCCCGAGCGGGATGCTAATAATATTATAAAGAGGAAAGATTTGTATTTTTGTATGTAACGAATAAACTTAAATACTACTGGACCGATTTCAATAATTCTTTCACCATTAGGATGCTACATTTTTTTTTAGATGGGTTAGCTCTCTATCCCTGATCCGTTATACCTGAGTAACATAGGCTACATAATTTTCCTGAATTCCCACGGGAACGAAGACTCGAAAGGGATGCTAGTTTATCTATAAAGTAAAACATGTTTATTACATCTCACAAAACTTCAACTCATAGAGAAAGTTATCAGAAGAGGCAATGATGCATCGGACTGACCTGCAATATCACAAGACTCGGAGTTGCAACAACTTGTCTTACAAAACTAATATCGATAACTCATCCGACTCATATGAAATTGTTATGTTATTTGTGGAAAAACTAACTACCTACATTACTTAGGTATTGTACAGAGCTAAATTTATTCTATTTTTAACCCCCGACTAAAAAGAAGGGTGTTAAAAGTTTGACGTGTATTTGTGTATATGTGTGCCTGTCTGTGGCATCAGAAACGATTTCGATGCAATTGTTTTTGTTTTTAAGCTGACGTAATCGATCAAAATTGATTTAGCCGTTTAACAGTTAAAACAAACAAATATCGGGTGTGATGCAAACAAAATAATTTTAGAGTTATAATGTTTCAGAAAATATCGGTAGTAATTACCTACATATGATTCTTTGTTGTATTTCTCATCAAATTAGGTCATGAGTATTTTTTTAAAAATTATATCAAATACATATTTGTATGTATGTATGTACGTATGTAAACTCTTTATTGCAAACTCTTATAGACTAATACAAAAGATACATAGATTTGCAAAGGCGGACTTATCCCTGAAGGGATCTCTTCCAGTCTACCTTAGAGATGGCAAGAGAGAAACAGATGTGGTGCGGGTTACAACGCAATAATGTTTGCATTACTACCAATTAATTAATTTATAAAAAAAAATAGAAATTAACATATGAACCTATTTCTACAATATACAAACAATAATACATAATATAATACATATAATAAATAAATCTATGTTCAGACGCATTTTTACTTAAATTGTTAGCGAAAATTCAGGATGTGCGTCAGCCCACGAAACTGAATAACTTTCGATTTTCAAGATTTTAATTGTACACCCACTCACCTAATTAATACCACAACCTAAAATATCCAGGACCTCTTAAGGCTGCCTTTTGTGAAACAAAAAAGTAAAAAATATTCTCCATTTTTAATGCAAAATTTTATTTTACTAAGATTTTCCCAGTATATTTAATTTGTCCTAGGGTAATTTTTTTTCAGTGCGTCGCGGTCATTCCAAATTGCTTTTTAGTGCAATTTGGATTTGTAAATAAGAAATAATAACATACGTAATTCGTCGGCATTTGTCTAAGAAACAGTTTAAAAAACATTGCTCCTATACTCACAGGGGTTAAGTTTGGAAAAATAGGGGTAGTATGTAATAGGTATCTCTACATTTTAGGACATTAGAGATCTTAAAAGGAAGAGACAGTTAAATATGATTTAAAATCGATAATAAAGTTAAATAAAAATATCATTTTGTTGAAATATTTCGTAGAGGTGAAAAATTAAGATGAGAAATAGGTACTTATTAAATACGATAGAAATATTCTTAGAGAAAGATGAGACTTTGCTGCAAAAATAACTTTTAAAGCACGGTTCAAAGCCTATTTTTAATTAGTTCGCTCTCTCAAAGAGGACTCCTTTGATTTTTTAAATGTTATCACGGTTTTTATAGAAAGTGGTAATAATTAAATAATACCTTGCTTCCCGTGGGAATTTTGGTAATGAATTATACACACACTCGTAAAACTTCCTCTTGAATCACTCTGTCCATTGGTAAAAACAATATGAATCAGTAGTTTTTTTTGAAGATATGATCGCCTGCCCTAGGTATACAAATGGATGGATGGAATTCTTCATAAGGCCCCTAGCAGACGCCGTATTTCTACGGCTCTGAAAACGCGCGTTTCTGAAACCTATTTTTTTTCTATTATAAGATGGGTTAACTCTTGACCTCTATCTTGACCATAAGGTTAAAGATGAGGTCGACGATGGAGCGAGTTAACCCAGAAAATGCCTATAATGGCGCTGGTACTCCCACGCACCGACGGAACACAGCAAGCTGTTTGGCGTCGGACTTCGGTAGGAGGGTGGTCGCTAACCAGACGGCCCTTTACAGAGCTTACCACACCGCATTTTTGCGTTTTCATAGATTTAAACGCGCGTTTAAACGCGCGTGTGAAATGCGTTCGAAACTCGTTTGTATTGCTGTATCTGCGCGTATACGCGCTGTAAACGCGCCGTAAACGCGCTGTAAACGTGCGTTTCACGATCGCCCCGTGTGCTGAGGTTACACACGTGAACCGTACGTCGTCGGCGCGTTTAAAATACGCCGTGTGCTAGGGGTCAAAGCTATAGCTTTGTTAGTAGCTATAAATCCACTAGGGATGCCCTGGTCTTCGTTCCCGTAGGAATTTTGTATAATCCTACCTTATTCCTTGTTTACACAATTAAGGAAATCTTTGTGCCATTTAGCTTTCTAGGTCCAAGAGTTTCGTCTGAGCTTTAATGAATTAGTGAGTCCAGTTTAAATCGCCATAAAAAGACGACACCTCATTAATACAGTAACCGAAGCGTTTAAAAGAAATGCTTTTACTGCAGTAATGAGCAGTTTTACACGCCACTGCAGGCACTGGAACGTATGCAGCAAAAATAAAAATATTTATTGTTGTCGTCAGCCCATATACGTCCCCACCTAGGGTCATGGGCCTCTCTTCGAAGGGGGTATAGGCCACAATCCACACTACCTCAGCGTACCCATCCACATTGGACCATTTAACGCACATAAAAATAATTATATTTTTTATGATAAGTTTATTCATAAAAATGGTGGCCCTTTACAAAGTTTAGTACATTTTTAAAAACCGCAATAAAAAAATTAAAAACTAGTTTCCAGCAGTTTTCTCGCAACTATTAACTGTGCCAAGTTTTAAGTTAATAGAATAACGGATCCATAACAATGATTGGTACCTATCCCAAACATCGCTCAAATTTTTTCATGGGGAAGAACTTTTCCACTATTCTGTCTTACAAAATTATACATTTTGTTTCTTTGTCATTCCTTCACGTCCTTATCAACAGGGATACTTTGAGAACTTCCACGCAAACAAAGTCTCAGGTGAAAGGCTAGTTTAAAGATATCCTTTTACCCTAGTTTCGTCTCTGAGTCACACTCCATGGCCTAACTAGGTGGTTATGAATTTTCTCGTTTTTCCCGTTATTTGCGCGGGAAACAGCCGGCATTAAACACTTACCTGGGTTTTAACGTTACTCCTAAATGGCTGCAATTTCCTCTTGGATAGTAACCACATCATTATCGCTTGGATAGTTACTCATTGTTTTTAATAGAGGGAGAATCTCGTTTAGTTAATTTTTTTATCTAAGATGATAATTTCGAAAATTATATTTAAAAGTCCACTTACTGTCCCCAACGAACACATGTGTATGATAGAATGTTACGAAAGACGATATCCCATTATACTTAAAAAAAAAAATAACACTTAAAAATTACATTGTGGCAAGGTTTTTTAAATATGTACTCACTATATTTTAAGGAATAATCTTCAAAACTTTCGTAATTTTTTTTAACATTGTAACAAAGTAAACGGGACTTTCACAACAAATTAATTTTATAGCAACACAAATCAATTCGATTCACGTTTCTGAAAGCCATAAACAATGTCTTTGGCTATCAATCGCCTCTCTTTTAGATACAAAGTTGAAGAACATTCGGGAAAAATGTTAGCTGAAGCTTTGAAATATTGTTTGGGTTTCCTTTATTTATTAGAATGTTGTTATAAATACTTTTTGCTCGCCGTCTTCTTCGTGGATTAATTTTAGAATGGAATAAAAATATTTTTTGAGGAAATTTTTAGGGAAAAATATTCGGGCGAATGAAACGCACGACCACAAGATTAGATCTAGATTTTTTTACAGTTGCTTAGAGAAACGAAATCTTATTGTTCTTATTGATTTTTTTGTTTAATTCGCTTTCATGCCTTAACGACTGAAACAAAGTAGCAGACCGATAGTTAATACTTACTTTATTATGGTCTCTCAGCAAACTGTGTTTTCGAAATTCCAACACACACAAAATAAATACGTTGTTTTAAATCAAATTAATATTAGCGATAAATCTAATAATTCACAGACAGAAAGTTTTCGTGTACATTTTTAGACACAACAAGCAAGTAGCACCATTTTCCTATCTTAATATAATAAATGTGAAAATGGGATTATTTGTGGACTGGATAGCGATATAGGACACGCAAAGCCATGGACGAAAGTAAACTATCGTTACACGACAGCAACAGTTTAAACAAGTTGTATTAGTTGATAAAGCAACTTCCTGGCTGTTAATTCAACTTTTACTTCAGGATAAAAGTTTAAGAGCACTTTATCACGACACTATGTTCTTTCAGTATACCCAGATGGACCATTTACCTTGTTTTTCTTACTCTTTTTCTTGAAAGGAAGTCTTTTTACTATGGATTTTGTTATAATATTAATGCAACCCAACGTAACCGAAGCTATAAAAAGCCTAGCCTAATTATATCCTATACTTCTACAATAATATTATAAAAAGGAAAGATTTGATTGTTTTTTTTGTTTGCATTGAATTGAATAGGCTCCGAAATTAGAATACTATGTTGTCCCTGAGCAACAAAGGCTACATAATTTTCCCGAATTCCCACGGGAACAAAGTCCTGGGCGGAATGCTAGTGCTAGTATGTTATATGTATGGATGTATGTATGTATGGATGTTTGTTCCTCTTTCAACGGCTGGACCAATTTTTATAACATTTGGTATGAAGGTAGCTGACAACCTGGATTAACACATAGGCTACACAATTTTCCCAAATTCCCACGGGAACGAAGTCCCGAACGGAAAGTTAATCTAACATAACCTAACTTATCCTAATATCATGCTGGTGGCCCTTAAAGTTTCGTGGGTTTGTAATTTTACTGAGCAAATTGTAATGTGGTTTGTGATTATAATTTCACTAGTGAAATTGTAACATTACGGTTTTTGCAATTTACCAGTGATACTTACATTAGATCCGTTACGGTCTTAACAAAGTTTAAACTATGTCTGTGTCACTGTCACAAAGAAACATGTAACGCTCAACTTACAAAGGACTGGCTACAACTAACATGACGGCATCTTGTTTCTGGTCACATTTTCCAGGACAATTTGATTGGTTACTTCCAATTTGCTCTGCTTTTTAGAATGTACGGCGGAGGTCTTCTGTCGTGTGTGACGTAAATTACGTTACGTCTTGGCTTTGTTGTGAGAACGGGTCCACAAGTCTTCGCCGAACTCGAGATTAACTTGTAAAGACTAATAAGGCAAGGTTACGCTAAACCTGATAGGATTAGATCATTAGTCATAATAAAAAATATATTTATTCACAAAAACAATTATCCAATGTTACTTTTGAACATGCGCACACTGCAGTTCTGAAAATAGGACTTTGAATTGCAACGTTGCGATTTTCTCAGCACTGACGCGTGGAGAAAACAAAAATGTCGCAATTTACCTTCCCACCACCACATTTAACTATAAGAAAATATTGTATATATAGCATAAGTTTGTAAATGTTAAAATGTTAATGTACCCAGAACCCTCTGGAAGAGCTGCCATTGAAGTTCCCACTACCCAGTGGATGAGCCGTATCTACTTTATGCTTCCAGCATCCTCTCACTGTGGCCAAGACACCCTTAGCCGTCAGTAAATCGGTCTTGTGAGCCTGCTTGAGAAGACCCTGCGCTCATTGCACGACGTGCGCACCCCTTTTCCTTCCCCTCTTCCGCCTGTTACCTTAGGTCTCCGGTAACAGACATCCCGTTCTACTCACTACATTCACATACGACGATAGGTAGGGATTAGGGACCCCTGAGGTCTTAGGATTGCACCCACACTGTTAGGGAGTTAGGTATTAGGGTCCTAGGGATCAGAGTAGCTGTCTTTTGTTGTGTGCAGTTGGCGGTTGTTACAACCACAGTACCTCACCACACTCTACCCCGTTAAATATCTTCGCGATACACTTAACAAGAACACGTTGTAATAGCCGACAACTGTACAACAATCAATCAATCAATTCATTTATTTGCAAAAAATATGGTAGATAACATTCCATAGATCATACATAACATAGTATCACATATTTTGCTGTTTAAAATTTGCTGAAATAAAACAATAAATAAAATTAAAATAAGCCTGAAAATCACATTAACAATCTATTAACTCCCTCACCGAGTAAAATATTTTTTCGAGCAGCCAATTGTATAACTTAAATTTAAATTTATTATATGGTATGTATTTAAACTCATCAGGCTGCTTGTCATACACTGCTAAGCTCATGCTGTAGCTGTTTTTAAGAAAAAGTGTAGATCTAGTTGATACATCTCGTTCTACCTGGCCTTGTTACGATACTGGGCCTTCTACCACTTATTACATAAAACATTGCTTTATGGTACCCACACTAGGATTTCCCGTGTCATAGGTTTCACTAAACGGTACACACTCAAAGGCCCACATTAAGGGTTTTCTTTGTGTCTTAGGGTCCTTATTCTCTACTGTCGTGAGTCCCTTGGAACAAATGTATGGACGGCCGCAACTCAGGTTACCACTTGCGTGCACTCTGTGCTGTTGTGATAAGAGCGGTTTTGCAATGAAAATGGAGTAACCTAAGGCGCTGGCCTCTGTACATTAAGATACAAACAAGATGCATTTTAACTTCTAGCCAAACACTTGATTATACCAGCATTTTCCAATCCCTACTAATATTATAAATGCGAAAGTAACTCTGTCTGTCTATCTGTCTAGTACGCTTTTACGTCTAAACTAGTATACTGATTTTGATGAAAATTGGTACAGAGATAGATTAGACCTTGGGAAAGAACAAAAGTTACATTTTATCCTACAGCTGGGCACGATATAACCTGTAGTGCACGCGGGCGGAGCCTAGTACTAACTAATAACAAATTGAATAATAGAAAACATCCTCATTTAACACCAATTAACTCCAACCTGAAATGATATTTCATTTAAATGAAATTAATATTTCAATTAACTTGTGGAAATGTAATGCAAATTTATTTTATATTCGCAAAAGTCATGAATAATGTAATTAACAGGTATTAATGTGTTTCCATTTACATTATAATATCAAAATGGCGGCTGGACGTGATTGGAATTCCTATTGGAGGGTAATTGGCAGAAAAATGTATTAAGGTAAGGTCAACAGATAAAACGAAATTAGAAGTTTGAATGTTTACCCTAAATAATAATAATAATAAGCATTTATTTGTCCATTAAAAACACTTAAAACAACAACACAATTTTTTTAACGTTCTAAGGACAAATTGGTATGTGGCCTCAGACTGACTAAAACCTATGGAGGGTTTAAGTCGCTGTTATTCTGCCACAGCCTTATAATGAAAATATACTAAGTCCATGTTATAATTACACTAACGGAGAAACACAACAAACGTAAAAAAATAAATAAATTATAAATACCAAAATAATTTAAAAAATAAAAGAGTAAGTGAACAGAATATCACGGAGAGACATAAAATATTATTATTTAAAATAACACGCAGTTTCCTCGGACTGCTTCGAGAGTAGCCAGTTTAAGCATGCTGTGCCCGTATTCTAGAATACATGGTTTCTATTTCGGTCTTCTTCTTCTTATCGTGTATGTATAGTCAAGTATATGGCGAACTTGGATAAGCCTGGTGACAGAGTTTTCAAACCGCACAATGGTCTCTGACTTGGTTTTAACGACTGTAGTCAATCGAAAACAGCCGGGACCGACAGCTCAGCGTGCCCTCCAAAGCACGGAAACGCTCGTGATAAATTGCCACTTTTGGTCACCCATCAGGTACCCTGCCTCTATGTACGTTGCTTTACCTCACTGATCGGTTGAGATCAGCGAATGCACTCATAGCCCTATTTCGGTGAAAGCCGGTTTTATCGAGTGGTAGTGGCGCTGTCTCTTCATAGACGGGTCTTAGGTTCGATTTCCTTAAACATATCTGTAAAAAGCAAATGTTTGTTCTCGGGACGTGGGTGTTCATGTCTATTTTTTTTTATGTATGTTCTAGGGGGCACAAGGGAAAACCATAGTGTAGGTTTTTCCCTTGTGTCCCCTTTGAGCGTATAGCGTCTATTTTTTTTGGTTTACTTCGTTGGTTTATTAGTCAACTAGATTTCCGCCGGCGACAAAATAGCCTATGTCACTCTCTATATCTGTCTCCATTACGACGTAAAGAAAAGACGAACAAACACACTTTTATTGGTAGACATTACTCGTAGAATACGGAACCTATTCACTCGTAGTCCGTAGCTAAAGGCTACGACATTGCTACGATTTGGTAAGACTATTTACTACGTACTACGCATTGAACACAAAATGGCTCTTGAAAAATTTAGAATAATTAAAATAATATTAATTACCCAAGGGAACCCTGAAACATGAAACGAGGGAAGCCATACTAAACCTTGAATGGTACTTAAGAGGAAACCGGAAGTGAGATAGACCTAAGTACATGGGGAGGCTTTACCGGAAGTACTTAATTCATCTTAAGTAGCCCCAAGTATTATCCAAGAAAGTAGGTTATAGCTTTGTTAAGGCTGTTACGGCCAGAATTTATTGAGAGAATTTTAAATTAACATTGTTAATGTTTTCTTGTGTTTGAATAATTAATAAGACTGCGTAAAGTTAATTGAGACGCTTTTTTATGTCAATTTTTTTTAGGTTCAGTATAAAAAAATATGAGTTGTTAATTAGTAAAGAGGAATAATGTTCGATTGCTTATAACTTTTAAACGGCTAAACCGATTTTAATCAAGTAAAGCTTAGAACCATTTCGATTATGTCAACTTTCAAACAATAAAAATCCATTGAAATCGGTCTATTCATGTAAGAGCTACGATGCCACAGACAGACACACAGATACACAGACAAACTTATACCACTCCCTTTTTTGACGGGTGTTAAAAAATAAAAGAAAATAAAAAATCAAATAAATTATTTAAAAAACAAAAAACCCGACTGCAAAAACATCAACAGATAAGTAAAGCACTAAAAAGAACGAAACAAGATTGAGAAAACAAACTACTAAAACTAAAACCCAATAAACTGTACTATGGTTTAACAGACTGAATTATGAGTTGAAAGCCTAAGTTACCTAAATAATTTACATTATGTTTGGCACTAGGCGGGACCCATTATTTTTCTTTCGGTTTATAATTAGCGAATGGGTCCCGCCTGCTACCAAACATAATGTAAATTATTTAGGTAACTTAGGCTTTCAACTCATAAGTCAGTCTGTTAAACCATAGTAGAGTTTATTGGGTTTTAGTTTTAGTAGTTTGTTTTCTCAATCTTGTTTCGTTCTTTTTAGTGCTTTACTTATCTGTTGATGTTTTTGCAGTCGGGTTTTTTGTTTTTTAAATAATTTATTTTATTTTAGACTTTTTAGTGTTCCGGCACACTTTTCTGAACGAAAACGTGTACCTACTTTTATGACCTATGTAAATCGGACAAGATGTAGGATTATTGATAGTGATAGTGTATCAAACAAAACAAAAACCGGCCAAGACCGTGTCGGGCTACGCGCATTATAGGGTTCCGTAGCAGTAAACCGCTAATAACGTCTAATAAAAACGAGCCTTACATGAACCACCTCGTATAGTTTAAGAACCACCTCGCGTGGATACAAACGTTTGTATAAAAATCGTTAACATTACGTATTAATTTAAAAGTGTTATACTATCGTTATGGTTATAGTCGTCGTCAAAATCTCCAAATACCTATTAAGAAATATTTGAATAACAGAACATTACTTAGTTCCAGCGACGTCAACTAAAGCTCGAGCACGATATTTCTGCGCGCATGCGCCGCGGTCCTATGTCAAAATGTCAACATTGACAAAGGCAAAGGGCGAACAAGCCTTTGCGCAGGGCCCTCACGCGATCAAGGTGAAATTGTACCGTCGTCAGTCGAGTGGCGTGCCGCGCGAGTTTTCTGTTGTAATTGTTGTAATGTAAAGTAGGCATTTTTTACAAATAAAAATACTTTTGTTTGTTTTTTGAATTTTTTAATTTCACGAACATTTTGAATTATAATTTTGATGTCATTTTCGTAATAAGCACCCAAAAACGACACCTATGTCAATATATTAAAGCTTGGCTTTCGCCCCGCCTTACTTTTAACGTGGAACCTTGTATTGGCGAGTAAAAAATACATAACCCTTTCACGTGTATGGGAGACGCCCGAAAAAAAAACTTTTTCCAAGTTTTTATTTTACGCTTCTGTGGGATGAATATGAGCATTGAGCATGCCAAATTTCAGTTCTGTAGTACCAAGGATCTACTATTAGTAAATACATAATAATCTTTATATCCCATCAATGTTTGGCACTAAGTCGACTATTACTCGTTAACTTGAAGGGCCAATTTATCTGTGATAGTTTTCCTTTAAATTTCGTCGCATATTCTACCACCGTGAATTTATCCACATTTTAACAACAACAGTTTAGCTGGTAGAGGGGGGACACACTTGTGTTTGACAAAAATTTTCACTTTAAAAATTAATGTTTTGAAAAAGGAGTGCTGAATCGAAAAACGTTATTAGTAAGCCCCTACTATCTTTAAAAAATCGACCAAGAGCGTATCGGGCCACGCGCATTGTAGGGTTCCGTGGCAGCATGGTTCAAATATGCAGCTGGCTTCTTAATTCTAAGAGCATATTGTTATAGTCGATGTTAAAATCACCAAATACTATAGTATCAAAAAAAATGTATTAAAAAGTTTGTAGTTTCAGAAATAACTGTAGTTTGGCCTAATTATAACAGAATGAAAGTATTGAATGCGCGAGCGAAGCGAGCGCAAATTTTTTTTTTTTTTGCTATAATATTATTGTTAGGAATAATATAATAATATCGAGCTGCTGCTAAAGCAGGTCGTGTGGTGATTGTGTATAATTTTGATGTTATTTTCGTAATTAGCACCCCCAAAAACCTATTAAACGACTTCTGACATGTCAATGTGTTACAGCTTCGCTTTTGGCTCGCCTCACTGTTAGCGTGAAACGTTTAAAAAGCTATCCTATGATATCTCACTCGTTGATATCGGCGAGAAAAAAAAACCATTGCCCTTTCACGTGTATGGGAAACATCCGAAAACTTTTTTTTTACAAAATCTTATTTTTTCAATCTGTTGGCACAATCAATATGTATGACCATGCCAAATTTAAGCTTTCTAGTACCAAGGATCTAATATTAGTAAATATATTCTTATTAATCCCAACTAAGTTTGGCACTCGGTCGACTATTATTCGCAAACATGAAGAGCCATCTTATGTGTAATAGTTTTTCTTTTAATTTCGCTGTACTACTGTGAATTTTTTCACATTTTTAAAATTAACCGTTTAGCTGTTAGAAGGGGGGGACCCCTGTGTTTGACAAAATGTTCACTTTAAAAATTTATGTTTCGCAAACGGAGTTCTGAATCGAAAAATGTTCTTAGTAAACCCCTTCTGTCTTTTAAAAAGCTGTCCTATGACACCCTATTTGATGATATTGGCGAGAAAAAAAAATCATAGCCCTTTCACGTCTATGGGAGACACCCGAAATTTTTTTTTCTAAGATTTTACCCTACAGTTCTGACGGGGTAGTTTATATATATGACCATGCCAAATTGCAGCTCTGTAGTACCAAGGGTTTCTTAGGAAACCCGCGGACAGACGGATATGGCGAAACTAAAAGGGTTTGTAGATTACTACGGAACTCTAAAAAGCTATCCTATGTCAGCCAATTCGATGATATTGGCGAGAAAAAAAGTTCGTCGCCCTTTCATGTGTATGGGAGACACCCGAAAAACATTTTTTCCCAACATTTTATGTCGGCGCAATTGATATGTATAACCATGCCAAATTTCAGCTCTGTAGTACCAAGGATCTAATATTAATAAATATATTATTCTTATTAATCCCAACAATGTTTGGCACTTGGTCGACCATTATTCGTTAACTTGAAGGGTCAACTTATCTGTGATAGTGTTCCTTTTAATTTCGTCGTATATTCTACCATCGTGAATTTTTCCACATTTTTAGAAACAACAGTTTGGCTGGTAGAGAGGGGGGACTCGAGTTTGACAAAAATTTTCACTTTAAAAATTAATGTTTCGCAAACGGAGTGCTGAATTGAAAAAAGTTATTAGTAAACCCCTTCTATCTTTTAAAAAGCTATCCTATGACATCCCATTCGATGATATTGGCGAGAAAAAATAAATTAAGAACTTACAATCTGGTGCCAAAACTCCGCCATATTGTTTTTTTTTTAAATCACCTACCTAAGAACATTCGGGTGTTTAAGACGAATCAAACGATACCTTAATTGTTCGAAATCCATTCAGCCGTTTGGAAGATACGAGGTAATAAAGAAATTTACAAACATACATACATACAAGATACGCGCGAAAAACATAACCCTTCCTTGGCAGTCGGGTAAGAAATACTCATATAAATAAAAATATCTTTACATCACTGAAAACACTACAGGGCCCCGATTCTGTAACTTCAGTTGTGTTTCGATGGAATGATCGCCATTTTATCCGTTCAAGTGGTGAAATTGAGAACTATCCAAATTTCATACATCTATTGACGGCTGCTTTGACTGAAGGCGCCACTGCCAACTGAATTTTCAGTTGTTTGGTAGTTTGCAATTTTACGTTCGGTTGGTGGTGGCGCTGCTTGTCGGGTGGTTGTCAGCAAGTATATGAAAATTAAATAGTTCTCAATTTCGCCACGTGAACAGATAAAATGGCCTCCATTCCATTGATACACAACTGAAGTTACAGCATCGGGGCCCTGTGCTACGAGTATTCGCAGTAAGCACAGAAACGTTACAAAGGCAATCAATTTGCAATGTATTGAACAAATATCCCTCATATCGCTCACTTTACAGTATTTTTATGGGCGCAGCTATGAAACGATAAATTCAATTGAAAAGTTATTCCGCGGCAAGTATTGAGGCACTTGTCCCACCGCCGACTATGAACTATAAACGCTATACACTCAAAGGCCCACGCTAACGTTTTGTCTTGTGTCAGGGTAACTTGGAACATACACAAAGTCACGATCACTCATGACCCGAGAACAAACATCTGCTTTTTATACAAATATTTTTCCCGGCTGGACATGGATCTCAGGACCCATCGATCAAGAGGCGGCAATATAACTCGGCCAATCCGTCCATCAATTAAATATGAGTTGGCGAGGTAGAGAGAAGTAATTTTTAACCCCCGACAAAAAGTAAGGGTGTTATAAGTATGACGCGTGTATCTGTGTATCTGTGTGTCTGTCTGTGGTATCAATTTCAATTTAATTTTTTTGTAGCTAAATTTGATCGAAATTGGTTCAGTCGTTAAATAAAACAAATAAATTAAAAGCCGTTCAAAAGTTATCTAGATTAATACAATTTTTGTTATTTTAGCAAGAAGTTAGTCGATAGCTATCGCTTTCTCATCGGCAGTGGTACAAGTGCCTAATGGTATGAAAATTTTGGAAAAATATGGATAGTGCTGCAGCCGTGATCCCGATATAAATGCAAAGCCTCGGAATTGAAGCGGCGTTTCGATATATCTGACCCTGGCTGATGCATTGTTGCAGTCATGAAGGAGAGCTTTTGGCCAGAGGGCGTGGTGTTCCGCCGTTTTCGAGGGAGATTTCCGGTTATAGACACCCCCGGAAAAACACCCGGGAAATATTATTAATTAAGTTTTAGTTTTGTTAAATAATATTTTATATGTATGTTAATCTATGGGCCTAGTTGCCTGAAAATAAATGATTTTATTATTATTAATAAACTAGCTTTTCGCCCGGGACTTCGTTCCCGTGGGAATTTCCCCGTCAATTTTCCAATGTTTTTAATAGTTATTCTGCTATTCGGGACGGAGAGAAATACAACAAATCAAAAACCATGGAAATCGGTCCAGCCGTTCTCGAGTTATAAGTGTTGTAACAAACACCACTTTCTTTTATATATATATATATATAGCTGAGAAAATATAGCGAAAATACGACTAGCGAAAATCCTCAATTTTCGCTAGTCGTAAGTCACCTTGTAGAAAATATAGCTGATGCGTAAACAGATAGCTACTGTTACCGTAGTTGCATCTATATATATATATATATATATTTTCTACAAGGTGACTTACGACTAGCGAAAATTGAGGATGTAAATTAAACCAATAAATTAAAATATTTAAAAGTAAACGAGATTTCAACCCAGTACTACGTTCCCGTGGGAATTCGAGGAAATTGTGTAGCCTATGTTACTCAGGGATAATGTAGCATTCTAATGTTCGAATCGGAATCGGTCCGTTACTAGCTTTCCGCCCGCGTGGACTTCAGGTTATATCGTGCTCAACTGTGGGATAAAATGTAGCTTATGTCCTTTCCCAGGCTCTAATCTATCTCTGTACCAAATTTCATCAAAATCGGTTCAGTAGTTTAGGCGTGAAAGACGGACAGACAGACAGAGTTACTTCCGCATTTATAATATTAGTAAGGATTACAAACATGTAAAAATACAAATTTACAAAAATACAAGTCTTCGTTTTTATACACTACTCAACAAAGTCTAGGGAACACGCACGATTTTTCATACAACAGATGCCTCTTTGAGAAGCTGTGAAAAGTATTTAAGACACGTATTTTTAATAAAATCTTTAGTGTGAGCAAGTTCTATACCCGAATTTAAAATGCCTATAAATGAACTTTATCTAGTTTGAAGTTTGTGAAAAAGAGACGAAAATGAAAATTTAATTTCACCATTTCCATACTAAAAGCAAAGAAAAACTGCGTTTTCATTTTCATTTTTCCCTCTTTTCCACAAATTTCAAGCTAAATAAAGTTCATTTATAGGGATTGAAAATTCAGGTATAGAACTTGGTCACACTAAAGATTTTATTAAAAATACGTGTCTTAAATACTTTTCACAGCTTCTCAAACAGGCCTCTGTTGTATGAAAAATCGTGCGTGTTCCCTAGACTTTGTTGAGTAGTGTATTAGTGTAAGTAAATAAAATCTTCTTGGACAACTCATGCAGCACTATCTAGCCCCTTGTACTACGGGTGCTAGATAACTGATATACTACTTATTCATATATTTTTTTACATTAGGACCTATTTTACATGGGCACCCAGTTTCTCACAAAAAAAAAATACGATTTTCAAATATTTGTGTTACTTAGGAATCGAAGTCACATAGGTACATAAGTACAAAAAAACAAACAAAATTCACCAAAATACTTCGCGCAGCAAAGTTATTCAATCACCTAATGAAGTGTGAGTAATTTGCTCTCCAACTGAAACTGCTACATCAAACGACGTCTCATTATTCATTACACTTCAAATTCAGTGAAGAGTAGGGAGACTATAAAGTTTCTACTTAGAAATTAGGAATGCTCCTTAATTTCTAGTTCTTTTTTATTTTTTTATTCTAAAGTCTTCTATGAGGCTCTGTCATTAGCATATAATTAAGTAGACACCCAAACACTCTTCAAAATTAAGGTAAAAAAAAGTTAAGCGAACGGTCTCGCCGGTTATCAATTGACAACAGTCGTTAAGCCAAGTCAGAGGACATTTGCCAGTTCGAAAACTCTGACATCAAGGATAGTCAAGTTCGTCACACAGTGACTATACCTTCACGATAAGAAGAAGAAGATGAATTAAACAATCTAGCTCAGGCCACAATCTAGCTCAGGAGTTAGATGTGAAAAGGAATGGAAAAAGAAGATACAGGCAAGCTAAACCTGAAGAAGTCTATTCACTCGAACTTTAAAGAGATTCCGGTTAATGAGCTCGGAAATGCAGACGCAGGCAGTATGAAGTGGTAAACCAGGGTGCATTTAAAACAACGCCTGGCAGTTTCTTTAGGAGCATGTTAAAAGAACGAAATTTTTAACAGCTTAGGTCACAAATGGGACGGGTGCGTGCAAGCAAAAAGATGGATGATGTCAGCAGTGTTGGGCTTCTTTGTGTTAAACGAGATCAAACATTTTATTAATTTGGTAGAGTAGTTAATGAGGTTTTCGCTTAATATCTCCTCATTCACGTAAGAGGGCACTTTAAATGAAATACTCAGCGCACCTGCCTAATTTAGTTACTCATGTTTTAAAGTAAGAATTCATCCAACAGGTTCTCTCCCTAATCACTATTTGCAGCGTTTCAAGGCCGCCGAATCGTTTGAACACCCCCTAAACCACAAGGCAACTGATGAAGCCACCAAAACATTAAATGTTGGCTACTTTTCACGAGCTCAGGTGTTACAATATGGCCGACTTTTGTTTCAAAAGTACTTCAGAAATTTGAGGAACTCCAGAGTATTAGAGGGAAGCTGAATTTAGGCCAGGAGTTCAGTTATTAATGGGTTTTTAATGGGCAGCTATTAAAAATATTTGTAGATTTAAATTATATTAAAAAAATACGTGTTATTGAACGATTCACACAATGCCATCTAAACTAAACCCGAAATAAGCAAGGCTTGTACTATCAGTGCTAGATAAAATAATAGGTACTTAACTTACATACATACTTTTTTTTGTAAATACTTAAATATTATGCTTAAAATTCAATACAGTGTTTGACAATAGTTAAAAAAATCATTATAAGATATTGAGAAATTGATTTAAAGCGTATTTTTTTAATTTTTAATAATTAAAGTACTCACAATTAAAACGTATTTTCCGCACCTCGTCTCTATAAAATCGTTTCCTTAGTCAAAGTCAAATACTTCCTTTGCAAATTACTATAAAAACATGACAAATAACCTAATCATCCTCCAAAAACGTCTACAGAGATTAGGAAAAGCGACGACGAAGGTTTATTCCCTCTATCTACAAATAATACCAGGGCTTTTCCAGATAGTAAAAGTCCAGTAAGATAATTCTGAAATCCATCATACATTGCCTGTGTACAAAGCAATTTACACTGGAGGTTACTTGGAATACAAGCAGTGTATGACGAATTTGAGATCAATCGTACAATCGACTATAGGACCCCGGCTTACTTTGAAGCAGTGCTCGTGGACTGATCACCCTAATGAGACTGCCATCCATCAATAAGTCGGCAATGATTAACGACAGTATTTCAGCATGGAAGTACTATTGTAAGAGATTAGAAAAGGTCGATAGGCAGAGCTTCCAGTCAAAGTCTCTTAGGAAATTTTGTTTGACAGATACAACGATTTGAATTTATTTTGCACTTTACTAAATAGCCCTTCAGGCCTTCAAGTATCTCTGTCACGACGGTTTATTACTCTGTATCGATGAAAAGAAGGACAAAGAAACACATTTTGTCATAAGGATGGTACGTGTGGATAACAGTAGACTTCCCTAGGAGTATAGGTTGAACTTTATCATACAATATAATATGCGATTAGCTTTGTATGGCAAGCCAAATTTTTTTTCGAGAATTTCGCATAGGTTTCTTTGGAAAAGTTTTTCCATTTCATGGGGAAAATCACCCCCTACAGTTTTGCTAACTAATTTAAAGTTGACATCATATGCAGGGTGATAAAAAAACCTCCTAGCTATATTCAAAATCCTGAACCCGTATCACTTACAGAACACTTTTTAGGGTTCCGTAGTAATCTACGAACCCTTATAGTTTCGCCATGTCCGTCTGTCCGTCTGTCCGTCTGTCCGCGGGTTTCCTAAGAAACCATTAACTACAGACCTGAAATTTGGCATGGTAATACATATAAACTACGCCGTCAGAACTGTAGAGTAAAATCTTAGAAAAAAAATTTTTTTCGGGTGTCTCCCATAGACGTGAAAGGGCGATGATTTTTTTTTCTCGCCTATATCATCAAATGGGGTATCATAGGACAGCTTTTTAAAAGACAAAAGGGGTTTACTAAGAACGTTTTTCGATTCAGCACTTCGTTTGCGAAAAAATAATTTTTAAAGTGAACATTTTTGTCAAACACAAGTGTCCCCCCCCCTCTATCAGCTAAATGGTTGTTTCTAAAAATGTAAAAAAATTCACGGTGGTAGTATATATAACGACATTAAAAGGAAAACTATCACACATAAGGTGGCTCTTCAAGTTTGCGAGTAATAGTCGACCAAGTGCCAAACTTAGTTGGGATTAATAAGAATATTTTACTAATATTAGATCCTTGGTACTACAGAGCTGAAATTTGGCATGGTCATACATATTAATTGCGCCAATAGATCGAAAAAATAAAATAGTGAAAAAAAAAATTTTCGGATGTTTCCCCTACACGTGAAAGGGCAATGGATTTTTTTTTCTCGCCGATATCATCGAGTGAGATGTTTTAGGATAGCTTTTTAAAAGATAGAAGGGGTTTACTAAGAACCTTTTTTGATTCAGCACTCCGTTTGCGAAAAATTAATTTTTAAAGTGAAATTTTTTGTTAAAAACAAGTGTCCCCCTCTACCAGCAAAACGATTGTTTTTAGAAATGTGGGAAATTTCACGGTGATAGAATATACAAAGAAATTAAAAGGAAAACTACACACATAAGTTAGCCCTTCAAGCTTGCGAGTAATAGTCGACCAAGTGCCAAACGTTGTTAGGATTAATAAGAATATATTTACTAATATTAGATCCTTGGTACTACAGAGCTAGAATTTGGCATCGTCATACATATTGATTGCGCTGACAGATCTAAAAAATAAAATGGTGGAAAAAAATGTTTTTCGGGTGTATCCCATACACGCGATGGTTTTTTTTCTCTCCGATATCATCGAGTGGGTTATCTAGGATAGCTTTTTTAAAAATAGAAGGGGTTTAGCAATTCAACAATTCAGCAATCCGTTTGGGAAACATTAATTTTTATAATGAAAAAAAAATGTGGAATATTCACGAGGCTAGCATTCACGACGAAGTGTACCCTAATCCAAAATGGCTACCATACAAGGTTCCACGCTAAAAGTGAGGCGAGCTGAAAGCCAAGCTGATATTGACATTGACATTTCAGGTGTCGTTTAATAGGTTTTCGGGAATGCTTATTACGAAAATGACATCAAAATTATACACGTTCGATCACCACGCGACCTGCTTAAGCAGCAGCTCGATATTATTATATTATTCCTAACAATAATATTATCGCAAAAACAAAACAAAAAAAACTTTTAAAAAACTAAAAAAAAAAAATTTGCGCTCGCTTCGCTCGCGCATTACATACTTCCATTCTGTTTTATTTAGGCCAAAACCAGCAATTCAACAATTCAGCAATCCGTTTAGGAAACATAAATTTTTATAATTAAAAAAAAATGTGGAATAATTCACGTGGGTAGCATTAACGACGAAGTGTTCCCTAATTCGAAATGGCTGCCATACAAGGTTCGACGCTAAAAGTGAGGCGAGCTGAAAGCCAAGCTGATATTGACATTGACATTTCAGGTGTCGTTTAATAGGTGGGGGTGCTAATTACGAAAATGACGTCAAATTGTACACGATCACCAAGCGACCTGCTTTAGCAGCAGCTCGATAGTATTATATTATTCCTAACAATAATATTGTCGTAAAAAAAAACAAAAAAAAATACTTTAAAAAAAAAACAATAAAAAATTCGCGCTCGCTTCGCTCGCGCATTAAATACCCTTCCATTCTGTTATATTTAGGCCAAAACTACACTTATTTCTGAAACTACCAGCTTTTTAATACAATAGTATTTTGGGATTTTAACATCGACTATGACAATATGCTCGTAGAATTAAGAAGTCAGCTTTATATTTTAACCATGTTACTACGGAACCCTACAATGCGCGTGGCCCGACACGCTCTTGGCCAGTTTTTTTTAATATAACTTGCAGAACACTTGTTTTTTTTATAAGTTTTTTCCTAAACGCAGACACCACTCGGTTGCACCCCCCGAGCGCTACCCGCACCCCTCGCGTGCCTAGTGTAGGAGTAGTAATATCTACGTTTAGGCAAAAAATGAACTATTCCCATGGAAAAAAATTTGAATATAGCTAGGAGGTTTTTCATCACCCTGTATAGCTAGCACGTGAAAAACTGAATCAAAACTGTATGGAAAGATCAGTTGAAAGTAGGAAACAAGAAAAAAAACTTAAAAAGCAGCCTGTTCTTCTCGGGGAATGACTGCACCTTTGTGAACAGACATAAAGTTCACATAACACATTTTATTGACGTATTTTAAGCAACATTTAATGTTCAATTAAATAAATAAAATATTGATTTGATTTGATTATTGTGCGTCACATTTAATTTAGTCATTTTCAAATTAATTTTAGTAATTTCTATCACGCTGTGACTTTAAAAAATGTAGAGTAACGGTAAAAAGGGCTATTTTTAAATACAGACCAAAACACAGACAAAAAGCTAATGGAAATATTAGAGTTAAGATGGGATTGTAGGAAAAAGAAGAAGCTCTTAATGTTGGAGTGACATTGTCGGATAAAATGGTGATGAATGGGTATTAAATGGCCAGATTACTTTAATACGTAAGAGGTTTTAGTTATGTTGAGACAGGTTGAGAAATTTCATTTTGCAAGGTTTAGAGAAAGGGGTTGTTATACTATGTTTATCCCATAAAAACATAAATGTGTAATGAGAGCTAAGAGCAAAGTTCAGTATTATGATATATGCCTTGGTTGTTAAATTCAACGACAAAAGAAGTGAGATCTAAATGGGTGACAAGTTCATTGGTCAAATGTTCAGTCTTGAAAATTTATAACAATTTAAAATACAATTTCTTCTAATAATTTTAAATAATATGTTGAAGCCTAAGGTCGGACTGGGCTAGTTCTAATATCCGAATTATATTTTAGCCTATAAATGTCTAGTCTCTTAGGTAATTAGCCTCTTCCGGGCAGGGAAAGGTATTACCATTGCCCCCTTTGTTCCTAATGGGCCTTTTTATAATTCGAACGGCACCATATAGTATGGGAAGTCAAAATTTTTTTGGAAAGAATTTATTTCCATATTGTATGGGAAGTCAAAATTTTTTTGGAAAGAATTTATTATCCTTGGAGAAAGTTGTTAATTCACGGGAAAACTTGTAAATTTTTGCTAACTAATGTATGAGTAAAGTCACCCTACCCTACATCAGTGGTTCAACCCCCCCCCGAAATTTTCAAAATCATGATTGTCTTCCTGCCCTTATCCCTTTACGAAACACCGTAAAGTACCTAGTATCGGCAAAAAAGAGAAGATTGATCCTGTAAGTCTAACCCCCCCCCCCGAAATGGAATTCTGGCTACGCCCCGTTCCCAACATTCAATATAATCTAAAAGCATAGAATATTTTTACAGGGTGAAAAACCACATTTATCAAAGTAGATGAAATCCGAACACGTTGCTATATGAACAAAGTTAGTGAACACATTAAAAAACTGTGGAAATGCTTACTTAGAATGCGTCTTTTAATAAGAATTTAAATGAAATACGCTGCGGCTTGACCTGGACTTGCAGAGCCGAACTCAGTGTTATTTACATCCCGAATAGGCCCTTTTATAATTCGAAAACGGCACGGAAAAATGTATTACCATTGCCTCCTATGTTATAGTAATACTAGAAGCTGAGGACATAAAGAAGCAATTGTAATTCAAATTTTGAATTATAAAAAGGCCCAGGTGTTTCAGATATCTTGAAGGTAAGTAGATGAGTTTCATCTTCATTCCTTGCTTCTGTATACAGACAGCTGCAGAGATATACAAAAGATGAAGAAAATCGCTTTCCTTTGTATTGCGCACTGCCAAGGAGTGGAATTCTCTGCCGGCGTCTGTATTTCCGAGCTCATAAAACCCGAATATCTTTAAAGTACGGGTGAATAGGCCTCTTCTGGGTAAGCTCGCTACATCCTCGACCGCAAGTTTTCCGAGCTAGATTGTGGCCAAGAGCGAACCCATTCTTAATAAAATAAAATAGGCAGTTGGACTCGCGCACGAAGGTTTCCGTACCATTACCTGTAAAACCGGCCAAGTGCGAGTCGGACTCTATAAAAACCATTATCTCTATAAAAACTGCAAAAAAATTAGGTTTGTTATATTGGTGCCCCCTTAAATATTTAATTTATTCTACTTCTTAGTATTTGTTTTTATAGCAGCAATCGCCAAAACCTCTCTTTTGCACAAAAGTTTTTTTGTATGGCACCAAAGCCATACAAAAAAAACTTGTATGGCACCAAAGTTTATTTGTGACAAATAAACTCATCAATTTTGTCCTATTTTAAACGAACCACATTTTAAAATAGGCCCATCTTTGTACTCGTATTCAGCAAATAAATGATTTGATTTGAAATACATCATATGTAAAAATTTCAACTGTCTAACTATCACCGGTCATGAGATACAGCCTCGGACAGACTTTCTGTAAAAACGAGCAAAAAAAATCACGTTTTTTGTATGGGAGCCCCCTTAAATATTTATTTTATTCTAGTTTTTAGTATTTGCTGTTATAGGACACATAGAAATACATCATTTGCGAAAATTTCAACTGTTAACTATCGCGGTTCATGAGACACCTGGTGACAGACGGACGGACGGTCGGACAGCGGAGCCTTAGTAATAGGGTCCCGTTTTTTCTCTTTGGGTACGGAATCCTAAAAAAGATACCTTACGACCACTATGAAAAAGGATGAAGTTATTTCACGAAATATTTTAGGTATTTTGTCTATATTAATATAGTTTTGTCAAGTAAACGGTTACGCTTAGTCATGATTTTAAAATTGTATGTTTTGTTATAGACAACTTCATCGTTATCCAGTAGTGGTGGTCAGGTATCTCTGCGGCTGTGTGAACGTTGCTTAGCCTCACTGATCGGTTCAGATCAGCGGGCGCCACTGGAAAGACTGATGGACTGTATTACAGACTAACCGCCTAACACGGCCACCAGTTTCTCACCAAGATTGAATTAATTTCTTTCACATAAGTACGTTAATTATGACATTTGTTTGATGAGAGAAATAAAAATCTTCATTTATTTTTATGTTAATGGAATAAAATGTTCAAAGTATCATTAAGCGGCTGAAACTAACCCAAACATCACAAGGTTTACCATAGAAATGTAAAACTATGATGTTCAAACTAATTTTGGCAGCAGTCCAGTCTGTTAAGTGTTCTCCTGTAAACTGGTACTTAAAACCAACAGGAACATACTCAGACATTGTGTTTTAATAATTTAAAGTGCAAGTTTACTTGTTTGTCCTTCCTTTGCGTAGTTCGTGTTGTAAAGAAGCTATGGGTCTAATAAAGTACGTAGTTTTTGAATTAAAGTATTGTAAGCAGTAAGTATTTGAAAGTTTAATATTTCTTAGACATTTTGTATGCTTCGAAAACTTGATGAGGACATTGTATGTTCAACAAACACCTATTACACTCTAGGGCAGGGGTTCCCAATCTTTTTCAGTCCGCAGTGCACTTACAAGTACAGAATTTTATCCCGGCGGCTTTACCTAGCTAGCTAGTCGAAAAAGATAGGTACAGTTGAAAGAAATAGGTACAATGATACTAGTTAGGTAAAAAGGAACAAAAATTTAAATACTAACAATTTGAAGCTGAGTTTTTTATTTATTTGATTGCTTGAGTTTTGTTTTTAATTGCTCTATAGCAATAAGGCCGCCGCATTGTACACTAGATGATGAACATTTTGTTTGTTTTATTGTTATGTTTTTTGTGTGCAATAATGAGTATTGTATTGTATTGTATTCAATTTTTTAGAATACCTGTTACGTCCTAACAAAGGATAGGCGTCAATTTTGTTTATGAAACGTGTATTTTTACAAGTAAATGCAAATTACCAAAATTATTGCGTTTGTCCTCTAAAATATCCTGTAGAATCGTCCTTTTCTTTCCATACAAAAGAAAACTAAATGTATGGAATAACTCATTTTTACTTTTTAGTAGGAAAGATGGTCCCATAGAAAAAGTTGTTCGTAATCATGGGAAGATTCATCCCTCAAAGTTTGTCGAATGTTTTCAATTTCACCCTGTAGACTGTAAAAAGGTGGCCAGTTACCGGGTAAAACACCCGGGCACACCCGTTTCCCTCTTAAAAGTGGTGGAAGACCCTAAGGGACTTTTTCAGTTCCTGGAGGAGCTGGGGTAGCTAGACTGACAGCCGTCCTAAACAACCAATCACGCAAAATAAGCGCAAGTTGACGTCGAGTTGCGGAAACCAGCCTGTCTTACAATTACAATTACATACATACGCTCACGCTCATAATCCCTAACGGGTTTGGCAGAGCATCAGTGATTGTTGAACCAATAGATGCCAAGTTTAAAACAACTTGTGGGGGTTAACAGATGGAACAAGTTGCATAAGGTATATATTTCGCCCATTGTACAGCAAAACCCTCACGCAAAATAAGCGCATGTTGATGTCGAGTTTTAGGAACCAGCCCATCTTAAAATTAAACATCTAACAATTAATTCAACAGACGTGACTTGGGTTAGAAGCTTTATGACCAACATCCGCGATGACAGTTAAAAAAAAATATTAATCCTTACTAATATTATCAACGCGAAAGTTTGTAAATATGGATGTATGTATGTATGTATGAATGTTTGTTCCTCTTTCACGTTCAAACGTCTGGACCAATTTTGATAAAATTTGGTATGGAGGTAGCTGACACCTTGGATTAACACATAGGCTACATAATTTTCCCAAATTCCCACGGGAACGAATTCCCGGGCAAAAAGCTAGTATAAAATCCTCCTACCGAAGTCCGACGCCAAACAGCTTGCTGTGTTAAATCGGTGCGTGGGAGTACCAGTGCCTTAATTGGCATTTTCTGGGTTAACTCGCTCCATCGTCGACCTCATCTATGACCTTGGTCAAGATTGGGGTCAAGAGTTAACCCATCTCATAATAAAAATAAAAATAAAAGAATAAATCCAGCCCTGTGGTCTCACAGTTCGCGAGCTCCACACGTTTGATTTATTCATTCCAGCATGATAAGATGGCCGCCACCGGAGTGCAGGTGTTGCCAGCTCAGCGGAACAAAGGGCCTTGGTATCCCTGACGCAAGGAACCTGTTTGTTTAAATGGAATAATTTTGTTATCATCCTTACTAATATTATAAATGTGAATGTAAGTTTGTTTGTTACGCTTTCACGCCTAAACTACTGAACCGATTTTGATGAAATGTGGTATAGAGATAGATTAGACCTTGTAGTATGATATCGGCTATATTTTATCCCACAGCTGGGTACGATATAACCTGTAGTCCACGCGGGCGGATAGCTAGTATTACATAGTTTCAGATGCGTTGTGGTAGGCAAATTGTGTAATTTATCTGTTTGTAAATGATAGAAAAAAAGGCCTCCCCCTTTTCCCATCCAGAGGAAGAAAAATGATAGATAACACTATTCAAGAAAGCCGCGTTCAAATGTCTGAAGGTGTGATTGTATCATATCAGCCTATTGCAGTCCACTGCTGAACATAGGCCTCCCCCAAGGTGCGCCACTTTGCACGATCCTCCGCTGTTTTCATCCAGCCACTACCCGCTATCTTCTTTAGGTCATCTGACCATCTGGCTGGGGGGCGTCCTACACTACGTTTGCCAAGACGTGGTCTCCATTCCAAGACGTGGTCTCCACGTGGTCTCCAGTGATTGTATCATTATCCTATTAATATTTTAAATGCGAAAGTTTGTGAGGATGTATGGATGTTTGTTACTCTTTTACGCTCAAACGGCTGGACCAGTATTGATGAAAGGTATGGAGGTAGCTGACACCCTGCAGTAACATATGCTACATAATTTTCCCAGATTCCCAAGCGAACGAAGTCCTAGGCGGAAAGTTAGTATTAGGTACATAGTTACATTTGTGGTGGGGTAAGTAAGTTATGTAATTTATCCGATTGTAAGTGATATTATTATTATAGAAAGCCGGTTTAGATGTCTGAAGGTGTGATTGTATAAGGTTTAAATATACTGGGTGAAAAAGAACCTCCTAGCTATATTCAAAATCTTGAACCAGTAAGTATCACTCAAAGAACACATTTATGAAAAAAAAAATTAAAATATTTTTTCAATGGGAATCGTTAATTTTTTGCCTAAACGTAGACATTACTCCTACACGAGTAATGACGCGAGGGGTGCGGGTAGCGCTCGGGGGGTGCGCCCGAGTGGTGTCTACGTTTATGAAAAAAAATCCCCCCACCACAAAAAAAATATAAAAAATAAAATAAAAAAAATATAAAAAGTGTTCAGTAAGTGATACTGGTTCAGGATTTTCAATAAAGCTAGGAGGTTCTTTTTCAACCTGTATTAACCAGAACTTAAAATTCAGGTTTAGCACTTGCTCGTCTGAAAATTATAGCCCTCCATGTATCTCGGGTATGGTTTTATAACTTCTCAAACATACTTCTTTTGTATGAAAAATTGTGCAATATCCCTAGACCGTGTTGATGTGTGTATTTGCCTGAATGTTTTAAAGCTGTAACGCAAACTTTCTACGTCAAGTTCGTTAATATTTTAAACGCACGAAAAAGAGGGATGTTATAAGTTTGGCTGCTATGTGTATGTGTCTGTCTATCTGTGGCACCGTAGCTTAAACGGGTCAACCTATTTGGATGTGGTTTTTTAATTTAAAAGCAGGTTTTGTCGCGGCGGTTCTTAGTTTTTAACCGACTTCAAAAAAGGTGAGACCACCTCTGGGGTATATTCTTTCAAACAAAAAAAATTTCATTTTTTGTTTGAAAGAATATACCCCAGAGGTGTTCTCAAGTCAGGATCTTATAATGAAATCTCAGAAAATTCGGTGGCAAACTTAAAAATAATAATTAAACCGACTTCAAAAAAGCAAAGAATAAAGGCAACATCACTTAATAGTATGCTGCGTAGTATCTAGGATCTATTTGAAGTCGGTGACATGACAATTGCCAATAAAAATAAGTTTATTCGCACTGACTTCATACAGATCGGTAGGTAGGTACTACTACGTTATCGAAATAAGAAGCCAGTAAGTGGCGCAAGTGGTGATAGCCCAGTAATGAACCAGACTTGTAATCGGAAGGTCGCAGGTTCAAATCCTGGTGCGGGCCTGTACCACTAGATTCGTCTTTTCGGATTTATGTATGTATTTCTAATTATCACTTGCTCAACAGTGAAGGCCAGCGTGGTGGACTACGGCCTAACTCCCCTTCATGTTTCGAAGAGAGGCCCGTGCCCCTCGGTGAGACGTATATGGGCTGGTGAAAAAAAATTAAAATCACCCAGAGCAGGTTTCCTTATGACACCGACGGCCGGTTTGGTCGAGTGGTAGTGACACGCTGCCTCTTGATCGGCGAGTCCTGGGTTCGATTCCCAGTCGGGGAAAATATTTATGTAAAAAACAAATGTTTGTTCTCGGGTCATGGGTGTTTGTGTTTGTCTTTGTGTGTTCCAAGGGACCCACGACACAAGGGAAAACCTTAATGTGGGCCTTTGAGTGTGAAGCGTTTATTTATTTATTTATATTTTCCCTCAGAATAGACAAGAACTAAAAAATATTAAAAAAAAAAACATTGTTAAGAAAGTTAAAGTCTATCGTCAGGTATAACTACTCCCATAAGGCCTATAACCTGTAGCGTCACGTTCTTGAACTTCATACAATGTTTATTTTATTGCCATAACTTGTTATTACTACTACAGTGAAGAAACCTATTAATATTATACTCGTAAGTATAGACATGACGGCGTTATCTGACCGGTGGGACTCCCCCCTCTTTAAG
The DNA here is from genome assembly GCA_949987775.1 of Aproaerema taeniolella. Lineage (NCBI taxonomy): Eukaryota > Metazoa > Arthropoda > Insecta > Lepidoptera > Gelechiidae > Aproaerema > Aproaerema taeniolella. The sequence goes on along the minus strand of OX465255.1, from coordinate 15,951,741 downwards.
AGGTGGATCGAGGTCCACACGGTTATAAATCAAGATTCAAAAAAAGATTCAAAACGTTTATTTGACATACACACTACAACACAACAACAACAATGAAACAAAGGAATAAACAACACAAAATACAAATAATAACAACAAATTAAAAGAAATTAAAAAATAAATTAAAATTAATGACGTTGTGAAAGAGTAGCAAACAATGAAGTTGTGAAAGAGTCCTGTTTGTCATGCGGTGCGATGACAAACAGGACTCACCTCAGCATGTGTTGCAGCAGAAGCCGCAACGCTGGTTTTCAGTTGAGCCCCTAAATGAGTGTATGTGTCCTTCCCATCTAATATTATTCCTTATTCATATAATATTATAAACACGAAAGTTTGTTTGGATGTTTGCTACTCTTTCACGTTTAAACGGCTAGACCTATTTTGTCAAAATTTGGTATGTCACCCTTTGGCTGACACCCTGGATTAACACATAAGCCACATAATTTTTCGATAGTCCCTCGGGAACGAAGTCCCGTATATTATTGAAATATGTACCATACTAACACTAGTTTTGTAAAAAGAAACCGTATACAAACACTTTTATGGGCTTCGTCCGATATAAGTGATTTATTAACCACACCAAATGTGTTCATAAAAGACATCATTCACGGCCCATACAAAAAATACCAAAATTTTTAAAGTGGCGCCCAAAAAAGGTAAAGTTATTATTTCGAAAGAATATATTATTCTAAACATTTTTAGTATGATAGCTAAGCTGTACGACCATTACTAGATTTGTTCTTGACACTTATAAATCTGGATTTTAAATGTTCCGGCCACAGAAAATAGTGTTTCAGATTGTAATACAAAACATTTGTCGTATTAGGTTAAAGGCTTAAATTCTAGATTTAAAAATGCATTTAAGCTTGAAAATCCAGATTTTAAGCTTGAAAATCTAGATTTTTAGGCTTAAAAAAGGAAAATTCGTAAAGGTCGTAGAGCTTAGCTGTCATAATAAAAAATGTTAGGAATAATGTGTCCTTTTGAAATAATAACATTACTTTTTTTGGCCGCCACTTTTAAATTTTGGTACGTTTTGAATGATGTCCTTTCAAGCTAGATCGTCTGAAGTTTTTTTTTTCATCTTTCTTATGGAATGTTGTTCAGTTTCGTGGGCTGATTCACCTCCTTAATTTTTCTTAAAACCAATGTCAGAGGCCATTGTGCAGATTGAAAACTCTGACACCAGGGTTAGCCAAGTTCGCCACTCTCTTATCTACACAATAAAAAGAAGAGTGAAATAAATAATAATAAAAATAAAATTTGTTTATTTACTAGAGAAGAATTTTACAAAAATCAGTGTTGAGGCTTCTTTTAAGTAAAAATTTTACTTGTGTTAGAAGCCCCACTCTTCTACTATACATTATGTTATGTAAACAGTTTTATTTCGATAGAATTTGAACAAAATTAATTAAACTAAATATAAGATATAAAAAAGAAACTTAATATTAGTAATGCACATGTGCGTTATATGCGTGTGTGTCTGCTCGTGCGTATGCGTGTGTGTATGAGTGCATGTGCGTATGTGTATGAGTGTGTGTGTGTGCGTGTGTGTTTGTGTGTGTATATCTGTGGATGAATTTATTTATAAATGTTTGGTTTCTACTCATCTATTTTTATGAGTGCCTATATGTGAATAGAACTTTTAAAAGTAAATATTCTTTAAGCTCTAATGGAAGTGTAATTACATGTAAATTGGATGTCATGTTAGGATTATGAAAAATGCACAAGCGCCACCCTGACCTAACTAGAAGAAAGGTAATTAAAATGCTAATGTATCTCTGCCTTGACAATTTGTGGCTACTAATGTGCTTTTTTAACCCCTGACAAAAAAGAGTGTTATACGTTTGACGTGTGTATCTGAGTATACAGGGCTTTAAGAATAAGAATAGGAATAATTAATTTTTATCAATTGAAAAGAGGGTACATGAGAAACAGTGGTCGCCGCACTAAGTGTAGCTTGTATCGCGGCGGCCGGATTAAAATGGTTACCATGAGTTTAGGTAAATCTCTTTCAACCTCTCAGATGGTTAATCAGTCCATGAAACTGAACAACTTTCCCCAAGGAACATAGGTCAAAATATGAAAAAAAAAATTGATCTCCCATACAAAATGCTCTGATGAAGTTTGTATGGGAAATCAAAATTTTTTTTCGTATTTTAACCTACCATTGGGGGAAAGTTGTTCAATTTCATGGACTGATTAACCACTCGAGAGGTTGAAAGAGATTTACCTAAAGCCCTGTAATGCCCTGTATGTATGACTGTATCTTGTGTCTACACTTCAGGTTATATTATTATATACATACTTTATTGCACAAAAGAACAGGACATCACAAAAACATAAAAACACGGAAAAATGTACAATAGGCGGCCTTATTGCTAAACAGCAATTTTTTCAAGGCAACCGGAGACACTGTGGGGTTGGTGTTAGTTCCACTATGTAGATTGTCATTAATTTAGTCACTCAGAAGGTTAGGTCCCTATAGAATTAATTATCTGACTGACTCTAAAGTTTATACTACAGGAAAATGTTCCAATGAAAGATTCAATGCGGTTCACGAATATTACGCGTTTATTAAGTTTTCACATGTGTTGATTTATACAGATGTGTGGTGGACAAGGCGCGCTGGAACGACTGGAGAGCCGAGCGCCGCGCTGTTACGACTAGCTTACGTACTATGTATAGCTATACCCCTACAACACCAATGAAAGACATGATTTTTACACTAGAGTTCCATCAAGAAGCAACCAACACAAAGTATAAACTACATCAGCAGCACGATAACGACAAACTCGCGCTCGGCTCACGCTGAAACTTCACTTTGATTGCGCGAGGATCCCGCGCAAAGGCTTGCTCGCCCTATGGCGTTGTCAATGTTGACATTCTGACATAGGACCGCGGTGTCAATGTTGACATTCTGACATAGGACTGGTAGACACGTTGGAGAAAGCCATAGAAGACAAGGAAATAGCTCTGTGTGCTTTTCTCGATATCGAAGGGGCATTTGACAACACCCCAACCGATATCATAGTGCGCAGCATGCACAGTCGCAACATCGAGAATACCATCACTAGATGGGTAGACCACATGCTGCGGAATAAGATTGCGTCAACCAGCCTACTGGACACGACACTATGGTTCAAAATTACCAGAGGCTGCCCTCAGGGGGGAGTGCTCTCACCCCTCGAGTGGTCCCTGGTTGTTGACGGCCTGATATGCGAACTAAATGGAGCTCGGTTTGAGACTCATGGTTACGCAGATGATTTAGCGATAGTGATTGTGGGAAAATGCCCTAGCACTGTCTCTAACCTTATGCAAAGGGCACTATAAACTGTAGAGGATTGGTGCACTGAGAACCAATTGTCAGTCAATGCGGGTAAAACCATCATAGTGCCATTTACCAAGAAAAGGAGGCTTGAAACCCTAACGCCTCCTTCTCTTTTTGGTACCCCCATCTGCTTTTCCAAGGAGGCCAAATATCTAGGTATTATCCTAGATAACAGACTCACTTGGAACAAGCATGTAACTCACATTGTAAGGAAAGCTAAAATAGCAATGGGCGCGAGCAGCAGACTGGCTGGGATGCGTTGGGGCCTTAGCCCTAAAATAGTACTTTGGCTGTACACCACTGTAGTCAGACCAGTGGTCACCTACGGTTGTATAGCCTGGCTCAGAAAAACCCTTCAGTCTACCTATGTCACCTTACTTAATAAAATTCAGAGACTTGCCTGCCTTATCGCAACAGGTGCTCTCTCGTCCACTCCGATGATGGCAATGGAGGCGCTACTCAACCTGACTCCATTGCATATCCAAGTACAGATGGAAGCGAAAATGACACTAATACGCGCTAAAATAGCAGGCCGGACGAGATGGAAATTGTCTTTCATGAGAAATGCCTATGATGATCTCATGAAATTTCCCATCATTAGCATGGCCTCAGATGCAATGACCAAAGAATACAACTTTACCAAGCTATACAACGTTCTAATTGCAGATAGATCTGACTGGGAGGTAGGGGCTCCCGGTGATGTCAAACCCAATGACGTCGTCTGGTTCACGGATGGGTCCAAGAAGAACGGGGTGGCCGGAGCAGGCTTCGTTGGAGGCCGCCCCACGGCCAAGAAATTTGCTAATCTCGGGCCGTATTCCACCGTGTTTCAAGCCGAGATTTTCGCAACCATCGGCTGCGCTTACGAAAACATAAAAAGAGCGTACTCTGGTAGGAGAATCCTCATCTTCTCTGACAGCCAGGCCGCTCTGTTAGCCCTCAAGGCGAATATAATTAACTCTAAATTAATAAAAGAGTGCACCACGATACTCAACAGGCTTGGCACAAACAACCAAGTCACCCTTGGATGGGTGCCGGGCCACAGCGGTATCGCGGGTAATGAGGCGGCCGATTGCCTGGCCAAAGCCGGTGCAGAGAGTGCAACCATGGGACCTGAACCCATCTGTGGCATTCCTTCGTGCGCAATCAAACTTGCACTTAGACATTGGGGACATAGCGAAAGCAACAGGCTTTGGGCTCAGACCCCAGGACAAGTGCAGGCAAAATCGCTCATTAAGGGCTTCGACGAGAAATTGTCAAAGTCAGTGCGCGCAATGAACAAAGGCAACGTTAGAATTCTCACTAGGATTCTAACTGGCCACAATAAACTAAACAAACATCTACACAACATGGGCCTCACCGAGAACAAGTTGTGTAGATTCTGTCATGAAGCCGACGAAACGTCTCTTCATGTAATCTGTGACTGCAGCGCACTGCACTGCAGCAGGAATCGGTACCTTGGAGGCCACAACTTATCCTACCAAGATATTAAGGATGTGCCCGCTAAGGACATAGCCAGATTCGCGGTTGGCATAGGACTCCAAGACGTACTGTGATAACACAGAAGGGTACTGTTACAATAGATCTGTCAAGGTCGCAGTGACACGGGGGCTTGCACGCTTGACCCCAACCCTTCGAACCCCTTAAATAATAATAAATAGGACCGCGGTGTTGTCGCGGCGCTGTCACTATCGTACTAAGCCTGCAGGTTATACATTTCTTCTATGAAAGCCAGCCAAGCTTTAGCACACGATATAAGGGCCACGTCAAGGTCAACCAGTACCTATATGAGTGCAAGAGGTAATATTATGTGCTGCCGTGTGTACATGAGCGCAAAAGGTAAATACACTTTTTGATCACTGCTCTACAAAAGAGCATAGAAAATTATTTTTTCTTCAAGACTGTCAAGAGTGAATCCATTTTTTTAGTTTAAAAAAAAATTGTTTTTACAATACGAAAGGAAATAAATCTTCAAAAAGTTTAATCCTTTCCTGGTATGATACGAGTATTATTCAGCTTTCGTCTTAGCGTCGCGTCGCGATGTAAAAGAAGAAATTACTGGAATAAATAAGGGAATTGCATTCGTACATTCAATGATATTGTAAATAATTAAACATTTTGTATAATACCCGACGTTTAGGCCCTTACTACAAAAAATAAAACTAAAACTTATGTTTAATGTTTAAAAATATCTGTATGGACATAGATTTCTTTGCCTTTCCCGAAAGTGATAAATCAAAAAACTTGCTGTGTTCCATCGGTGCGTAGGGTAGGAGTACCAGTGCCTTTATAGGCATTTTCTGGGTTAACTCGGAGCGAGTTAGACCTCATCTTTGACCTTTTTGGTCAAGATTGAGGTCAAGAGTCAACCCTTCTTGTAATAAAAAAAAGACATTCTTAAAGTGGTGTATTGATATTTTGTGATCTTCTTCTTGTGGTAGGCGAGTGATAGCCCAGTGGTAGGCGAGTGGTAATGAGCCAGACTTGTAATCCGAAGGTCGCGGGTTCAAATCCTGGAGCGGGCCTGTACCACTAAATTCGTCTTTTCGGATTTATGTACGGATTTCTAATTATCACTTGCTCAACGGTGAAGGAAAACATCGTGATGAAACCCGCCCGTTCAAGAAAATTCATTTTCAAAAGACAAGCGGTCCACCAACCCGCATTAGGCCAGCTTAGTGGACTATGGCCTAAAAAGAATAGAATAGAATACATTTTTATTCAGTAACAGTTAAATCCCCTTCGTATGTTTCGAAGGGAGACCCGTGCCCCTAGGTGGGGACTTATATGGGCTGCTTAGAGAAAGAGAGAGCTTCTTCTTCTTATCAAGTGTAGGTATAGTCAAGTGTGTGGCGAACTTGGCTAATTCTGGTGTCAGAGTTTTCAAACCGCACAATGGCCCCTGACTTGGTTTTAACGACCGTAGTCAATCGACAACAGCCGGGACCGACAGCTTAACGTGCCCTCCAAAGCACGGAAACGCTCTTGATAAATTGCCTCTTTGGTACCCATCAGGTTCCCTGCCTGGTTTTGTGATAAAGCAGGTATTGCTTCTAACTTTTAAATGGCTGAACCAATTTAAACAAATATAGCTAAAGAACCATTTCGATTAAATCAGCTTTCAAACCAAAAAAAACACCTCAAAATCAATCCACTCGTTGTTACGATGCCACAAACATACATACGTACGCACCCACATCAATTTTTTTTTTATTCCAGCACGCACCTTGCCAATTCACACCTGATTTTAATTTTCTTGGTACGATACCTACGTGAGAACAGAATTGTTATGTGCCCTTACGTAACGGTAGATTTGATATGTTGACATGTAATAAATCAATCAATTTCTATTATTTAATGGGAATTGACAATGGCAATTATTTTTTTGACATGTTTTGCTTTTCATTTTGACTAATGATTTTACCTTATAATAATTAATGTTTAATTTGTTTATAATTTGTAATGTTTGCATGTTGGCCTGTCTAAATAATTGTAACATCTTTGTGTATTACCATGTTTATTGCAAATAAATAACTATGAATAACTATGACTATGTAGCTAAAATATGGATTGACAATGGCAATTATTTTTTTGACATGTTTTGCTTTTCATTTTGACTAATGATTTTACCATATAATAATTAATGTTTTAATTTGTTTATAATTTGTAATGTTTGCATGTTGGCCTGTCTAAATAATTGTAACATCTTTGTGTATTGCCATGTTTAATGTAAATAAATAACTATGAATAACTATCACTATGTAGCTAAAATATGGAGTTGCATGCCTTTTTTGCGTTTTTTGAAAATAAATTTAAATATTCTTAACTTATTCCTCTTTTTTTGGGGGTCAAAAAAGTACGTAAATTCTTAGAGCAGATACATTAGCATTTTATTTACCTTTCTTCTAGTTTGTGCCATGTGGTAATCGATTGAAAATAACACCACTCCATTTCTTACCGTGGGTGTCGTAAGAGGTGACTAAGGAAACACAAATGAGACCTGCCTCCTATTTATCCACCCCAGGAAACGACACTTTAATTTGTTCTGAATCTGAGGGGTGGCGTCCTATGGTCTCATACGGTGTGGTAGGGCCGTATGAGACCATAGGACGCCTATGAAGGGCCGTCTGGTTCGCGATCACCCTCCTACCGAAGTCCAATGCCAAACAGCTTGCTGTGGTCCGTCGGTGCCTGGGAGTACCGTGCCTTAATAGGCATTTTCTGGGTTAACTCACTCCATCGTCGACCTCATCTATGACTTTGGTCAAGATTAAGGTCAAGAGTTAACCCATCTTATAGTAAACTAGCTTTCCGTCCGCGGCTCCACCCGCGTGGACTTCAGGTTATATCGTGCCCAACTGTGGAATAAAATGTAGCTTATGTCCTTTCCCAGGCTCTAATCTATCTTTTTACTGAATTTCATCAAAATCTAATCGGTAGTTTAGGCGTGAAAGACGGACAGACAGACAGACAGAGTTACTTTCGCATTTATAATATTAGTAAGGATATAAAAAAAGGTCAGGGTTGGCGTACTGTTTTTTCAGGTACTGATTTTTATTATAATATATCATTGAAATGTGTAACAAGAATTCCATTTCGCGTAGAAAGTAAGACTGCAAAGTTTGGTAATAATAACCTAGGTATAAATTTTACCGGCTTTTCTCGCACGGCATAGTGTGAATAGTGGTCCTGTTCGCACTTTTATTTCCCGTAAATATTAGTTTAGTTCGTAATAAATGTAGTGAGTTGAGGTACTGTGCAGTTTATTTGCTAAGTATCAAAAGTTGTACAGGGTGTAAGGGGCAACTTAACAAATACTTGAATAGTGGAATCTTTTCAATAGAATATGATCGGCTAAGTACAAGTATTTTTTGTTCGCGGAAGCGTCAAGTTTCATAAGTTTTCGCAATTTACCGACTTTGGTGCTACGCGATGTACCGGAACTCGCGCCCTGAATGCAATTAACAGTTCTGGTTTTCTTGTTTTACGCTGTTGTCAAAATGGAGCGTCATAAAAAATATATAATAATTCAAAAGAAATGTTCACTGGAAAATCATTCAGAACGAAGGTCTGAACTCAGAGTTTCATTTTATGCTAATAAGCTGTACTTTACAACCTGTATATTGTTTAGGCGGTACCTTTGTTTGGGCGTTGGAAGGTTTTCCTAGTGTTATGGGGCAACAAACATCCGCTTTCTACACAAATGTTTGCACCGACCGCGAATCGAACCCACTGTGGATTCAGAGGCAGCGCTACCAGCCACTGTACTGATGCGGTGTTTGTCAATTTCCTTGAAGATGTTAAATTTGCCCACGTCGTCGTCCGTCAAAGCTAAAATAAAATAAAAATATTCCAGTCAAACATCTGGAGCAATCAACAGCTAATTGCTTTAGTAATAAAAAGGGATTCTAAGTGTATTCTATCTAACTTACACATTGAGCACAAACATGATCCGGCCTCTTTAGGTAACTTTTTCACAGATTAATCACTAGTGAATTTCCTATTACTTAATTTTTAAAAAAATTTAATCATATCGTTTTAATTTATTTGAATTAAGTAAATTTGAGTTAATTTTTAATTAAGTTTGCGCTCGTAGCCTAGTGACGCTCGCTGATCTCAACCGATGAGTGAGGGTAAGCAACGTATACAGAGGCAGGGAACCTGATGGGTGACCAAAGTGGCAATTTATCACGCGCGTTTCCGTGCTTCGGAGGGCAAGTTAAGCTGTCGGTCCCGGCTTTTTTCGATTGACTACAGTCGTTTAAACCAAGTCAGAGGCCATTGTGCGGTTTGAAAACTCTGACACTAGGGTTCGTCAAGTTCGCCACACACTTGACTATACCTACACGATAAGAAGGAGCAAAAGAAGAAGATTTTAATTAAGTTAAATACTACTTAGTGGTCATAATACTAATACTACAAATCTAAAATGGTAAATTACTATTTTGTCGACATCTCGGCTCCAAAATTGGAATAAAATGTCGCAGTTATGGCCGGTAAAGTGGACTCAAAACGGACGCAGATTTTAAGCCCTTAGTGCATGCCGCAGCATTAAATGAGTACTCCCAATATAACCCAATCATGGAAATGTCAGTGCATTTTCAGACAATCACGTCACATTTTACGGCAGTTGAATTTTAAATTGCATTGACTCGACGAATCCCAAAAATATTACAAGTGGCATGGCATAAAATATCCATAAATGGCATAAAAATTAACCCCCGAAAAAAAAGATGGGTGTTATGAGTTTGACGTCTGTATCTGTATCTATCTATCTGTATGTCTGTGTATCTGTGTGTCTGTCTGTGGCATCGAAGCTACAAATAAACCGATTTTGATGCGGTTTTTTTTGTTTGAAAGCTGCCGTAATCGAAATGGTTATCGAATGGTTATTTGACCAAAATTGGTTCAGTTGTTTTAAAGTTATAAGCAATCGAATGTCGGGGAAGACACAACATTTTTAAATTATAAACTAATAGGGTTACTGCTATTGTCTACCTATACTAATGTTATAAAGAGGAACGATTTGATTGTTTGTTTGTTTGCATTGAATAGGTTCCGAAACTATCGGACTGATTTGAAAAATTCTTTCACCATTAGAAAGCTACAATATCCCCGATGGACATAGGCTACATAATTTTTCCAAATTTCTACGGGAACGAAGTCCCAGGCGGAATACTAGTTTCAAATAAGTTTGTTATAAAAAGCTAACTATAAGGAGGGCTTGAATCCAGCTTAAAGCTGTGGCCATTCCAAACCGTAATATCTACAGACTAAAAATAGTTTGTAGTATAACGTAGAATACTAAAACAGTTCCTAAATATTGTGCCTAATGTTCTTAATAATTGTCCCTAATGTTTGGGAAATAAACAAATTTTGATTTGATTAAATGGAATATGTGAGTCCCCGGCAGAGTAGAATAGGACCACCCTTTTTCTTACCGAGGTGTCGTACAAGGCGACTAAGGTCAATATGCAAGCTAGTTCATCTGCACACAGAGAAGGAAAACTCTGCAATTATATCAAAACCCTCGCCAACCCGTCTGCCAAGCGTGGTGAGTATGGCATTTACCCCTCATGTTATTGAGGGAGGCCCGTGCCCCAGCAGTGGGGACGTATATGGGCTGATGATGAAATGGAATAGCGTGCGAAGAAAGAGTCAATAACAAGCCACCGGTAGTATTTTGGTAGCTTTGCTTACATCCAAGGTTTTTAAACAAATCGCTTGATACCGTAAAACTGAATCACAGAATCGCATTAGGAGCGACCACTGTGATGTAAACTAAGGGGAGAGATGCCAAGTGGGCAAAAAATTTGCTAAAAGCAGCTCATTGTTATACTTCTGGTTTTGCAAATTACTGCTATTATTGTTCAACACTGCTCATTACTGAATTGAATAATAAAGCAGCTAATCATTCAATAACATTTTAGTAGGTTATTCTTTCTTACTCTTATCGCATATAAATATTTTTCGAACAATAGGAAATTCCACAAATGTTTTCTATAACACAATTGTTTGGAATAGAATTGTATGGTTGGCCAGCCTTTTTACTGACATTAAGATAATATTGCTTTGTTAGATTATAGGAAGCGGTGATAGCCAGTTGGTAATCAAATCCTGGTGTGGGTCTGTTCTGTACCACTAAATTCGTCTTTTCGGATTTATGTACGGATTTCTAATTATCACTCGCTCAACGGTGAAGGAAAACATCATGATGAAACCCGCCCGTCAAAGAAAATTAATTTTCGAAAGACGAGCGGTCCACCAACTCGCATTAGGCCAGCGTTCGGGACTATGGCCTCAATACCTTTCGTATTTCGAAGGGAGGCCCGTGCCCCTCGATGGGGACGTATATGGGCTGGTAAAGAGATTATATGTCGTCCTTTCACGCTGGACTGGGAGTGAAAGACAAACTAAGAAAAAAAAAGCGAGAATATTGTTGTAAGTATTATGGGCAAAAGACTGACAACCTCTTACCGTTCTACATCATGTTTCATCTAATAACCCTCAGAATTTATGTCAAAAGTGGCATCAAATGGTCCCAGAATGCTCTTCCCACCCCGTTAGAGATTATTATAGGGCCTTACCAGTAAGGTATTTATCTTTGGGCCTTATGCCTGATAATAAATGATTTTATTATTATTATTATAGGCATGAGCGTATGTGTAAGTTGTCGCCACGCGTGTACCCAATCATCGCCTCTCGACTCTCCATCTCTCCCATAAGTTTACATCTCAGTGGCACCTAGCAGAGCCGGACAAGACTAATGTTCCGTAATCTAATTGAATTATGTCACGTGGACACGGGGAACTGTCTCAATTTGGACTAATTTATAACAGTATACACCTACTGGTTTACTAACAGGCTCTAGTTACGTCTGTGATGGGCTGCTTCACTCATCCCGAGTGATAAACTGTTTTTAGCTGCGGATGGTTGGGAAAGATTCAACCTCTAATGACCCGTTTGCGAATAGTTTGACGAAATTTTTTCAAAGTAACTTCGGTTTCATACATATTTTATTTTATATTCATGAGCTAAAATATACACATCAACACGGTCTAATGATATTGCACGATTTTTCATACAAAAGAGGCCTGTTTGAGAAGCTATAAAAGCATACTCGATATACATGGAGGGCTATAGCCTCCATGTATATTTGAGACGAGCAAGTGCTAAACTTGAATTTTCAATTCTAGTCAATAAATTTTGTTTTACTTGAAATTTGTGAAAACGTGACGGAAACGAAAACGAAAATGCACTTTTTGCTTGCTTTTTGTACGAAAATTGTCGAATTTAAGCAAATTTTTTTTCATTTTCATCACGTTTTCACAAATTTTAAGTAAAACAAAATTTATTGACTAGAATTAAAAATTCAGGTTTAGCACTTGCTCGTCTGAAAATTATAGCCCTCCATATATCACGAGTATGCTATTGTAGCTTCTCAAACAAACCTCCTTTGTATGTAAAATCGTGCAATATCCCTAGACAGTGTTGATGTGTGTATATTGATAGCAATTACTACACATACGCATTAACTACAGACTATGCATCAGTATTGAACCACTTATTATTCTACTAGCATTCTGTCCGGGACTTCGTTCCCGTGGGAACTCGGGAAAATTATTAAGCATATGTTACTTAGGGATAAAGTAGCATTCTAATAGTGAAATAATTTTTCGAATCGGTCCAGTAGTTTCGGAGCCTATTCAATGTTCACAAACAAACAAACAATCAAATCTTTCGTCTATAAGATATTAGTTTAGAAATAATAAAAAGTACGTGTAATATAATTATAATAATATGATACGTTATGTAAGTGTAATAATATGTAAAAGTATCAATTACTTACTACTTAAATATTATTATTATACTTGTATACACGGAAGCACATCAGGCAATACATGTTGACCTTGACGTCGCCCTTATCTCGCACGTAATAGCGCTGTCTTTCGTTATGCAAATGGGTAACCTGAACGTGCTGCTGTTTGTACATATTAATAACGTCATCGGCCCGGGTCTCAAGTAAATTTGAACTTGTTGTACGTATCAGCAAAACAGTTATATATCTGGAAGGTACTAATGATAAGCAACTTAAAAATATAAAACACTTGTATGTTTAAAGTTTATTTACAGAGGGCCCCGTTGGCAGACACAAAGATTTGAAACTGTATTTTTCTTAAATTAATGGCTTTACAGGAAAAAACAAGACACATTTGTGAGGTACTAATGCAATAGTATCAGAATATATTGAAATAAATGATGTAGGTCATACATAAGGGACAGGGCCCTGTTGGCGAACGACTTCTTTTTTAGGCCTGTAATTGTGTAACGATTTAGGTACTAATTACAAGCATATTAAATTTGTAAGGTAGAAATGGATACTGATCGATGGTCAGTCTAAAACTTCTACAACGAAGGGCCCCGTTGGGTATACGTACATTTGTTTTAGTGATGTTTTGTTATTTGTCTTGTATCGTTAACTGTAGAGGTCGTATTTGAAATGCCTTTTGCCAAAGGTTTGAACTTCAAACAGATTCGGGTCATTTCGCTCTTTTTTGATATTCAAGTGACACACACTTCTCGTAGCTTCATTTCAGAGTGGTTGTTTCTTCTCATAAATTACTAGCATTCCGCTCGGGACTTTGTTCTTGTGGGAATTCGGGAAAATCATGTATCCTATGTCCATCACGGATAATGTAGGATTCTAAAGGTTAAGGATTTTTTTTAAATCGGTCCAGTAGTTTCGGAGCCTATTTAATGCAAACAAACAAACAATCAAATCTTTCCTCTTTATAATATTACTAGCATTCCGCTCGGGCCTTCGTTCCCGTGGGAATTCGGGAAAATGATGTAGCTTATGTCCATCGGGGATAATGTAGCTTTCTAATGGTGAAAGAATTTTTCAAATCGGTCCAGTAGTTTCGGAGCCTATTCAATGCAAACAAACAATAAAATCTTTCCTCTTTATAATATTAGTATAGATTAGATATAGACTAAAAGTCAATTCCTCTTTTGCCCTCATTTTATCCTCCCAACTACCCCTCTCGCTATTATACACCCGCAAAAAGAAAATGTAATGTCTTCTTTCCATCGTTTCTTATTGTGTAATAGAATTCCGTTTTATTAAATGTTATATATTTCTCAATTTCGCAACCTGAACGGATAAAATGGTCACCGTAGTCATTACACTGCCATTCCATTGATTTAACAGAGTAGCCGCTCATCTCTGCAAACCGATAGGAAATAGCACCTTCTTGTTTTTTGTGTTATTTTTTTTATATTATAAGATGGGTTAACTCTTGACCTCAATCTTGACCATAAGGTCAAAGATGAGGTCGTTATTGTTTTTTTCATGTAAATTCTATGTTTGTATTGTAGTGTCTTTTGTCTACACTAATATTTTAAAGAGGAAAGATTTGATTGTATATTTGTTTGCATAGGCTCCAAAAGTACTGAACTGATTTGAAAAATTGTTTTACCGTTAGAATGCTACATTATCCCTGAGTAACATAGGCTACATAATTTCTCCGAATCCCCATGGGAACGAATGCTAGTGTTGAAAAAATATTTTGAATCTCGGTCGTATGAAATCTCAAAATGCTTAACAAATGTAGGGATAACAAATTTAAAACCCCGCCTGGGTATAATGTGCTCTGGAATGTGGTTTCGCTTGGTTGCATGTGCATTGTGCATTCATAACTCATGATTTAAGCCTTGTGAATTCCCCCACCTGCACATATGTAATTAAGTAAATCCTGTTTAAGTTTATTTAAATAATTAATTTTTTGTTTCATTGTGGGCAATATTTAATCTCTCAGTCATCTTTACTAATATTATAATGAGGAAAGATTTGTTTGTTTGCATTGAATAGGCTCCGAAACTACTGGACCGATTTGAAAATTTCTTCCACTGTTAGAATCCTACATCATCCGTGATGGACATAGGGTTCATGATTTTCCGGAATTCCCACGGAAAAGAAGTCCCGGGCTGAATGCTAATTATTAAATCAAAATATTAAATATTATATTATTTCGTATTTAATTAATAATTCGTGCTAATTATTAAATCAAAATATTAAATATTATATTATTTCGTATTTGTACATCATTTCAAAATAAACAAGGTTATGATACACTCAGTTGCATAAACGCCCATTAAAGTTAAGATACTTTAAATGTCATACTGTCACTTTTCCGTCTTGCTGAGGAAAACAAGGACGGCATAACATTTAAAAAAGCTTTAACTTTAATGAACGTTTCTTCAACTACGTGATAGCCAATTATCCGCCGGTCCTGCGATTAGTCTCCTTTCGTTTCTCTCAAGGGTTAGCTGGGAGAAATCTTTGTAAGGTATATATAAAATATAAAAATAAACGCTACACACTCAAAGGCCCACTCTAAGGTTTTCCCTTGTGTCGTGGGTCCCTCGGAACATACATAAAGACGGACACAAACACCCATGGCCCGAGAACAAACATCTGCTTTTTACACAAATATTTGTCTCGGCTGGGAATCGAACCTAGGACCCGCCGATCAAGAGGCAGCACCGCTACCACTCGACCAAACCGGCCGTCAAAATATAATAAGCTCGTATAAGCTCGCCTTTGTACACACGGCAGCACATCAGGCTAAACATGCAGACCTTGACATTGCCCCTATTTCGCTCGTAATACCGCCGACTTTTGCAGCGAAAAAGGGTAACCTGACGCGCTGCTGTCCGTACATTAAGTTTTCTTTTATTCATCTCTTTTGTTTAGTACTTTTGATTATGTGCAATAAAGTGTTTACTTACAAAGATACATTATTATAATTTTAGAAAATCACAGCTCTAAAAATTAAATAACAATTTAGAAAAAACACTACGTTTTACCTCATTATCCTTACCAGGGCCAGGGCCCCGATTCTGTAACGTAAGTTGTGTGTCTATAGAATGGAGGCCATTCTATCTGTTCAGGAGGCGAAATTGAGAACTATTAAATTTTTACATACTTGCTAACAACCACTCCGACCAGCAGCGCCTCCGCCAACTGAACGTAAAGTTGCAAACTACCTGCAACTGGAAATTCAGTTGGCGGTGGCGCCACCAGTCAAAGCAGCCGTCATTAGATGTATGAAATTTGGATAGTTCTCAATTTCGCCACCTAAACGGATAAAATAGACATCGACACACAACTGAAGTTACAGAATCGGGGCCCAGTAACTATGCCTATAGCAAGAAGTCATTTAAATATTCATCGAATAAAAAGCCGCTGTGAAATCAACCTGGCAACCAAGCGTCCGCTCACAGCCTCTCATTAATTTTTCACTGCCTTGTTCTGAAAATGTTGCTGAAGGATGTGTTCCGTTGTTAAAGAGTTTGGTTATGTGTTTATTGCAGAGTAGAATCATTAAAAATATTCGTGTACTAGCTTTTAGCCCGGGACTTCGTTACCTATGTCACCTACTGATAAGAGAGCTTTCTATTGGTGAAAGAATTTTTGAAATCAGTCCAGGAGGTTTACCATGATCGCTTAACGCGATCCAATTTAAGACCTAAACAAGTCTGCCACGCTTATTCGTACCATGATGGCTTATAAGCGATTCAATTTTAGCGCTGTTGCGATTCAAAGGCAGACCAGCGACAATTTATGTAGACATTTAAAATGGACCGTAGACAACCGTGCAGTTCAAAAGCAGCGCCATCATGGTACCATTTTAAAAAGGAAGTGACTCCGCTGCCGGTACCGGCAACGACGAAAAATTGGAACGGTTGCCGGAAGTTACTGTCAGTTTCAATTTTTGACGTTTTTGACAGCTGACATGAGTTGATTTTGTGTTCTTATCGGGGTCTGTGCTTTGATGCGTTGGTGATTATCTAAGATTGAATTTGCGAATATTCCTAAATCACTATCGGAAATGTATTACTTACATTCGACTTTGATTTTCAGATAAAACTAGTTGTCACATCGAGCTATAGTTAAAACTAGCTATAGTTAAAACTCCTCCCCCGCGGAAATTATATCGGGGCAGAAACTGTAGGTTAGGTTAGAACTGCGACCCCCAACGCACGAGCCGAGCGAGCGAAGCGAGCGTGCCGCGGCAGCGGCCGGCGATGTGCCAGAAATGACTGTGGTTGCGTTAAGCGGTTGTCGCAGTTCCGCTCGGTTAGGTTAGGTTGTTTTGTAGGTTTCATATATTTCCGGTAACATATAACATAGCAGCACATCATTGAGTACCTATCTACTATTATTATTACCTATCATTTAAGTTTTATAATGATTTATATCGTCTATCGGTACCGGCAGCTGTTCTAGGAGCCGGTACCGGCAGCGGAGGCACAGCCTTTTAAAAAACATTCCAATTGCGAAGCAGTTCAAAGATGGATCCTAAACAGAAATGCTTTTAAACGATCGTGGTAGGTACCCAGTAGTTTCTGAGTTTATCCGTTACAAAAATACAAATAATATTTTTTTCTTTATACAGGGCTTTAGGTATCTCTCTTTCAACCTCTCGGGTGGTTAATCAGTCCATGAAACTGAACAACTTCCCCAAGGAACATAGGTCGAAATACAAAAAAAATTTTGATCTCCCATACAAAATTCGCTATATGCTGATGAAGTTTGTATGGGAACTAATTTTTTTTTTGTATTTTGACCTATGTTCCTTGGGAAAGTTGTTCAGTTTCGTGGAATGATTAACCACCCGAGAGGTTGAAAGAGATATACCTAAAGCCCTGTTTATAGGTAGAGTTTAAAAAGATATGTATTTAGATATATATGTTGCTTATAAGTTATAAGTAAGTATAAAGTTTTTAAATAATATTTTGTTATCGCTGCACTATTAGCTACTGAAATTTTTACAAGCTGATTGTAAAAGTAAGTAACAATGTTATAAAGAGGAAAGATTTGATTGTTTGTTTGCATTGAATAGGTTCCGAAACTATTGGACCGATTTGAAAATTTCGTTCATCGTTAGAATCCTACATTATCTCTGATGAACATATACATAATTTTCCCGAATTCCTACGGGGATGAAGTCCCGGGTGGAAAGCTAGTATGTAATACTCGTAAGTATGTAAGGATCAAATCTTACATCTGAATTTTAATGCAGCTAACTTTAACCGATTTAGTTGAAATTTTGCATACACATTTAGTTTGGATAGCAATGCTGGGTTAGCTAAGTGACACCATTCTAAATCCAACATAATGTGGCGGGATAGTTTATCCTCATTTTGCACTCCCATAATATGGCCATCTAATTTTTGAAGTTTTATTGGGAAGTATAAAAAAAAACGCGGTGATAGCCCAGTTGGTAATGCGCCAGACTTGTAATCCGAAGGTCGCGGGTTCAATTCCTGGTGCGGGCCTGTACCACTAAATTCGTCTTTTCGGATTTATGTACGGATTTCTAATTATCGCTTGCTCAACGGTGAAGAAAAACATCGTGATGAAACCCGCCCGTCCAAGAAAATTCATTTTCGAAAGACGAGCGGTCCACTAACCCGCATTGGGCCAGCGTGGTGGACTATGGCCTAAATCCCCTTCGTGTTTCGAAGGGAGGCCCGTGCCCCTCGGTGGGGACGTATGCGGACTGGTAAGATAAAAAAAACAACTTTTAAAAGCTAATTGAATACTAAAACGGGTCTAAAATCGCGTAAATTATTCGCTGTGGCCACTTTGCGTGTAACCGTGCCAAAACGTTGGGAACAAAGGTAAAAAATATAACATACTAGCTTCCCGTCCGGGACTTCGTCCCCGTGGGAATTCGGGAAAATCATGTAACCTATGTTACTCAGGGATAATGTAGCATCCTAATGGTGAATTAATTTTTGAAATCGGTTCAGTAGATTTTAAGTTTATTCGTTCGTACAAAAATACAAATCTTTCCTGTTTATAATATTAGTATGATAAGTACGCGAAAATCGCAAAAATTTAAAGTGTTATATTAGATATTTTTAAAAGCTTCTTTTAAAAATGTTTTTTTTTTACACTAGACAATCAACAAAATAGTGGGTAAATTGATTCGAATGAATTTAAACTGTTTGCTTTGCAGTCGGTTCATCAAGCGTTGTGTGTTTATACCATTTCGCTTTTGTTTAGTTTAACAAAATACGCGTAATTGATTTTTCGTTTGTTATACAAAATGGAAGTTAAAATTTTTCGTGTTGATTTTTTAAATTTTCTTTACTAACTGCTGGTTTGGTTGAGTGGTAGTGATGCTGCTTTGATGGGACAAATATTTGTGTAAAAAGCAGATGTTTGTTCTCGGGTCACATGTATTCACTATTCGAGTCTGTCTTGTGTATGTTCCAAGGGACCCACGATAAGGGAACATCTTAGATAGTTTGGGTCTTTGAATGTGTAGCGTCTATGTTTTAACCCCCGATAAAAAAGAGGGGTGTTATAAATTTGACATGCGTATCTGTATGTCTGTGTATTTGTGTGTCTATCTGTTGTATCGTAGCTCCTAAACGAATGGACTGATTTTAAATGCGTTTTTTTAATGCTGACATAATCGAGATGATATTTAGCAATATTTGATCAAAGTTAGTTTAGCCGTTTTAAAGTTATAATTATAAGCAATCGAATGTCTGGGTAATACGATTTTTTTAATTTTATTAAAAATTATACAGGGCTTTAGGTGCTTTAGGTTCTTTAGGGCTTTAGTTCTTTCAACCTCTCGGGAGGTTAATCAGTCCATGAAACTGAACAACGTCCCCTAAAAACATAGGTCAAAATACGAAAAAAAAATTGATCTCCCAAACGCGTTATGCTGATGAAGTTAGTATGGGAACTCAAATTTTTTTTTCGTATTTTGACCTATGTGCCTTGGGAAAGTTATTCAGTTTCATGGACTGATTTACCACCCGATAGGTTGAAAGAGAGATACCTAAAGCCCTGTATAAAGTTTTTATTTATTTTTATTATTATAAGATGGGTTAACTCTTGACCTCAATCTTGGCCATAAAGGTCAAAGATGAGGTTGACGATGGAGCGAGTTAACCCAGAAAAATGCCTATAAAGGCACTGGTACTCCCACGCACCGACGGAACACAGCAAGCTGTTTGGCGTCGGACTTCGGTAGGAGGGTGGTCGCGAACCAGACGGCCCTTTACAGAGCCTACCACACCGCATGAGACCATAGGACGACTCCTCAGATTCAGAAAAAAATGAAGTGTCGTTGCCTGGGATGGATTACTAGGAGGCAGGTCTCATTTGTGTTTCCTTAGTCGCCTCTTACGACACCCACGGAAAGAGATGGGGTGGTGTTATTCTCAACCGATCACCACACGGTATCAAGCATCCCCTTATATTCTTATCAAAGGTGCAAGGTAAAGCAGGTGACTTAACCTACCTTTAAGAATACCTTCTCTCTGTAAAGACTTTATAAATCCTGCTTTTATTTTTTATCCTTCTCGCTAACCTTAAGTAATTAAACTGCGTAGCTAATTAACACACTGCAGCATCTTAACCCCTCACTGGTTGGGTCCTATGACGTCATACAGGGCAAGTTGTGTAGTGTTTATTGAGGGCTCTCATCGCCGCTTCAAACTTCAGCGATTAACGACTGCCTCTTCGTGCAACTTGCATAACTGAGATCAACACTGATGTAGAATTGCTGGAACAACTTAAGTAACAAAGCAATACACTTTATTTGCACATACATAAAATGTAGGTAAGGGGGCGTCCATTAATTACGTGAGGCGTTTTGGGGGGTGGAGGGGGTCGGGCCGGATCTCACTCAATCTCACGTGGGGGAGAGGGGGGGTCTCTAAAAATATCACGTAATATTTTCCCCCAAAAGAAATAGTATACAATTGTGAGAAAGCTAAGTTAAACCAACTAAACCATGTTGTTCCAGTAGCCACTCTGAGTTCCCGTGGACTGAATTAGGACAATCTTTTTTTTTTCAAATTTAAGTTGGTAAATGCTATATTTTTTATTGTTCGATTCTTAAAAGTTTTAAAATAATTAGGCAAATTATGTAAGTTTTCTAAATAAATTACCAATTAACGCATTTACACCAAAACATGTTCATAAAACTCACGTGAGATAAAAGGGGGAGGGGGAGTGTCGAGCCAAATCTCACAACATCTCACCAGAGGGGGTGGGGGGGGTCGAAAAATCTCCAAAAACACCTCGCGTAATAATAGACGCCCCCTAACAGTAAAATTTAAAAAAAAAATCATCTCTGGCATTCGACTGCTTATAACTTTAAAATGGTTGAACCTTCATCAACCCATATACGTCCCCACTACTGGGGCATGGGCCTCCCTCAATAAAGGGGTAAATGCCAGACTCACCACGCTTGGCAGACGGGTTGGCGAAGGTTTTGATATAATTGCAGAGTTTTCCTTCTCTGTGTGCAGATGAACTTGCTTGCATGTTTACCTTAGTCGCCTTGTACGACACCTCGGTAAGAAAGAGGGTGGTCCTATTCTGTTCTGCCGGGGACTCATACAGCTTTGCCATTTTTGATCAAATATAGCTAAAACCATCTAAACCGTGTGGTGATCGGTTGAGAATAACACCACCCCATCTCTTTCCGTGGGTGTCGTAAGAGGCGACTAAGGAAACACAAATGAAACCTGCCTCCTAGTAATGCATCCCAGGCAACGACACTTCATTTTTTTCTGAATCTGAGGTGTCATCCTATGGTCTCATGCGGTGTGGTAGGCTCTGTGAAGAGCCGTCTGGTTCGCGACCACCCTCCTACCGAAGTCCGACGCCAAACAGCTTGCTGTGTTCCGTCAGTGCGTGGGAGTACCAGTGCCTTTATAGGCATTTTCTGGGTTAACTCGCTCAATTGTCGACCTCATCTTTGACCTTATGGTCAAGATTGAGGTCAAGAGTTAACCCATCTTATCATAAAAAAATAATAAAAAAAAATATCGATTACGTTAGTTTTCAAACAAAAATCCTACTTTTATCGGTCCATTAGTTTAGGAGCTACGATGCCACACATACAGACAGACAGACGCATACATATACACAGACACACAGATACATATTCAAATGTCAAACTATATAACCACTTTTTTTACACACGCTTAGCCAAAGTGCTACGACTTTGCTACGGTGTAGACTTTAGCTACGAGCTGCTTCTGCAGATATCGTTCACTGATGTAAGGCAACGTATACTAGTTAGGGAACCCAGATGGTTGACAATAGAGGCAGTTTATCACGAGAGTTTCTGTGCTTCGGAAGGCATGATGGCCCTTAGCTATATTTATCAAAATTGATTCAGCCGTATAAAAGTAATGAGCTATACAATTTTTATTTTAGAGTTAGTTACCAAATTTCGTACATTTAATAGTCGGGAGAAATGGTTCCGTTTTTAAAATAAATATAATTCAATGTCAAAGCAAAAAGTCAGTTAACAAATAATAACAATTTTAAAAAAAAACAAGCGTTTAAAAAAATCTTCTTTTTTTCATATCTAGTATACTTTAATTTCTTGTGGTGTAATGTTACCCGGCTCTTCCGGGGGTCATAGAGCGCGCGTAACAAGCATTACAGACAGGTTCCGTACATGGCTCAGTTTACTACGCAACTCTAAACGCGGACCTATGGGAGTTAAGAACAATAACTAAGATACTAATTTACTCCTTGGATTTCCTGCGGAAAATTCTACAGGAAAATTATTCAGACTGATGGTCTGAGTTCAGGGTTTCAGGTTTTGATAAGCTGTTGTATTAATATTATAATTATATTCTTCTTTTCGTGTCGGTGAACATTTAGATCAAACCGGCCCAGTAAATGACCATTTCTACCGTCTTTGACACTATAATTTACACATGTATTACAAATAGTCAGGCAGTATTCTGGTAATTAGACTGTGGTTCGGCTGCGAGGTGTACCGCAAGCCTGATTGCGGGCGCGGGTACTGTACTGGCTGTATGCCTCTAGCTACGGCATAAACCTTCTACCACAGCCTTTCTATCTAGTTCCATAATCGAATTACAGACATACATACACACCCGGGTCCCCTTCCGGAAGTGGTGGAAGACCCTAAAGGACTTCTGCGCTTCCTGGAGAAGCTGGGGTGGCTAGACTGACAGCCGTCCTAAATAACTAATCACGTCGTTGACGTCGAGTTGCGGAAACCAGCCCGCCTTACAATTGCAATTACATACATACGCTCACGCCCGTAATCCCTAACGGGGTTGGCAGAGCATCATCGATAGTAGAATCACCGATAGTAGATGCCACGTTTAAAACAACTTGTGAGGGTTATCAGATGGAACAAGTTGCATAATGGTGAGAGGTTCAGTCTTTCGCCCATTATACAGCAAAGCCCTCGCATCTCTCTTACTTTTACTGTATACCTGGGAAGAGTAGGAAGCTGGCACGTTCTATCTATGTTTTTCTTTCACACCCAGTCCAGCATGGAAGTATAATCGAATTGATTCGCTGGTTTTAGCGGATTTTTGAAAACAATGACACTCTTTCTCGTGGTTTCGGCCACACATTTTTACTTTTTTTTTAAAGGTAAAACGTTTATTTCTCCCTTTTTAGTTGTTAATTAAATAAATTATAGTTTTGAAGTCGGTTTAATTTTTTATGTAATTTTTTTATTTGTGAAAATTTTAACAATAGATTAATGCAAGTTCCAAAAGCGCCTGCAAGTTTAATAAATTAGGTCAAAATCTTCAAAACCCTTAAAATAACTTTTCAAAACTTCCACGAAAATGAAATTAGGCAGAAAGCAATTGATTTAATAAATAGTTGTTTCGAATTTCCGCTTGCGATATCTCTGTGTGGTTTAATGCAGTGATGCAAAGCGCGCTGTCGAGTGTGCAAGACGTGTGGTGACGTCACAGGACAAGACAGGCCTAATGTTACCTGTTGGGTTACTCCTTACCTCTCTCACACCAAATAAAAAAGATAAAACTTAAAATAGTCACCCCTTATTAACGTGCCATCAGAAGCATGGAAGTTTTCAAGATAAATGCAACTTGTTTTTAAATTATGTGCATATTAATATGAACTATATTTTTTATATTTTTTCCTGTGTTTGATATTGTTTACACAAACACACTACACACCAGCACCACATGCAAACACTCACAGACACACACTCGCACGCGCACGCGCACGTACACACCACCACCATCCACACACACTCACAGACACAAGCACACGCACACTAACACATACGGCGTATGTGTCGCGGCGGCGGCGACTGTTGCTGTACTTGGGTCCTGGCAGAATATCAGCGCTACAGGTAAAACTGTAGCATTATGCTGAGCCAGCGCCGACTTCGTCTGTGCGACACAGGCAGCACAGTGCAGCACTTTGTTTTATGTTTGTAAATGTTTTTTAGTTATTTCTTTAATTTGTTTTTGTCTTTGTGTCTGTTAAGTGTCTTCTGTGTTTCTTCTGTTTTTCTTTATTGTGATGTCTATGTTGTACGCCGAAATAAAGCATTTTATATCTATCTATCTAACTAATTGCAAAAACTTGGCGCCTGTAAGTCCGCCTTTGTGCCTTAAATTTAACTTTAACTGTATTTTTTTTTGGTTCTTTACCTGTAAGGTTTACGTGTTCAATAAAATACTTACATACATACTTACAATGAACACAAAATCATCATCTTTTTCTGCATTTTATGAGTTTAAGAGTTTTTATTAATAACAGCCCATGTACTACGTCTCCATTGAGTGGCATGGATCTCTCTTCGAAACACGAAAGGGACTATCGCTACGTCAATTCAATTCTAGATAAATCCTGTAGCCTTGACTAAAATGACATAACGACAAGACAATAATTTAAGGTGTTCTCATGCCAGAAAGAAAGGGCTCATTTCTTCTACATTCTCAAAAACTTCTTTCGAGACAGGGATTCTCTCCTGCAAGCCTCCAACCACACCTTACAGTTTGCACATGCCTCGTTTTTTATTCTACATTCTTGATATTCTTGGAGTTCTGTTTCTACTTAAGCCCTTTCTCTCCCATTCTGAGGATTAACACTATGATATAATGAAAACTACTTACACGATCACCAGAGCAACTCGTCTCCGTACCTTTAAGCATCACTCACCTCCACTGTTGGCGACCTAACGTTCTGGCTGCATTTCTAATTAATACACAATGACATTTTTGTTAATCCCGCCATTTCTAACTGGTGAGTGTTGCCAGTAGTATATTCTAAACTTACCATTACACACTGAGCTCGCGTTCGTTACGACAGGGACCGCGCGCCTAGCAAAAACGAATGTTCTTAGACGTGCGGGTTCCATCCTTTACCGCTAAGCAAGTAATAATTAATAGAAAATTCATATACAAATCCGAAAAGACGAATTTAGTGATTACAAAACTAGGCTGTAAAATTATCGAATGTAAATCAATGTAAATGAAATACGTTACAACTAATTACCCAATTACACGGGTAATAAGAATGTACCGTAATAAGGTACATAGACGTAACTAGCTAAATGTAGGATTATAATTAATGCCACAAACATTGTATTCAGGACGCTAGGAATGTGTGATTTGTGGCTTCACACAATTTGTGCCGCTCGGCTAAAATGTAACTAAATAGTAAACGAGAAATGTTTTGCAGTTTTAGCATCCAACGGTCCGAAATTATTTAATTAGGGGCTGTATTTGGATAAAAAGTAGGTTTTGCTAATACATTGTGTTTCAATTTAAATAACGTAATGAAATAGGTACGAAAACGCCCTAACCACAAAAAATAAGACTGACAAAGACAATATAAAAATATGGAAAAAAATAATTTTACACGTCAGAAAAACGTATAAGTCACCGATTTCAATCCGAACAACAGTTAGTAGATAACTAGTATTTCTTGCAGACTACAATGCCTGTTAGCAGATAACTACAAACTCATTTATTTAGATGATGTTTTGGTTTGTCGTTTTTTTTTTTGTTTTTTTAAAAAACGCTGAGTCATTTTCGATAAAATTTATATGGGATCATCTTTGAAGTGTACTATTTTGAAAAAAAGAATTTTGAAAATCGGTCCATAATTGGCGGAGAAATCGGTTAACATACATTTTCAAAAAAAGTACATACAGTCGAACATAGAACCTCCTCCTTTTTTGAAGTCGGTTAAAAACATGAGGCATTTGAGACATTGTCTAAGTGGTGGTATAATTTTTAGTGGTAAAGCAGTAACTTGTGAGACCATCGTCTTCGAAATCTAACTTTATTTGGACATTAAGGACAGGAAATTCTATCTATCTTTATACTCGCACCTATAATCCCTTGTGGGATATGCAGAACATGAATGGTTCTGGAAACATGAAATATGAGATTGTATTCCAACTATTCTATTTTTCGGGATTGAGTATCTTTCAACTTAGGAAACGTATAAGTTTTATCAAAATCGGCTAAATATTTTTTTATGATATTGATCTATCCTAGGTGAGATAACTCTAAAAGTAAACAGATTGTATTTACCCCCGTCATTTATATCTCTTTCCGTGGGTGTCGTAAGAGGCGACTAAGGAAACACAAATGAGACCTGGGACCTTATTCTCTAAGTGCGATAGTGATAATCAAGCTGTATCGCAATCTTATCGCAATCAATTACTGTCAAATAAATTATAGATGGAACAGGAAATGACCAACTTCATGTTATACTGTCCGAATTCTCAAGCTGTTATAACTGGAACAAAGACAGAGAATGACATTTTGAATGATATTGAATGAATGTAATTGTCAATTTGTCAATTATTTTCATGTTATTTGATAATTTCTTATGAAATGTTTTGTAATTATTTAAAAATACTAATGTTATTTAACAAGAAAAAGTAATTTGGGAGATACTGCTCTCTTAAAAATTAATGAGGTAAATAGAAATAGCTATATTGGGAAGTATTGACATGCTTTTAACCAGAAAAAGGGGTTGTTTTATATTGTTCTGGTGTTTGTTTACTTCTGAGAAATACTATTATTATGTTATTTTTCTCGTGTGATTGATAAAAAACATGATTATTGTTACGCAATTATAGCAAAGTAAACGTATGTATACGTATTTGAGGGTACTTCGGAATTTGTTGGGGGAATAATGATGCATCTCACGAGTAAATATGCTTCCACCACGGCGGGCTGTATATAAAAAAGTGCAAAAATTTTGCAAAAGATCATCAAGCTGTACCATTTTTATAAATAAATAAAAGCTACCCACTCAGAGGCCCACACTAAGGTTTTCCCTTGTGTCGTGGGTCCCTTGGAAAACACAAAGACAAACACAAACACCCATGACCCGAGAACAAACATCTACTTTTTACACAAATGTTTGCCCCGGCTGGGGATCGAATCTAGGACCCGCCGATCAAGAGGCAGCGTCACTACCACTTGACCAAACCGGCTACATTATACATTATACCCCTGATTATGGATCATATTAAAACCCTAAGTATTTTTGATTGCTTGACGCTCTGCCAACCCAAGTGTTAGTATGTATATGTCCAATACAGGCGGTCGTCTCGTATGCCACTCAATTTTTAACGTTCTCAAATCATGATTTTTTTTAAATAATGTATTAAAATCATTATTTAACACTATTTTCCAGATATTCAATGTTCATCATATCAAACGTCTGGACATGCAAATAAAATAACATATTTTACATTTTGACAATGTCTGAACTTCCTAACGTGAATCCTTTCTTTGGAAATAGAAGTTTTAACTGCAAAACGAGGACGAGATCAAGAAGTGTTTCCCAAATTATGATATTTCTCATTGGGTTATCATTATCGAGCAAATTTTAATTACAATTAAACTTGGATAATTAAACCTCAAACCACCACACACTCGTACGTAAAAGGGATCATAGTCGTAAGTGTACAGATAGATATATGATTTATGTCTTAACACACTTCTTCTTATCATGTAGGTATAGTCAAGTGTGAAGTGTGTTTACCCACTGAAGATTCCAAAAAGAAGTTCGGTTGAGCTTGTCCAGTCCAACGGTGGGTTCACATAGTACTTATCAAACAAAAAAAAAACCCTGTGAATCAAGAACTAATAGCGTATTTTCAACCGACTTCAAAAAAGGAGGAGGTTCTCAATTCGACTGTATTATTATTATTATTTTTTTGTATATTTGTTACGCGATTACTCCGGCAACTGTTGTCCGATTTTCAAAATTCTTTATTTGTTCGAAAGAGTATACTCCTGAAGAGGTCCCATATAAATTTTATCGAAAATGATTCAGCGCTTTTAAAAAAAAACAACAAAAACAAAATATACTACAAACTAGAACATCATCTAAATAAATGAATGATATTTCTGTTTGTAGTTATTTGCTAATAGGCATTGTAGTCCGCAAAAAACTAGATATCTACTTTGTGCGAACTGTTGTTGGGATTGAAGTCGGTGACTTATACGTTTTTAACGTGGAAAATTATCTTAAACATTACGTAGCCTCTGAGTTAGTTTTATCTGTAAATATAAATCCCATTACACATTGCAGAAATGTGTACTGAGAGCCATTTTTAATATTGTGATATATATGCCTTGGTTGTTGACTTCAACGAAAAAAGAAGTAATATCTAAATGGGTGCCTTTAATTTTGAAGTCGGTAAACATTTTTATAAAATTTTTATTTATTGTATGTTTGTTTGTAACGAATAAACACAAAAACTACTGGACCGATTTTAAAAAATCTTTCACTATTAGAATGCTACATTATCCCCGAGTAACATAGGCTAGGATATCATTTTTCTAAATTCCCACGGAAACGAAGTCCCGCGTCGGAATCTATCATGAATAAAGTTTGATAAGGTACTTACATTACAGGCACTTTAAGTAAGTGTTCCTAATAAAATCAATCAATTGAAAAATTATAATGACAAACATATTATTTGAAGTCTTTACCTTCCTTACAGCATTAAGATAACTCTTTCGTATTTGTTTGAGCATAGAAAAGCATTTTTCTTACTTATATTATCAAGAGCACGCTAAGCTTGACACTTTATAATATACTTATTAGGGCATATGTATTTATGTTTATTGTTATTTATGTTTAGTTTCGTAAGTATAATGTTTATAATTTAATATTTTGTCTTTCACCTCAGATAAGGTGTGGCTACCACTCACTCTCACCAATCACCCTAAGGTAAACTGGTAGATAATGCCATTGGGTATTAAGTCCGCCCTTGTACTTTTAGTGCATTAAGTTAAGTAAATAAATAAAATAAAAACTACATTCCTGTGAAGTTGTCCAAAATCCCTTGAATTGTTTGTTTTTTTGTGAAGGTGTAACTAAACTCCGTCCGTCTCAAACTTTTACGTTTATAGTACATATACATATGCTCATCCCTATAATCCCTATCAGGGTAGGCAGAGCATCAGTGGTTTTAAAACCACTTGATGCCACGTTTGACATATATTCAAGAGGGTTTTAAGATGAAAAATGATGTAAGTGGTGAGAGGTTGTCAGCCTTTTGCCCACAATACAGCAAAACCCTTGCGTCTCACTTACTGACTTTTATAGTATGCCTGGGAATAGTAGGCAGCTGGCACATTCTATGTTTTTCTATTACTCCCAGTCTAGTATGGAAGCTACTGTAGCTTCCATGCTTCCACGTTTATAGCAGGGTAGGGTCATAATTATTCTAAACTCATTATTATTATTTTGTGAAACAAACTAGGTACATTGAATAGGTAAACAAACAGACGCACTCGCGTTAATAATAAAAGTAAAATATATCAAACATATATAAGCTTGTGCTTATATCTTAGAATGCATATGATAAGTTAATTTAAAAATTGTTTCTTTTTTACAGATTTTCTCCAAGCACAAAAATCAAAATTCAATTTAGTTCATGTATTTTATTTTAATATAAAAGAGCATTAAAGTTATTCAAGTGTGGTCATTTTACATCTTTGTTACTTATTTTCAAGAGCTGATATCCTCTCTGGAATCTCCACGTTTCAAAACTTCATAATATGTCATGTCACTCATTTGTACCAACTTCGACGGCAATTGGATGATGTCTCGATAACTGAAATACAATAAAACTTTGTAAAGTAAAAGATAACTACTTTTTATCTATACTAATATTTAATTAAAGAGGGAAGATTTGTAGTTTTAAACGACTTCAAAAAAGGAGGAGGTTGTTCGACTGTATGTATGTTTTTTTTTAATGTATGTTCACCGATTTCTCCGCCATTTATGGACCGATTTCAAAAATTATTTCACAATTAAAATGATGATTTATCCCTGAGTAACATAGGCTAGGTACTACATCATTTTTCCAAATTTCCACGGGAACCAAGTCGCGCGCGGAAAGCTATCATGAAAATAGTTTGATAAGGTACATCATTATACTCAGCCCACATCAACCCACTGCTGGGTATGGGCTTCTTCTCTGTAGCGATAATCGTCACGGTTCTGTGCTAACCTCATCGATAGAGGTCCCGTCATTTTGACGATATCTTCTGACCATCGGGCTGGTTGGTCTGCTCATTGGCCTTGTTGCTCCCATTGGCCACCATTTGAGACTGCCTTGGCTCACTGTCTGTCGTTCCTCGTATATATAAGATACATACTTGAGGTATTTACAAATGTTTGATCTTGAATTTGTAACTTCGCATTTTCGTGGTTTTGTGTGGATGAAGTTAGAGGGTAGACGTCATTTTCTATCAATTACCCTGCAAACAGATTTATTAGTGAAAATTATGCAAAATACCTTTGATGTTGTAAATATAATAGACTAGCTTTTACCCGCGGCTACGCTCTCGCTCAAAGAACTATTTTAGTCACCCATTTCATTCAATTTCGAAAAATTTTCGAAAAAAAAAAACTCTCGTCCCTTTATTTGCCTTAAGGTTAATCTTGACGAAGTTTCGAGTTAAAATGTCCAAAAAAATTGTTTTCTCCATACAAACTCTGAACCCCCATTTCACCACCCCAGGGATTGAATTTCGAAAAATCCTTTCTTAGTACTTACAACCTTTACAAAAGACACCTTTCTGCTAAATTTTAGTTTTCTAGGTCTGAGGGTTTGGGCTGGGTGTTGATGAGTCAGTGAATCAGGACGTCCAATTTTATATATAAGAAATTGTATATATAAGAAGAGCTTGATATTTAAACGATATTGAGTGGCTTGTGCCTGAAGTTGTGGTTTCAAAACCCTGCGCACGTTTGCCATTCTTTACAAAATAGTTTTTTTGCAATATTTTTTTTGCTTTCTGTTGTAGGTATAACATAGATGTATTATCGTACTACTAATGTAAAAAAACCTGTTATTTACGGGACTATAACATAACCATTTAAATATCATATTTACAAATAAAATACTTACTTCTACGTGGACTGACGTTGACAAATTCTGACACTTTTGATAAACATAGAGTAATTATAGTAAAAAGATAAAATGAACAATAGACACCTCTTTCATAGAAAATAAAAAAAGTTTTATGTGTTTTAGAGTTCTGTACTCAAAGGGATCCATTTGATTTGGCAGTAAAACACGAAAAAGAAAATAATAATAATCAATTTTTATTATTTATTACGTAATCTCTACAATCCAATTACAGTAGTAGGAGGAAGACCCAGGTTTTGTTATTGAAGTTTTGTAGAATGACGAGTTCTTTTAAAGATGAGAGACCTGAGAGGAGGAAGTTATCAACTTATTACTGATCTTGGAAAAATGTTATTGAACAAGAAATGTCTTAGCCTTGTTTTCTAGAGCCCGGCCTTTCCCGAAACACGGCAATAGGCCCGGTAGTACCACATTGGTACCGAGGCAAAGGTCGCAGTCTTATGTGGAACGCTACATGCGCCTGCACCATTACACAACACAAGCAAATAGTGCTATGCTATTTGTCTTTATTTTGTATTATTTTGACTAATGAATGGGTTAGTGAAATTAATGGACAGAAAAACATAAACGCATAATAATAAATTTACTACGTTTCGGATGGCTAGATAACTCATTTTGGCTGTGAGTTTCAGTAAAATTTTATTGAAACATATATATATACACTGATGCCTAAATCCCTGACGGAGTAAGCAGAACATCATAAT
Source organism: Aproaerema taeniolella (assembly GCA_949987775.1). NCBI lineage: Eukaryota > Metazoa > Arthropoda > Insecta > Lepidoptera > Gelechiidae > Aproaerema > Aproaerema taeniolella. The sequence goes on along the minus strand of OX465255.1, from coordinate 15,919,888 downwards.
GGTTGTAAAACAATTACATACCTAACCTACATTCTGACGGTCATAATATAAGATAGAACATGAATATTGTTTTAAATAGGTTGTCAGTTTTTCAGCCACAGCAAAACCCACTAACTGGCTTTTAAAGTATCCCAGAAAAGAGTTTGCAGCTGGCACAATATAAGTTTCTCGTAATTATAGTCTAGCATTTAAGTAATTATTGCCATCAATATTTAATTATTGACCTCAGGTATACAGAGCAATATCCTCTTTTAACGTTTTAGTATTTAACGAATTACTTATAACATATCCAGGTATGTACTGAACCTAATTCAAATGTGAAGATTTTTTTATCTAAAAGTTTAAAATATGGGATCATGAAAAGAAGATGATAATATTGGTTACAAAGCTTGTTTTCAGGTCAGTGTATTAGTTGCTACGTGCTGTCTCACTTTAATTCACTTTAGTTACAACCCCATCTCTCTTTAACTTATTTTTACTGTACATGTCATTTAGTTGATCACCGTGTAGAATGAATGTATTGAAAATCGCAAACTTCAGACAGGAAGTACTAAATGAACGAGAAAGCGAGAGGAATATACAAGAGACAAATATATTAAATTAGTTACAGACACGAAAGAATTTAGTAGTTTGGCAATTTATCAGCCAATGAAAACCTGTCATACCTATATCATTCAGTGGTAAAATATCATTCATTTTCAACATCCACTTTTGCTATTGCATTCAGTATCACTATCGCATTGAATTATCGCAATCACTATCATTATCTCTATCGCAGTTAGGGAATAAGCTTCCTGCCTCCTAGTAATCCATCTCAGGCAACGACACTTCATTTTTTTCTCAATCTGAGATGTCGTCCTATGGCCTCATGCGGTGTGGTAGGCTCTGTTAAGGGCCGTCTGCTTCGCGACCACCCTCCTACCGAAGTCCGACGCCAAACAGGTTGCTGTGTTCCGTCGGTGCGTGGGAGTACCAGTGCCTTTATAGGCATTTTCTGGGTTAGCTCGCTCCATCGTAGACCTCATCTTTGACCTTATGGTCCAGACTGAGGTCAAGAGTTAACCCACCTTATAATAAAAAATAATAAAAAAGAGATAACTCTAAAAGTAAACAAATTGTATTACCCGACATTTATTGCTTATATCCCTTAAATGACTGCACCAATTTTGACGAAATATAACCATTTAAATGACGTCAGCTTTCAAACAAAAAAAACCGCAACGAAATCGGTCCATTCGTTTAGGAGCTTCGATGCTATAGACAAACATACAGATACACACGTTTATTACACCGCTCTTTTATTTCAAGGGTTAAAAAGAAAAACGTACCACTAAAACAGGCTTCACATTACACTGAACAAATTGAAAAAAAAAAGAAACTGCAACAGTTTCTATTAAGGACTTAACTGAAGACAGAACGAGACAACAAAACTAATAAAGATAATTGAATCTGTAAAGCGAACGACAATTTCATTTGCAATATCTTGAAAGAAAAATAAACATTTGTTCAAAGGCTGAATGTTTCTTTGCATTTTCTTTTGTAGACGTTTTTAACTTTGTGATTTTAAGCATGTTGTTATTGACAATAGAATCATGATACGGAGATGATTTTGGCGTAAAAATGTCTTTTTTGCTTTTATAGTGAGATGTAATTCAAAAAATTGGTAATACAAAATTGGGGCATCAGTTTTGTGATACAGCTTCATATCTACCATCTTAATCCAAAATTTACAATCAAAATGCCTTATGAACAAGATTAAACTTATCAATAACATATGTCAAACAAACAGAAAATTATCTTAGTACATGAGAGATAGCTTGAAACTAAAGCTACATAACTCTAAAATTAAAAATGTTGTATCATCCTCGAAATTAATTGCTTATAATTTATAACTTAAAAACTGTTGAACCAATTTAAATTAGACAAAACTAAAACGTTTCTCGATTACATCAGCTTTTAAACAACAAATCCGTATCAGTTTAAGACCTACGATGCCACAGACAGACACACAGATATACAGACGTAGATACACACTTCAACTATAAACACCTCTCTTTTTTCAGAAGGGGGTTAAAAACTGCCTTTCGAAGCTCGGAAAAGCAAGCACCAACGAATATGCCAATCACAACCTTATGCACCAGCAGTTTATCAATCAACGAAACGCTTATCGGCGTCGAGCGTCACCATTAGAGTCTACACGGACAGATTTAGCGGGTTGTGTGTCTCCACTAATAGATCAGTCGTGTCCAGCCACCAGCTCTACGCTTAAAAGGCGTAACTGACAATTTGGATGACAATTAGTAAAATAGCTCTAAGATTAAAAATGTTATATTACCCCCTACATTCGATTGCTTACAACTTTTTAACGGCTGAACCAATTTTGATCAAATATAGTTAAAAACCAGCTGCATTAAGTCAGCTTTTGAACAAAAAAACCGCATTGAAATCGGTCCATTTGTTTAGGAGCTACGATACCATAGACAGACACACAGATACACAGACATACAGATACGTCAACTATAAACACCTCTCTTTTTTTAGTAGGGGGTATTTTATTTTCTAACACGATTATTCTACCGTTAAAATCTTGATTTTTTTCCATCCATCAATACACTCACGCCTTTAAAGGGTAAAAACGTCATATAGCTCTAGAACCATACTTGACGCCACATTTGACTCCTGAACGTTATTACTTAGATGGAACATGAATATACACGGTGATAATAAACCTCCTAGCTATATTCAAAATCCTGAACCAGTATCACTCAAAGAACACATTTATTGTTGGTGTTCCTATAAACAAATATAAACTATAAACAAATAAAAAAAATATTTTTTCAATGGGAATAGTTCATTTTTTGCCTAAACGTAGACATTACTTCTACACCAGGTACGCGAGGGGTGCGGGTAGCGCTCGGGGGGGCACCCGAGTGGTGTCTACGTTTAGGGAAAAAAAAATCCCACCGAAAAAAAAGAAAAAATTTTTTTTTCTGTAAGTGATACTTGTAACGGTTTAGGATTTTGAATATAGCTTGGAGGTTTTTTTCACCCTGTAGTGGTGCTAAGTTGTCAGCCTTTCTCTCATGATACAGCAAAGTCCTCGCGTCCCACTTAATGCCTTTTACAATATGCTGGGTAAGAGTAGACAGCTGTTACATTCAAAGTTCTTCTTTCACTTCCAGTCCAGCGTGTAATCTTAAATGATGTATCAGTAAAATTTTCACGAAAGACATTTTTTTGCAGTTACGCCGCTTCTGTCAATGACGACAGCTGAGCACATTCAGCATTTAAGCGCTAAATAGGTGTAGTGTGGGGTAACAAGCTGAACAAATCGGCTTGAGCCGAACTAAAGCCATAACTCAGAGCTTGCCGATATTTATAGCCTGTAGCGAGGCTTAACACGTTCGTATGTTTGCCGTAACTGCGATAAATTCAGAACAAATAAAGCCTCTTTTCAATTATAGGACATTGTGTTTCGTTTGCTCGTGTGTCCCGTAGACTAGGAGCCGGTACGTGAAAATTGATTTTAAAGAGTTCAGTAAATGTAATGTCCTTCTGGATATAATATGTTTAGACTAAACTCAAAATACTGAGTTAAGCTGAGCTTTAAGTTCAATCAATTCTTGATGAGATGGCGATGGCGTAATGTTAACTAATTAGCAAATTAATTTAAACCGATTTCTAAAAGAACAAATTTCTGCTGCCATCAGTAAAAAAATCTTTTCGATTACGGCAGCTTTCAAAAAAAAAACCGCATCGATATCGTACCATTCGTTTATTAGGAGATACAATAAACAATACCACAGACAGATACAGATACAGATAACATAGACGTCAAACTTATAATTATTTCGATTCTATTCTATTCCCTCTATTTTTGTCGGGCATTTAAAAATTTGTAACCACGACATCCATGATAAATAGTAACTAACTTTAATAGTAAACTTAACAAGGCACGGACAGCCGCAAATCAGGTTACCACACGACAACTTATATTAAAATTATAACATGCATTTTTGACGAATAATACATTTATGAAGTATACTGTGACAATGTAATTCAATATTTTAATTTATTGAATTTAATTTAATTGAGTAATTAATTATTATATTATTACTATTTTTATGGGACTACAAATGTTTTATGTGCCTGAAATAAAAATATTTTATTTTATTTATTTTGCAATGAAAATGGAGTAACATGATGCGCTGGCCTCTGTACATAATTACGATGTTAATCTTCCTTTAGAGTTGAAACAGAAAGGTACTACTGTATCTCGTATAATACCCGCAATGAAATTGAGTTTTCAATTACCCGGGCTTGTTTTACGCCGAATTAACTTCATTGGGGCTTAAACTTACACTGCCGGAGTTATTAAGGTATTTGAAAGGGCTATCGGCTAGGGAAGGGAATTATCAGCGAGAGAATACGAAGTCATGGGAAAAATAGCCTTGTTAAAAAAATGTAGAACCTCCGACATTGATCGCTTATAACTTATAACTCTTCGAAAAAAAACCGCATCGAAATAGAAACATTCGTTATGGAGCTACGATGCCACAGACAGACACAGATACACACGTCAAACTTATAACACTCCTCTTTTTTGTAGGGGGTTAAAACGTATTTTAACCCGCGTAGAGGGATATTCACAAGAAATTTTCAGCAAAGAATTTCAATTTTTGGTGATTGAACCACGAAATCACTAATCACGAATATTCACTAGTTTTAATAAACAAATTATGGGTTCTTAGTTTTAATCACATTATAACGGGTTCTTATCACAATTTAATAACCTTAGATTCAGTAGCAGCAATACCTATTATTCCAGCTGTCACTGTTACCAAATAAATTACCTATGGTGGTTCTCAACTTTTCTAACAATCTATGTATCACGTTGAATCACGTTCGTCGATAGCAATAAGAACTGCAACTTCCGCGTTTCAAGATAATCTCTCCTAATATTATAAATGCGAAAGTAACTCTGTCTGTCTGTCTGCTACGCTTTCACGGCTAAACTAAATAAACCAATTTTGACGAAATTTGTACAAAGATAGATTAGACCTTGAGAAAGGACATAGGCTACATTTAAAGCTAGTAAAAAATTTATGTACTTATAAATTTGTCAACAATAATTTAATATTAAGTTTGCCTATTAAAATGTTTACTGAAAAACAATACAGTATTAGACTGTACATACTCAATGTAAGGAAGAAAAATAACTTACTACTACTACTACTACTACTACTACTACTACTACAACAACAACAACACACACACACATTAACACTACACACACACACACAACACAACACACACACTACACAATACCTTAATGTAGGGAGTGTTTGTCCATAACTCACTTAGTTCTACTTAGTAATCCGTGGCTAGCGATGTTGGTTCCACAATAACCTAAAGCGCACTACACACCAAAGCCGCCGACCCGGCGACTTTTGTCGGCGGGTAGGCCGCCGGCACGATTATCACTAGAAACGTGCCCGGCGGCCTACCCGCCGACAAAAGTCGCCGGGTCGGCGGCTTTGGTGTGTAGTGCGCTTAAGATATTTTACCTAGTTTTTAAGGAAACCTTTGTGAAACTGTTTGTTGGCCCGTAATAAATTTAAAAAAAAAAAAAAAAAAAGGAAAATTCTAGACTCTACACAAATTCATATGAAGAAAGAAACCTCAAAACGTAGAGATACGTTGTTAAATATGTAAAGTAACGTCTGTGCAAAGTTCAAATTGAAATAAAAAGGTCGAATCCACCGGTTTCCAGGAATAACCAAGTTTGGGCTCTTTGAGTCTGTCGGAAGGTTTAATAGCAGAAGGTTAATGAAGTGGGTATTTGGTTGCCTCTTTTTGGCGGTGCTTAGAACGAAGTATGAAATACGTACTTCTCAGAATCGTATTTGTTTTTTGAAAGGCGATACTAGAAAAAAATTGTTCCACGCTGGACTGAGAGTGAAAGAAAAACCTAGAATGTACCAGATGCCAACTCTTCCCAAGCTTACTGTAAAAGTAGGGACGCGAGGGTTTTGCTGTATTGTGGGCAAAAGGCTGACAACTTCTCACCACTATACATCACGTTTCATGTAATAATCACAATATATGTTAAACGTGAATAAGAATAGAATAGAATAGAAAAATCTTTATTTTATAGGACATTCAGGATGCCACTTAAAACAAGTCAAGATTACAATTAAATACATACAAACATATATTAAACGATTTAAATACATACATACATACGCATTCGTTCTTTTGACCCTACTAACTCTACACCTGTACGGTTCAACACCATACATTTATAACTTACATGCGCAGTGCGGTCGCGCGTACCAATTGACCCACATTTACACTTAGCCGAACGCAGCATTTTTTCCTATTCTTACAAAATAAAGACAGAGTGCATTTTTAACTTGGAGTAAGAGGTCGCCATCCTAAATTTTCTTAAACTTATAACAATAAACTAATTACGGTTGTGATCGACTTTCTCCTGTGCTCTCACCAACATCAACATCCAACTAACTTAACTTCAACTTGATAACTTCAATCTATATTATGTACTAAACCGTACATAAATTGGTCCTTCGAGCCGGATATAGACTTCGAATGTCCTAGTTTTTCTTCGTAGTTTGGGCAGAATGGCATTTTGACAGTGGATTTACCATCATTTTCCCTTCGTACAGTGTTTTTGTAGTTCTGTTCGCATAAGTTATCATTCGATATATCGCTTTTCTTTTGCATAATATCTTCAGTTTCCCAAAACTTCGTCATTTCGTCTATATTGATGAGCGTTACGTGACAGTTTAAAGTTTTAAGTTTTCCACATAGAATCCACCCTAGATGAGTTTGTTGTGCAGTAGGTAGGTGAATTCTTGTTACTTTTTAAAATGCCTTCCATGATGACGTCAAAGTATACGTCAGCCCCCAGTAGTAAGTCAACTGAACGTGAGATGTTGAAGTCTGGATCGGCGAGCTTTAAGTTTTCTAAATGCGGCCAGTCCCGTTTTGCGAAGGACATGCTAGGTAAGTTGTTGGTAAGTTTTCGCATGATCATCGCGTCAATCTCAAATTTATAATCTGAGTGAATTGATCGGCATGTTAGTTGCAAGCGTCCTTTACACTCTCCGGCTACGGCGCCCAGTCCCGAGATCGTAGCGTTAAGTTTCTTTCTGGGAAGTCTTAACAGTTGAGCCGCGGTCTCGGTGATTAAGTTGACTTGAGAACCTTGGTCTAAAAGTGCGCGAAGTGTGACGTAACTGCCGTCGATAGTTAAAACTTTGATTTGAACTGTAGTAAGTAGTACCTCTATGTCATCATTTGAGAGATGATTGGCACTCTGTTGGGTGGAAGTTGAGGGTTGAGATGTTGCGTTATTGTGTTTATTTGTTGCAGTTGATTTGACCCAGTTGTTGTTGTGCAAGAGAGTGTGGTGATTCATGTTGCACTCTTTGCATTTTTTCGTTGATTTGCACTCGCTGTTGCCATGGCTGAATAGACAATTTTTGCATAGCTTGAGTTTCGCAACAGTGATGTTTCGTTGATTTACATCCATGTCACTGAACTTTGGACATTGCCTCAATACATGAATTTCGTCACAAAGTGGGCATTTTCTAGACATTGTTGCTAAGTACAATTTATTTAAGTTTAACGATTTCTTGTTTTCATAGTTCAGCTTGTTTTAATTGTTTGTTAGATGTTGGCTGCCCTTTGGAGTTAGATGTTGATTTTTGATTGTTTGGAAGTTCTTTCCTGACCTTTGTTTTGGTTTCATAGGCCATTGAACGGGTCATGTCAAGGATAGACATCGCCGCTCTAAACGAAAAATGGGAATTGCAGGATAGGCTCTCCGCTTTAAAGTCTAAGTGGGAAACTATCGACAGACAACACTGGGAGTTAGAGGCTTACCTTAAGGGCAGCAACGAAGAGTACAACAACTACTTGCAATCTAAGGAACTAACTATATACGCTCACAATATGTACAACACCAACTTGAATATGGAACTGAACGTCGAAGCTCCAACGGTGAACTTCTCTGTCAACAAGATAGTCAAGATACCGAATAGTAACTTATCATTATCACACGTGTCTGAAAGTTCAGAAATACATGATGTCTACCAGAAGCTATTGAAACAGAAGGAAGGGGAAAGCTCATTGCCCTCAAGAGTTTCACATCATGACGTACATCAGTATGTGATTATGTACATATTAGTAGGGACAGTAACTGCAATTATCGTTGTCAATAGCATAAAAACAAAATGCTGCAAGTCGCAGAACAAACATTCCTATGAGGATATACAACTTCAAAGACGAGCACCGGCCGCGCCGCCCAAACCACAGCGCCTGCGCCTGCGCCTGCACCTTTAGCGGGTGTATCGTTCAACTTAGATAATTTAGAAACATAATATTCTTTGCTTTGTACTGGCACCTCTTAGTCTATCTTAACTTAATTTATACAAAACTTTTACCTTTTTTTTTTTAAACTAATTACGGTTGTGATCGACTTTCTCCTGTGCTTTCACCAACATCAACATCCAACTAACTTAACTTCAACTTGATAACTTCAATCTATATTATGTACTAAACCGTACAACACCTATTCGCAAAGGTGCAGTCTTCCTCAGAGAAGAACAGAAATCTGAAATAACTCTAGAGCTGAGCAGTTCATTCCCATGGCTGCCTGTCTGACAGATAATCAGAAATTTTGTAATAGCCCTTTTTGGCATCAAGTGGTTCTAAACCACTGGTGCTCTGCCTACCCCGTATGGGATTACAGGCGTGAGCGTATATAATGTAATACTAGTCTAGACAAACACGGCACTGTGATCGTGCACAAAGGCCTATTCAGTAAAGCTTATATTAATATTTGCTACATACAAGCTATTCAGTAGTAAATAACCTCAATGTATTCAGTACATAACTTTTTGTATTAAATGTAACTGTACCTTAATTGTGTTGGAGTACAATAAAGTGTATTGTATTGTATTTTCTATTCAGTGACCTTAGTGAAAATGAAGGATGAGAATCAGAGAACTAAACTCGGCATCTATTCTGTAAATTTACGACCGGCTGAAAGAAATCCCCTACTATATAGTGGAATAAGTTCGCCTTTGTATCTTAAATTTATTTTTAACTATAAGTACCATAATTTGCTTCTATAAGAATATTTATTGTATAATAAAAAAAATTAATAGGGAAAATCACATCGCGGCCTTTGGAGTTTCTTTTCGTGATTCAGTTCCTTAGAAAGATTGACATTTTAAAAATCACTCACATATTTATGAGTAAGTAAATGTTATTGTTACTTCAACTCTTTTAATGAAGTCCTCGTAATGCGTAACAGAACCAATAAATCAATAATCGGTATATAGAGCTGCTAATCAAGCTAGCTGAACACGGAAATTTAGATATTCCCTTTTAACGGCAACGCTAAGGGTAGGCAGCATGGGCATAGTCAGAGGGGGGGTTGTGGGGTTCAACCCTCCCCCCCCTGATTTTCAAAATCATAATCATCTCCCTGCCCTTATCTCTCTACGAAACACCGTGAAGTAGCGCCGGCATTATATGTTGTGTTACCTCCAAATTTTGCGACCAGTTTTGAAATAGACCAAGCGATTTGTATGTACTCGTCACTGCTTCCCGAAAGAAGTAGGTACATCTGTGGTCAAAGCAGAACTTTAAGTGTGGAAAGAAGCAGTGGAAACGGGTACGGTCGCCAAGAATTTTGGCGATTTCATATACACTGTTGTTGTCTTCGATCAAGTATAAAAAACTAGATAAACAATCCACAACAAAAAAGCGTCCTCACTAAATGGCCGCCCACTTGACGTTTTGGGTCTTTTCGTTCAGTAGCATTCGGGCGTTCTGAGAGAACGTATTGTAGTTCGGTCACTATTTTGTTTCATTTTGTATGGAACTGTGTATCTAGTTTTTTTATAGTTGATCGAAGGTTGTTGCTTTATTTTCTTGAACCCCCCCGACACAGAATTCTGGCTACGCCCGTGGTAGGCAGTAAGCTAACGAAGTATTTGTAGAGCTCGCGTCACCCTGTGATTGGTAGCAGAATACTAAACACCCAGTGAATGGTTTATTAGCAGCGAGTCGATGGTTTTCTGTTCGTAACATTCGAGTTTGAGCTCTTCCGTTTTAGTAAAGTTCGCTTTCAAACGCATTTCTCGAATTTCTAGTGTGGCTATGGCTACTATCATTTGTTAATAACTGAAATTGGTGATATACAGAACACACTCATGCTCCATTGGAGTTGGCAGAGCATCACATTTGTGAAACTTTTCTATACTAATATTATGAAGAGGAAAGATTTGATTGTTTATTTGTTTGCATTGAATGAATAGGCTCCGAAACTACTGGACCGATTTGAAAAATTCTTTCACCAGTAGAAAGCTACATTATCCCCGATGGACATAGGCTACATAATTTTCCCAAATTCCCACGGGAACGAAGATAATAGAGTTCTCGGGACTTCGTTCTCGTGTGATTTTAAAAAAAATCATCTCTTTTTCCTTGCATACGTCATAAAATGAAACTTCCGATCAACAATAACTAGAATTTGGTTCGGTGGAAAAAATCGTCTCGATAAATAACAGCGTCTCAAGTAAGCTCTTATTATAATTATTATTGTATTACTTGTTGTATTTAATGCAACCAAAAACTGTGACTTTATTACCCCTTCGGCCGCGTACGAAACCATGGCTTCGTAACTGGTTACTTTAGAAGAAAAATTCGACTTCGTACGATACTGGTTACTAAAGCATATATTTTTTTCCCTTACACGAAACTTGGTTTTTAAAACGGAAATTACTAGTTGTAATTAGTTCAACCAAAAACTGTTTTAAAACTTGTTTCTTTCACCTTTGATTTTGTGACCCGTAAGGAGTCATCCACATATTACGTCACAGCGTATATGGGAGGGGGAAATCTTACCAAACGTGATAGTACATGTTAAAGGGATACCAAAAAGCGTGACATAGGGGGGAGGGGTTCAAAAAGACGAAATTTTGCGTGACGTAATATGTGGACGGCCCCTTATCTAGCTGGAGTATTTTTGACCAAAGGAAGAAGATATGTATATCTTCCTTACTCCTAAAAGTACGCCTAGACTCAACTGTCTATAACACGCTCGAAACAAAATGAAAAATAATAAGATTGCAAGTGGAAATTCAAGCAATTTTCGTCATACAGTTTAAACTTAAACTAATTTAGCATTCAATACGTGCCCTACTCTCATAAAACCAAAACATGCACAGCTAAACACAGCAATGCATCGTTACCTAGCCACCAAACCATGAAAAATTATCACAAAGTTGTCGCTTCACAAACAAAATAATAACATCATTTTTAACGTTCTACCCAACACATATACAGGGTGTAAGAGACAGCTTAGCAAATACTTAAATGATGACTCCGCTACTGAATTTCGATGTACGAAATCTCGATGTACGGTAGCTCACTAGTTTATGAGTTCTGTGTACGACAGGCAAAATGTTCGCGGCACCGACGTTTGTCATTTCGATGTACGGAATCTCGATATACAATAGTTTTAAAGTCCTAAGTATGTCAGTGTGATATAGTACACTGTACCGATGTTTGTCTTTTCGATGTACGGGATCTTGATGTACTATAGTTCATTAGTTTAAAAGTCCTAAGTATGCCAGTGTGATAGTACACTGTACCGATGTTTGTCTTTTCGATGTATTATAGTTCATTAGTTTAAAAGTCCTAAGTATGTCAGTGTGATAGTACACTGTACCGATGTTTGTGTACCATGGACCACATTAAATCTACATTAAAATAAAGAACAAAACATAACATACAAAAACCGTCTCCTGAATTTTTAAGTTGATTTTAATAATAATCCAATAAATATAATTAGACCATTGACTTTTTTTATCACGAAAATAAATCTTAAACAATTACCTAATACATTTTAACAAAAACACAACATAACATAAAAAATACATTCTCCTGCAATACGAAAATAAATCATAAACAATAAGTACTTACATTAAAAAAAACATAACGTAAATAAAACATTCTCCTGCATTCTTAAGATGATTCAATAAGTATATACAAAAAAAAAATTAAAAAAATATTAAACCTTCATATATACAATGTATGCTAGACCACTTACATACTCTTTAAAATCCATTGTTTCTTTATTCATTATGTGTTCTTTAATTCTTGTGATGTGATTCGATGTTTTATTTTTGCGTTTTTTAATATTAGCTACAATTCTTAGATTTGTAGCAGAAAGTTTTTTGTATGTTATGTTTTGTTTTGTTTTAATAGAAAGAAAAGAAAGAAAGACAAATTTGTTATAAAGGACTTCACAACACATATAAGCAGCAAGATTAAACAGTAAAACACGATCCGATACACTACATGAAGACAATAACAAATACAACAGCAAACTAGCTTTAGATCGCTATGTGTTGTGGGGTCCGAGACAAAGGGTCCTCAACTCAGCTATATGTTGCGACTCGGGAATCAGGATATGAGACCACGAGCCACAACGCTGGTTTTCAGTGAGTCCCATAGCCAAGTGACGAACGAAAGTCCGTGGACGAGACAGAATTATTTAGGAATAAATAAATATTGGTAATGAAAAATGGAAAATACATATGTGACAAATAAATATAATACATAATTAAACATATGTGTCAATATGGTGAAACAGTGGGTTGAGGTGTGTGTAAAATGTGTGTGCATGATGCCAACAGGAGATCGCCTTGGAAGTGTGTATAGGTACCGTCAACAGCAACAAACTCAGCTATAGTTATGTCACAGAAACCGTCATAACGAGATTCCGTAAAATCTAGTAGATTTAGAAACATCATCAAATTATTGTAAAATTAGTTTAAAAACAAAATATAAATAAAACAATTTATCATAAAATAATTATATTAAATAATTAGATTTAAAATTGTAAAATGTATAAAATATAAAATTTTATTGTAAGTAACATTTGAAAAAAAAGTAAAACGTTAAAATTAAAAATGTTTAAAAATTAAGTTAAAATAAAACTTTTTGGCCTATTTAAACGATTTGGGCGTCAAGAATGTATCTTTTGTATTTTATTTTAAAATTTCCCAATGTTTTAATATTCTGAAATGGTGGTGGCAAATTATTCCATATGCGAGCAGATGCAAATTTATAACTCCCGCGAAATGCTGTAGTGCGGTGTCGAGGGATTACCAGGGAGTAACTGGACGCACGAGTCAAGTAAGAACTGACGTCGCGAGACCATGTAAGCTTATCGGCAAGATAGGGAGGTATTTTGAATTTAATAACACCGAATAAAAGACAAGCCAAATACACTTTCTGTCTGTTAACCATTTTCATTATCCCATTTCTATTTAAATACGGAGTGACGTGGGTACGTGGGGGGATGGAAAAACAAAATCTTGCACATGCGTTTTGTACGTGCTGGATCATCTTCTGCGTACGCGCCAGTAGTCTAGGCCCATAAACAATGTCCATGTAATTAAATTTTGACAATATTAACGAATTATTTGTTTACGAACATTTTCGTAATAAAAAACAATAACAATAATATCGAGGTTCCTAATATTATTTTTTTGCTTGATAAATACTATGGTATCGGGATTCCGTACATCAAAAAGACAAACATCGGTGCACAGTACTATCACACTGACATACTTAGGACTTAATGAACTAATGAACTATTGTACATCAAGATCCTGTACATCGAAAATACAAACATCGGTACAGTGTACTATCACACTGACATACTTAGGACTTTTAAACTAATAAACTATAATACATCTAAAAGACAAACATCGGTACAGTGTACTATCACACTGGCATACTTAGGACTTTTAAACTAATGAACTATAGTACATCAAGATCCCGTCCCGTACATCGAAAAGACAAACATCGGTACAGTGTACTATATCACACTGACATACTTAGGACTTTAAAACTATTGTATATCGAGATTCCGTACATCGAAATGACAAACGTCGGTGCCGCGAACATTTTGCCTGTCGTACACAGAACTCATAAACTAGTGAGCTACCGTACATCGAGATTTCGTACATCGAAATTCAGTAGCGGAGTCTTAAATGATGGTATCCAGTATCCACCCACGACTACGATCGGCTACAAGTGGTTATATTTTCCCGGAAACGTCAAGGAGATTTCGTTATTTAGCTACTTTGGCGCTACGCAATGTAACGCCCCGCGCATGGCTCCTCCGCGCTGCGCCGTTGTCAGAATGTGATGTTCATTGCTGGTTTTCGTGTTTATGCTGTTTCTGAATGATGGTCTGAATTTATTCACAGTTTCAGTTTTTGCTAAGCTGTCCCTTCCGCTCTGTATAGGTACTTAGTAAGTTTTTATTGCTATTCCGCAGAATAAAGCTATACTTACCCCCCCTCACCCTACCCCTGTTATTGGGCCCTTCAAAGGATTATTACTAGTCGTCGAGTCTTCTTGTACTTCTTCACAGTTTGAGTAGGGTGACTATCATACTGTGTGGAATAGGATAATCCCAATTTCAAATTAATTGGACCCAAGCAAGTTGGAGAGATCACTTCATCATCTAAATATATAAAAGGAGAAACTGACTGACTGACATATCAACGCACAGCCTAAACGGCTAAACGTAGGCACTTGAAATTTGGACGGGACGTAGCTTAGGTACCGCAGAGGTGCATTAAGAAAGGAATTCCCGAAATTCCCACGGGAACGGGAATTAGCGGGAAAATCCTTTTGTATGAAAAATCTAAACCGCTTAATAATAATAATAATATAATAATAATAATCATTTATTTCGGATTTATACATCCATAGTTGTTAGTAAATCACAAAAAACTTATACCTAATGTTAGTAACAAAAAATACACACAACACAACACACGTATAAACAACATTAAAATTAAAATTTCGCGCGCGGCCCTAGATGCGACTACCGACTTCTACTGGTGTGCAGTCGCATCCAGTGCCGGAGCAGCAGGGAATCCCATCTGTCTGACAGTACAGACAGAATGCTGTTGGGGCTAGCACGAACGCGATGTAGCATAGAGGCCGACCGACTCCTCAAGATTGCATAAAAATCACTGGTCCTGGCCTCCGCAAACATAGCTGACGCGCTACAGAAACGTGGGAGCCCCAACAACAATCTGAATGCATTATTATATTGGATGCGGAGGGCGCTGTAAGCACGCTGTGTGTAGCGGACCCACAAGCTGCACGTGTAGAAGGTTTGGCAGAAAGCCTTAAAAAGTGTTACCTTCACGTCTTTTGTACATCGTGCACACCTGCGAGCCAACATATTACACCGTACTGACAGCGCCCTTCGCTCCCTCTCGATGTCCATGTCATCTGACATGTCCTCAGTCACCCAATGGCCTAGATATTTAAATTTTTCCACTTTTTTCAGAGTGGCACCACACAGAGTAAGAGGTGGCAATTCGGAGCAGGTTTTATTCCCGGCTTTAAAAATCATAAACTCACTCTTTTTGGAGTTATACCTTAGACCATGGGATTCCGCGTAGGTCTCACAAGTGCGCAGTAATTGACGTAGGGCTCGGATCGACGGGCTCAGCAGCACCATGTCGTCAGCATTACTAATGTTATTTATGCATACCCCGTCTACATGACATCCGACACCGGTACTGCTGAGCTCCTCGATCAGTCGGTTCATGTACAAGCTGAAGAGCCGCGGAGAGCTCAGCCCCCCCTGCCTCACGCCGCACTCCAGCCCGTACATGTCCGACCGCACCCCCGCCCATTTTACAGTGTTCTTTTGATTACTGTACCAAAACCTAAACAAGGATATAATTTCTGCCGGTACATCTGTCTCACATTGAAGCTTTCGCCATAGCACATCATAACTAACTAGGTCAAAAGCTTTTGACAAGTCCAAATAGCAGGCAAATACGGGAGTTTTTCTTGTCGTATAGTATTGGACGGTTTGCTTGAGAGAGAAAATAGCACTTTCTGTAGAAAGGCCAGGACAAAAACCAAACTGAGCGTCATTTAAATTACTATGTCTCTCAAGACGTTTATCAAGCAAACTATCCAATACCTTCGCTATAATTGTAGCTAGCGATATGGGCCTGTAGTTGGACGAGTCTGAAACATCTCCTGTCTTGTTTTTTACAATAGGGACAACCACGGTATACATCAATTCATCAGGTAAATAACAATGAGTCAAACATAAATTAAAAAACATAGCAAGGACTATGGGTAAGTGCACGCCCGCGAATCTCAGATGTTCAACGCTGAGGCCATCTTGCCCTGGCGACTTACCCCTAGCCATGCCCTTAATAACAGACGCCACTTCCTTGGCCGAGAATCTTACATTACAGTCACCAAGGCACTGCTCAGCGCTGAACTCAGGAGCCCCTGACACGAGCGGTGACTGTACTCTAAAATGACGCCGAAAGGCGTCAGCAATATCGCATGGATTATTCAACTTAAGCGATAAGCGATAAGCTAACTTAAGCGATAAGGCGTCAGCAATATCGCTTAAGTTAGACGCTTGAAGTTTGGCATGCAGGTACCTTAGTAAACTTAAAGCTTAGTTGCAACAGGATATTGAAAAATTCCCATGGGAACGGGAGTTAGCGGGAAAAAACTTTTGTATGTAAAAATCTAAATCTTAAACTAAATCAATGAACCGACAATAAAGTGTAATCTGTTCAAAAGAAAAAATTAACACGCAAACGAAGTTGCGGGCATCAGCTAGTCAATTAGAAAATTTGAGCTTAATGAAGATTCATAAAGTTCACTTAAAATCCATATCGATCCAACAAAACCAACAAAATCGCATCAAAATCGGTCCATCCGTTTGGGAAATACGTTGCCACAGATGTTATAAGTTTGATGTTATACGTTTGATGCAAACATGTAAACTTATAACATTCCTCTTTTTGTGAGGGGTTGAAAATATATTTTCTTGACACGAGGTGAAAGTTATTACTAACCATAACACATAATATATTTTGTATGTTTGTTACGCGATAACTGCACCAATTGTAAACCGATTTTCAAAATTCTCGAAAGGGTATAATCCTGAAACTTTTGGAACTTAATAAATTAATTTGTGCGAATTATTTCGGGGGATTGAAGTCGGTGACTCATACATTTTTAACTTGGAAAATTATGTATCATAATAACAACAAATGTTTGTAAGAAAATAATGTCCACGTGCATTTGCACGACACATTTTGGCTGAACACTACAGTACTGTACAGACAGCAGCACGTCAGTTTACACATTCGCATAAGCCACAACGTCAAGATCAACATTTATATCTTGATGTACTGCTAAAGTTAAAAAATCTAGAGTGCTAAATTAAAAAATCGCAGAGAATATAATCTAAGCTTTCCTTTCAGTTAAAAAATGATGGTGTTGCTATTTTCCTCCTGTTTTTATCATGTAACTGCCTCATTAGGGTGGAATCAAGGGTAGCTGGACGTTAATAGTACAATTATTATCATAATTATGATTGTAGAGAGGGATAATACCACTGATATATCTTTTGCTGGAGTAAATAAAAAGATTCAATTCACAAAATCGAAAAGAAAACGTGTATATAAAAACAAAATACCACAACACACATTCTTAGTTGTTAATTAGAAGTAAACTAGCTTTCCCATCGGGACTTCGTTCCCGTGGGAATTCGGGAAAATTATATAGCCTATATGTTAATCCACCGTGTCAGCTACCTCCATACAAAATTTTATTAAATTGGTCCAGTCATTTGAGCTTGAAGAAGTAACGAACACACACACTCACAAACTTTTGCCTTTGTAGTATTAGTGTGAAGTGTGATGTGACATTTTGTGTTTACTTCAATTTTATTGAAACAATATACCATACAGAAACCAAAAACACACAATTCTTAGTTGTTACTTTAAATTATATTTTTATTGAGATTATATTTTTCTTTAGTTAAAGTATCATATCATCACTACAGATAATTAAAAAAATGTATATCTGTCTGAACACGATAGTCTCAAAAACTACTGAACGGATTGTCATACGGTTTCACCAATAGACGTAGAGATTCAAGAGGAAGGTTTATGTGTTGTTGGAAGCTAATTTTATAAAATACAATATTGTCGCGCTTATCTTATATTTAGTGCCACAAAACTATGAAGGTATTCTTCTTCTTAGTCAAGAGTATAAAACTTGGCTAACCCTGGTGTCAGAGTTTTCATATGGTTTGAAAACTGGCCTCTGACTAGGTTTTAACGACTGTGGTCAATCCACAACAGCCGGGACCGACAGCATAACGTGTCCTCCGAAGCACGGAAACGCTCGTGACAAATTGCTACTTTGGTCACCCATCAGGGTCCCTGCCTCTGTGTACGTTGCTTAACCTCACTGATCGGTTGAGGGCAGCGCGTGCCACTGGGCTACGAGCACTTTAAAAAAAGTTTAAAACCATGAAGGTGATATCTAAGCTTTTATTCTTTGAAGACGATTACATCGCAATAATAGTAGCGTTCAATAGAAGCTCTCAAGCGCATTCGTTTGGAAACAATCTCTACGGGTTTACTCCTTCTATAGTAGAGGTGGAAAACGTTATTAATTTTAAGTTCTTTTCATCGGGGTTCTAAAGGAAAAGGATTCTATCATAAGAAAATGATTTCTCTTACAAAATACTAACAGTAACGATTTTCAATAGAACGACATCTTCGCTTTTATTACAGTTGTCCTCTGAAAGGTTTTAAAAAAGAATGTTATTATTTTTATTTTTTTAAATTTACTAACAGACTAGCATTCCGCTTGGGACTTCGTTCCCGTGGGAATTTGGAAAAGTTGTGTAGCCTATGTTCATCATGTCAGCCGCAAGACGTCCACTACTGGACATAGGCTTCCCCCAGGGATCTCCACCTCGATCGGTCCTGCGCCACCCGCATCCAATCAAACAATCAAGTATAACTGTGAAGTTACTTGGCATTAAAAAATGCCACCTTAGTTTTTGGATATTCGTATATGGGTTGACTTATTAGTTAAATACATTTCAAGGGTTGATTCTTCCCATGAAACTTAACAACTTTTCCTAAGGAACCCAAACGAAATCAGCTGTACAAATTGTTCGGAGAGGCGACCTTTGTTCCTTAGGGCATGTTGTTCAGTTTCGTGGAATGATTCACATCCTTGATTTTTGGTAATTTCAAAGGAAGACTATTACTAGTTTAGGAGTGTGGAAAGTAGAAATTTATTGGTATACTAGCTGATGCCCGCAACTTCGTCTGCGTGTTGTATGTATTTTTATAGACCGAGTTTGTACTTTGACACAACTACAGATACATGAATTGCCGTTTTTTATTGAAGCAACTATTTCGTTCATATTTTCGTTATATGAACGAATAGCAACTATTTCGTTCATATAAGGAAAAGCAATTTCTAAAAATATTTTTTATTTGAAAACTTGGCTAACTATGTCATATGAGGTTGGTACTTAATACATTACTTTGGATCTGAAAACAAAGGTCAAACATAGTTGTTTTCTCTATCGCTTATATTTTCTATACCATTGTTACTGCTTTTGATAGATTAAGGTCCGTATTATAGAATGCGACTCAGACTCTGATCTATACTTAAGTAGCAGTCGTTTTTGATTTTTTGATACTGAGAGAGATAGACAATCAACACTTAACATGAGTCAGTGGTGCCTCTAAAAACATCTTGTTGTCTTAACAATCCCACAAAAAGTGGTTAATTAATATTGTATTTCGCGTTTCTGTGAAAAACGTAAGGATTTTGTACTTATAAAAATCAATTTTGATAAAATAAAAATATGTGGAGTAAAAAATTTACGAAAATTGTATGTTGAAAGACCTATTACTTAAGTAAGTACAATAAATGGCACACGAATTACTTAGTGCTAATTACGGACTTATTTTTGATTTTCAGTGGAATAGAAGTTTCTGAAACAGGTCACCTATGTCAGTATCTAAGACAACCCCCGTGCATTTGAGATTTCAGCTAGCACGCTGCTTTTATTGTGCTTTGCGATAATTGTGTAAAAATGTTTCAATAAAAAATTAAATTTAAGATAGAAATGACTAAGCTTTTCCCTTCAATGGACATTTGTAGAAATAAGCAAAGGTGTCAGTGCTTGATTCAAACTAAGAAACTTATTAGAATAGTAATATTATAATATTTATCCATGGCTTATGTACGCAATGTTACGCTTGATGTAAACTAAAATCAAATAATCAATAAATAGCCCTTATTTCATGTCAGAACATCAAAGCCATAGATCAAACCTATATAGACCATATTCATAGTGGTTTTAATAAAACAAATGTCAATTGTCAGTTTCTATTGAGTTTCCCGCCTTTAAAAATAAGAAATGCATTGAAAACACCGGCTGTACGGCCATAGATTCCTTTGCTTAAAAATAAAAATAAGCCGTTTTATTGTTTTCAAAAAGTGATATCCTGAAGATTGAATAATGTCATTTAGTTTCTCCGAAAGGGCCGAATTAAGATTTGAAGACTAAATACTTAATCAACTTCGTTCTTATTAACAATGTATTAAGTATTTAGTTTTGGTTCGTTAAAAAAGTGCAGAATAGCCGAATTATTAATGGGGAAGCCGACAAAAGTTTCGGTATTTTAGATATTATATTTTTTAAATATAATCCTCGTTGGGGTAACATAAGTCACATAACTTTACATGTCAGGAAAATTTAAAAAATGGCATATTGTTTATGAGTATATAATACGTTGTCTAAATTTTGCAATGCACGGACGGCCCCAACTCAGGTTACCACACGCGTGCACTCTGTGCTGTTGTGATAAGAGCGGTTTTGCAATGAAAATGGAGTAAGCTGATGCGCTGGCCTCTGTACCAACAATGCAATGTATTTGGTTGGCAGCTGGCACATTCCAAATTTTTTGTTCAGTGCCAGTTCAGCACAGAAGTTTTTGTTTTATTTTTGGATATTTGTGGGTCAGTTACAATAATTTTAATTTCTTCCGACTCACTTATATTCGACGATAGCTCTTAAAAATAACATCTATCTAATTATAGAGCAGCACCCTTAGATTTTCTTTATAAAGTACTTTTTTAAAGGTGAATTTATGAAGTTAGAAAAAGGTTATTATTACCTACAAAGAAAACTCAATAAGTAGCATCATGGCAGAATACCAGCGTTGCAGTCTGGTACTGCAGCAATATGCTGAGTCAGCGCCAATTTGATTGGCATGATACAGATAACACGGTGTAAAATAGTTTTATAAAATTATTTGTTTTTGTTTCTTACTCTGTTTACTTCATTGTTTGTTTGCTGATTCATGTTTACTTGTATGTTTGTTATTTGTTTATTACTGTATTGTGCTGTTTTATGTCAATTGAATAAAGTGTCAATCTATCTATCTATCTATCTATCATAAAATCAATTAATTAGCACTTCACACTGTAACTTTCTGCACTAAAGTTTCCCTCGTATGGTTTGTTTGCTCAAACCGGAAATCGAACCCAGAAACCGTGGATTCACAGGCTGTGTAACTCTACTACTCAACCAAACTTCCGACAAAAAATTAAGAAAGGATCTTTTATACAAAATATCTCATAAATCTCAATCCGGTCCTTTTATCAAATGCTACGTACTCATAGACATAGAAAAAATAAGTTAAATATCAACACTGTCTAGGGATATTGCTTAATTTTTCATACAAAAAGGTGTGTTTGAGAAGCTATAAAAGCATACTCGAGACACATGGAGGGATATAATTTTAAGATGAGCAAGTCTTAAACCTGAATTTTCAATTCTCGTCGATGAATTTTGTTTAAATTGTTTTTTTTTAAACGTGACGTAAACGAAAACAAAAATGCACTTTTTTCTGCTTTTTGTATAAAAATGGTGGCATATTAGCGCAATTTTTTTTTCATTTTAGTCACGTTTTCACAAATTTCAAGAAAAATTAAATTCATTGATAAAAATTGAAAATTCATGTTTAGCACTTGCTCATATGAAAATTATATCACTCCGTGTATCTCGACTATGGTATTATAGCTTCTCAAACAGACCTCTTTTGTATGAAAAATCATGCAATATCCCTAGACAGTGTTGATGTGTATATTTTTCTATGTTTGGCGTAAATAATAGAAAGAACTTGAGAAACATTGTAAGTGCCTATTCCATTCAAGGGTTACCCTTGATTTTGATGGGATTCCATCAGATCCTGACTTGGTGACAATAAGACCACTTCTGGAGTATACTCTTTCGAACAAAAAAAAAGAATTTTGAAAATCGGTCCAAATGGCGGAGAAATCGGTGAACATACATAAAATAAAGATATACAATGGTTTAAGATTTCGTAGTCTTCCTTTCATTTAATTTACCAAGTTTGTTAGAAAGATTTCATCCTTATAATTGACCCTAACGATCGACGCAATAAAAGTACAGGGTATTCTTACAGATTTTAGTCGGTTCGATTCCCGGTTGGGGCAAGGAAATTTTCGAAAATTCTTGAATGCAGTTTTCTTTCTTTTCAAAAATAAAGGAATGTTTTCTTTGAGTACAATTTTCTATCTACAGTATTAAGAGTACTTTCCCTTCAGGTGGCATTACAAAATTCCACCCTGTATACAGTCGAACATAAAACCTCCTCCTTTTTGGAAGTCGGTTATAAAGTAATTCAAGTGATACAGTGTATCTGCTCCGATCCAGCGGCAGTGCTTCTCGCCGCCATAGTTCTTCGTAAACAAAACACTATCGGCTTACGGAGAATGAGAGAAGTAAAGAAATATAAATTGAAGATATAGCTAAGAAATACATATATTGAAGACCTGGCTGTATGGATGCAGATTCCTTTGCCTTTCTCGAAAGAGGTAAATTTAAAAAACAACATGTCCTTGCTTTTAGCCCATGTATATGTCAAAAATACGTTGATCTCTATGGTATGAGTAAAATGTTCTGAAAAACACCTAGCTTTGAATTTTTTCAGGGGTTTTTGTTGTTGGTTTCTTATTTACTGGCTAAATTTCGAGATTTT
The DNA here is from genome assembly GCA_949987775.1 of Aproaerema taeniolella. Taxonomy (NCBI): domain Eukaryota; kingdom Metazoa; phylum Arthropoda; class Insecta; order Lepidoptera; family Gelechiidae; genus Aproaerema; species Aproaerema taeniolella. The sequence continues at coordinate 15,896,882 of OX465255.1, read as the reverse complement.
ATGTAGCCTAAATGTTGACCGGGGATATAAGGTACCCCTATGCAAAATTTCATTTAAATCGGTCCAACAGTTACGGAGATTAGCCCGTGCAAACAGACAAACAGACAAACAGACAAACAGACAAACAGACAAACAGACAAACAGACAAACAGACAAACAGAGAAACAAAAAAATCTAAAAAAATCGGGATTTGTTTTATTTCTCTTCTTACATCCCCCTGACTCGGTTTTTAGCTTTTTTTTTCTATGTACAGAAATTCGACCTCTACAGTTTTATTATATGTATAGATTCTTTATTTATAAGTGTTTTCCACTTAGAGAACAGTGGCATAACGAAAGTCAATATTCGTTCAGATATTACTGAAAAAATATTTTATACATATACTCGTAAGAAGCACTCTAGCAGAAATCTTGTGGGCAGCTTGTCAACGCGTCAACCCGCATCAAACCTACGTTTACTGCCAATATATGAGCAACACTCTATTGTATACACTTTCTTTATAAGACGGGTCCGTATTTTGCTGGGGAAAATGTAAAAATAATTGCTGTTTTTAGTTCGGTATATCTTTTAATCGCATATCTTTAAATTCTTACTTTTATTTTATATAGAATTAGCATTCCGCTCGGGACTTCGATTCCGTGGGAATTCGGAAAAATTATGTAGCATGTTACTCAGGAATAATGTAGCATCCTAATGGTGAAAGATTTTTTGAAATCGGTCCAGTAGTTTTTAAGTTTATTCGTCACATATAAAAATACAAATCTTTCCTCTTCATAATATTAGTGTGTATCACTCATATTCATAATAATTTGTTTGTGTTTAGTAAAGTTAAATTAACAAAATGGTTACTTTAACTGGTTAATATCAGGTTCACGGGTCACTGAATTAGTTACTTATAATTTACAACTTACACTAACGGGCGAGACAATATCCTTAAAAATTATGACATTATTTTTCTTCAATTAAGTGAACAATAAAAAGTAAACATAAAGTGCACGGCGAGTGGGTAGAAACTCCTTTGGAGCATAACGTGTAATACGCAAAAATGTGCACAACACGCAAAATGAGCAACACGCAAAACTAGTGACTTCACAGTAGACTTTTCTTATGTTTGAACCAATTTAAACAAAACATTAAGTAATGAATTAAACACATACACTTTCCTCTGTAAAATAATACAAACTGACGCGGCGAGGGGCATTTATTTTATAAAATCTGTTGTGATATCTGTTTTATATCTCTTTTCCCACACCCACTGGCAAACTATACCTCAGGTTACGCACAAATTGACTCAAGGGTCGGATGATTCCTCAGAGTTTGCTCTTCTACTTAGATCAACATGTACACAAAGTTCCGAACTAGGACGATCTAATCAAGGCACTAAAAGACTCGTTCGTGAGAAATAGGCTTCGATTTACTACTCAGTTGCCTATTCGGGATGTAAGATAACTCGTATTTATTAAATTGCGGTTTTAACCCCCGACAGAAAAGAAAGAATAATATAAGTTTGACACGTGAATCTTTGTATCTGTGTATCTGTCTGTGGCATCGTAGCTCCTAAATGAATGGACCAATTTAGATGCGGTTTATTTGTTGGACAGCTGGCATGATCGAGATGGTATAAAGCTTTATTTGATCAATATCGGTTCAGCCGTTTAAAAGTTATTAGCAATCGAATGGTGGGGGTTTGACAAAATTATTAATTTCAGAGTTATTGAACTTGAACTTTATTTTTCTAGAAGCGAAGTGAAAAGATACAAAGTGATGTGGAATTATCCCCCTGATAAACCTTCAATCAACTTTTGAAATAGCTTTCCAATCATTGTGTCGGAGTTTAAATAGGAATATGTTTTATTCATCGTGGTTCGTGCGTTTCGGTACATGAATTTGTACGAAGATAACGCGTTTTGTTAACATTTAGTAAATAAATTCAGTCGCACAGACAACAATCATGTACTGGGGTAGGGGTCACGTAGCGGTGGGGCTAGGGTTGTTGATTTTTGGAATTTCATTGCTGTTTGACTTTTTTTTTTATTATAAGATGGGTTAACTCTTGACCTCAATCTTGACCAAGGTCATAGATGAGGTCGACGATGGAGCGAGTTAACCCAGAAAATGCCTATAAGGCACTGGTACTCCTACGCACCGACGGAACACAGCAAGCTGTTTGGCGTCGGACTTCGGTAGGAGAGTGGTCGCGAACCAGACGGCCCTTTACAAAGCCTACCACACCGCATGAGACTATAGGACGCCACCTCAGATTCAGAACAAATTGAGGTGTCGTTGCCTGGGGATGATTAATAGGAGGCAGGTCTCATTTGTGTTTCCGTAGTCGCCCTTACAACACCCACTGAAAGTAATGGGGTGATGTTATTCTCAACCGATCACCACACGGCATGAAACTTCAATATTATGGATTTTATTTTTATCGCACTCCCTTCATTTGAATTTAAACCGATACTTTCCGAGCTCATCTAACCCGAATCTCTTTAAATTTCTAGTGAATAGGATTGCTCTGGGTGAGCTTGCTACATCCTCGACTGCTCTTGCCTAGCTTTGCTCTTTCTTATATCGTGTCTTTAACAGGATCGTCTCAGTGTTTTTCCCCATACAAACGGCGTCAATGGATTCCATCCCCTAAACGTCAACGGATCGCTGTGAAATTTTAGTACGGTATCAAAAATACCAGAAACTAGGTCCATACGTTTTGAATTTTGTGCTATTTTAAGTAGACGAAAAGATATTTCAGACTAAAAGTCAGCATTTTCGCCAAAAAAACTCTCAACATTTAAGAGGTGACTGTTGAAAAACTCGGAACAATTTTGGAAAAAACAAAACGTACGAACCTCGTTTATACGCTTACAAATCGATAGAGACCAAAAACGTACGATTTCATTAAGTTTTTGGGGTAGGAATCCATTGACGCCTAAACTCATAATTTTTGAAATAAAACTCGGCATTTCGCCGGAAAACTGCAATTGTCCCTTTCGCACAAGTCTGAGGCGGGTGGTCGATATCGAGACAGCATGAAAAACTACTGAGACGCTAGTCCAAACTGAGACGCTCCTCTGGACTTGAAGGTTGGTTAGAGCACCAGGAGACATATTCGTGGGGTCAAGTCCCATTCACGCCGAGCATTTTTCTTTTACTAAAAATAATTGTTTTTTTTTGTTATTTGTAAAACGGTAAGTTACAATGTGTCTTGGGTATATTACTCGCTAAACTAAACAATTTGATGGCGAGACGCGCTCTTTTTAATTTAATATGGAAAACTTACCACAAACTACTTTATATGAAACAAAGCTATGTTTGACTTTGTCTTTGAAATAACTATCACTAATTAAATTACCGCTGTGGACCCGCTGCTCGATGGCAGCACGAAGCGTGTGCTATTTACTTATAGACTGAGATCCCAGGGCCGCCAGACCTTACTTATTTTCTCAGTAACCAAAAGTGTGGGAAAGAGTAGTGCTAATATGTATCATTAACATAAGAATACCTGCTAGCCTGGGCTGACGGCCAGTTTTCAGCTACCAGGTTCCGAAGATACTTCCAAAAATTACTCACTTGTCTTGAAGTCTGAGTGCTGATGTATTATAGAATATAATTAATTAAATATAAAAAATTATGATCAACACCGCCAGACCCTCTTCGTCGGCTATAACTTCTGCCAGACGCTTTAAAGTTCGCAAGTAAATTATGCGATTGTACCTACAATCAGAGCCGTGATTTTTTATACGATGTTCAGGGAACAATAACAATATTTTTTATAGCACCCAGACTTCAAGACAAGTGAGTAATTTTTGGAAGTACCTTTAGAACCTGGTAGCTGAAAATTGGCCGTCGGGCCAGGCTAGCAAGTATTCATTTGTTAATAGTTCATATTAGCACTACCCTTTCCCACTCTTTTGGTCAATGAGAAATTAAATTAGGGCTGGCGGCCCTGGGATCTTGCTCTATTATTTTAGATCTACTTAATCTAATCGTTATGACGTCACGTCCATCGTCTTATCATCGAGCAGAGAGTATTGTGAATATCCTTCACTCGGGTAAGCGTCTTAAAAATATTTAATTTCTTTTTAGTAACTCCAAAAGCTCGCAGTAGCCATCCCTACACTCGCCCGATGAAAGGTATAATCCAATCAATTATAACGGTCGTGTCCCAATTTTGGAAATCAAATGCAAAGAGAGATTCGATAAAAAACAAAAAGTTTTTAGCTTGTAAACATTAAGCTTACGAGGTCTCGAAATTGGTTTTTTTTTCAAGAATCGAAACAAGTAATTAGTTTATGTAGATTTGCTGATAATATTACAAACACACATACACACAAACAAGCACACACACACCACACATACACACACATTACACAACACATTAGGTAGTAGTTTACTCTTTTCCGTCGGCTATGTACACACGCGCACCAAGGGCACAGCTGAAAACCAGCGTTGGGGCCTCGGCTTCAACACATGCTGAGCTGTGTCCTATTTGACATCGCACTATTCGCACTACAGCACAATCCACTATTTATATTATAAATTGTTTTGTCGTCTTCTGTATGTGTTCTTGTCCTGTGATTTATATTTGGTTATTTTATTTTCATTGTGTTGTAGTGTTTTGTGTCAAATAAATGTCTTGAATCTTGAATATTTCTTGTTTGCATCGTTTTCGTGTTTTAACAGTCAGGTCATTGAATTTTAAACTGTAATTTTATAATTAACAACTGGTGCTCTGCCTACCCCATGACAGATTATGGGCGTGAGCGTATGTATGTATGTAATCTTATTTATAAAACGAGCTACCGCGGCTTTCTGTTTCTCAAAAACTTTCTTCGAAACCAAACTTTTTGTATGAGATTACTTTAAAATTAGTTGGCAAAAATTAACGATGTAAATGGTCTAAATGAGAAAAAAATCGCCTCTCCTTACAAACTGCCTAAAAAAGAAAATTTTTTTTTTTCATATGTGTTTCGAAAAGAAAGTTATTATTCAGCTTCATGAGGTGAATCATTCCCTAAAATTTTTGCTAGTCGGTTTAAAGTCACCCCTTTTTTTATTATTTTATAAGATGGGTTAACTCTTGACCTCAATCTTGACCTTAAGGTCAAAGATGAGGTCGACGATGGAGCCAGTTAACCCAGAAAATGCCTATAAAGGCACGGTACTCCCACGCACCGACGGAACACAGCGAGCTGTTTGGCGTCGGACTTCGGTAAGAGGCTGGTCGCGAACCAGACGGCCGGTTACAGAGCCTACCACATCGCATGAGACAATAAGACGACACCTCAGATTGAGAAAAAAAAGAAGTGTCGTTGCCTGGGATGGATTACTAGGAGGCAGGTCTCATTTGTGTTTCCTTAGTCGCCTCTTACGACACCCACGGAAAGAGATGGGGTGGTGTTATTCTTAACCGATCACCACACGGTTAACCCACACGTAGTCTTTCAATCTTCTCTACATAAACATTTCTTACAATGGAATCAAGTGAATTAAAGCAACATTATTGTAATGTATGTCTATAACTCTATTAATAGTAATTAATTATCTTTATAATTAACGAAGAAAGATTTGTATTTTTGTATGTAATGAATAAACTTAAAAACCACTAAACCGATTTCAAAAATTCATTCACCATTAGGTTACTATATTATCCCTAAGTAACATAGGCTACATAATTTACCCGAATTCCCACGGGAACAAAGTCCCGGGTGGAATGCTAGTCTACACTAATATAAAAATAGGAAAGATTTGTATTTTTGTATGTAACGAATAAACTTAAAAACTACTGGACTGATTTCAAAATTTATTTCACCTTTAGGATGCTACATTATCCCTGAGTAACATAGGCTACATAGGCTATGAGGCCCGTGCTTCGGAGGGCACGTTAAGTTGCCGGTCCCGGCTGTTGTCGATTGACTACAGTCGTTAAAACCAAGTCAGAGGCCATTGTGCGGTTTGAAAACTCTGACACCAGGGTTAGCCAAGTTCGCAACATACTTGACTATACCTACACGATAAGAAGAAGATATGCTACATAATTTTCCCGAACGAAGTCCCACGGGAACGAAGTCCCGAGCGGAATGCTAGTAATATTATAAAGAAAACATACCCAACAGCCCCTGCAGTGCAATAAATGCAGCTCCCGTAAATCCCGGAGAGCTAAGTAAAACTGTGAAATACAGAGCTGTTAACAAAAACAAATGAACGCTGGCCCGCTCGTCTCATGTTTTTATTCAAGCGATTGTCAGCAGTTTGAATAGTTAGTCCAGTATTAAATTAAGAGGATTTTAAACTTGCATTTTTAGTAGGGTAAAACTTTAATGGTCATTAAAATTGAGAAAACAAGCTTCTTACTTTTGGCGCATACCTATTGGTTAATCATTTATTCATGAAAACTGTAGCTTTCCATGAATAAATGACAAAGAAACAGGATTTTCTAAATAATTGCTGAGAACTATTTCGATCACGTTAGTTTTCAAATAAAAACCCGCATCGAAATCAGGCGATTTGTTTCGGAGCTACTATGCCAGAGACAGACACGCAGATACACAGATACACACGTCAACATTATAACACCCCTCTTTATGCCGTGGGTTAAAAGAAAATTAAATTTCTTCCATATTTCACAATGATGGGAAATTTCCAGTTGTCCACATTAAAGCAATAAAAATGCAAATAAAATTAAGGCTTGAGTACAGCCGTAAAAGCGTCTAGCTTTACACAACAGTCATAAAGTGCTTTGTACCGAGAATAAATAATTTTATTATTGAGACTATATTTTTAAAGTTTGGCGTGTGTGTCTGTATGTATATCTGCGCATACAGATGCACAGACAGCTGTGGCATCGTAGCTCCTAAACGAATTGACAGATTCCGATGCGGTTTTTTGTTTGAAAGCTGACGTAATCGAGTTGGTTCTTAGCTATATTTGATCTAAATTGGTTCAGCCGTTTAAGGCGACTACAGCACCTAAATTACGATTTTATGATGCGTAGATAAGCATGACGCACTGCATTAAATCGAAGAAAAAAAATACTACGGTAATATTCAGGACATAAACTAGATAAGTAGTTTGCTGAAAACATTATTCAGCACTTTTGGTTCGATAGAAAAAGCTCACAAAGTCACCTCTAAATACCAATATTGTGTATCTTTTAAGCTGTAAAAACGATAGTAAAATGCACACAAGAACTTGAATTTGCTATCAAAATGTTCGTGATTGAACACTCTCAATAAGTAGTTAACGCATTTTTCGATTTAAGCTGCTACCTTTCCATAAATCTTATTTTTCTAACTTTCGAACATGTTTTTACGCACGCACGCTTTTATACCTAGTCCGTAAACTTCGTGTATCGACACTGTTCGCACTGCCGGCCCAGGCCTGTTGAGAGACGGAGATGGCACTATTCCTGTGTGCTGCCTTTATCGGGTGCTGTAGTCGTCTTAAGAGTTATAAGCAATAACTGCTTTACCACAAAACATCAAAACACCACTTGGACAATGTCTTAAACTGACTCATATCATTTTGTTGTTTTTTGAATCTATGTTCATACAGCCATTCTTAAACATTGTTTAAGCTTTAGTTTAATTTTTTGTGGTAAGGTACTAAACTAAACGTCGGGGGTTACACAACATTTTTAATTTAGAGTTATAGAACAAGCGATCTTAGTAATCGCTAACAATCAGTAACAAATTCGCAAATGTGAAACAGTTTTTCAAACTGAACTACTTGCCCAAGTGGTAGGTACCTATCAAGTGTTTCTAAGACCAAATTACTTTGTGCCACTTTATTACAATTAGGTAAGGTAAGTTGGGTTGTTTCATATTAAGCAATCCAGGTCTGTTCTGTTACTCTCAAACTCGTAAACGGAATAAGATAGGAGTCTTGAAACCAAATCGCAAACTCGAATTATAATGTGGTTTTAGTAGTCTCTCATTATTTAGATTTGACGATCTAGATACTTACCTATAGGTAAACCGTTTAAATGAGTCGAGTCGATTTGGGTGAAATTCACAGCTTAGAAGTTGTTTTAGGCCAAAATTTCGATGTAATAATTGTCAAAAAATTTAAATTATTGAATTTTTTGACAAGGGGGCGTCCATTAATTACGTGAGGCGTTTTGGGGGGGGGGGGTCGGGCCGGATCTCACTCAATCTCACGTGGGGGAGAAGGGGAGTCTCTACAAATATCACGTAATATTTTCCCCCAAAAGAAATAGTGTTAAATTGTGGGAAAGCTAAGTTAAACCAACTAAACCATATTCTTCAAGTAGCCACTCTGAGTTCCCGTGGACTGAATTAGAACAATCTTTTTTTTCAAATTTAAATTGTTAAATCATAGCTGTTTTTTATTGTTCGATTATTAAAAGTTAAAAAATAATTAGACAAACTATGTAAGTTTTCTAAATAAATTACCAATTAACGTATTTACACTAAAACTAAGCATTTTCATAAAACTCACGTGAGATAAAAGGGGGAGGGGGTTGTCGAGCCATATCTCACGACATCTCACCAGAGGGGGTGGGGGGGTCGAAAAATCGCCAAAAACACCTCACGTAATTAATGGACGCCCCCCAACTAAAAGAAAATAATAGCCGGCTGATTTAGTGAACGCCATCTTTATAGACGCGTCCTGGGGTCGATTTCCGGACGGGGCAAATATTTTTTTTATAAAAAGCAGGTGTTTGTTCTCAACCGATCAGTGAGGTAAAGCAACGTACGCAGAGGCAGGACACAAAAAAAATTAAAAATAATTCATTTCCTTAACTTAGCATTAGATAGATAGATAGATAGATAAACTTTATTGCTTCTTAACAATTTGTAACATTGTACAATGTTCTTATACAATTTAAAAAAAAGTTAGCGAAATGTGTGACGTAGATTGTAGAAGCAAATAGGACACAGAACTCAGCATACTTGCTGTCTATGACAGACAACAAACTGATTTTCAGCTGTGCCTAGAGTTTTTTTTTTCGCGCGTACCTGGGGTAAAAAAAATAAAAATATAATGAAGTAACTTATCAGAAATGTGTACCAGTATGTATTCAAGTGAGATAGTGAAAGTGCGTGTAAGTACATTAAGTGCATTACATTATTATGTATGTATGTATGTATTATGTATGTATGGGACCATCCATAAATTACGTCACACGTTAAGGGGAGGGGAGGGGGTCGACAAAGTGTGACATTGTGTAACAAGGGGGTGGGAGGGGTCATAAGTTTCGTGACGTCACATTTCAAAATGTGTTATGAGTATAAATTATTAACGTCAAACTTAACCTCCTTACGTTTTAACTTTGGTTGAGACAATGAGTCCCCGAAAAAAATAACAACTCGTATTAATTCTTTTATTAGAAAATTACAAAAAATGCTAACTATGTGACGTCACGCTAGGGAGGGGGGAGTCTTACAAATGTGACCAGCTGTGACAAGGAGGGGGATGGGGTCAAAAAATCATGAAATTCGTGTGACGTAATTTATGGATGGCCCCTATGTATTATATTATGTTACAAGAGCACTCCCTTTAAGTAATGTTAAATACTTGTGTTGGGAGGCTCTGCTCTTCCATAAATAAGTAGGAAATTCTTACAATAAAATAAAATAGTTAAGACAAAGAAAAAACAGATTTAAAAATATTAGTGAAGTAGTGATAATATGACTAAGAGTATAGGTAGGTATAAATTAATATATAAGAGCGCGTTTATGTGTGTGCGTGTGTGTGTGTGTGTTTTCAGAGAAAGTGACTAGATGGTTGAACAAAGTTTTCGTGCTTCGAAGGGCACGTTAAGCTGTCGGTGCCGGCTGTTGTCGATTGATTACAGTCGTTAAAACCAAGTCAGAGGCCATTGTGCGGTTTGAAAACTCTGACACCAGGTTTAGCCAAATTCGCCACATACCTGACTATACAGCTACACGATAAGAAGATTGGAATACTTTGACTTATTTGACATACTTTTTACCAGCCCATATACGTTCCCACCGAGGGGCACGGGCCTCCCTTCGAAACACGAAGGGGATTTAGGCCATAGCCCACCACTCTGGAGCAATGCGGTTTGGTGGACCGTTCGTCTTTCGAAAATGAATTTTCTTGGACGGGCGGGTTTCATCACGATGTTTTCCTTCACCGTTGAGCAAGTGATAATTAGAGATCCGTACATAAATCCGAAAAGACGAATTTAGTGGTACAGGCCCGCACCAAGATTTGAACCCACGACCTTACCAACTGGGCTATCACCGCTACCCCAACTGGCTCATTACCAACTGGGCTATCACCGCTACCCCATACGTACTAACATACTTACTTACAAACAATCACTATTACTTTATGGCCAGAAAAACCTCTCAGTCAAGTTCAGTAATAAAACAAACAAACAACATGTCGTTAGCCACGTAACAAGGGTCAGCGAGACAAGCATAAAAGATATATTATGGCGCCCAAACAAAAATATTTGCAAACGCAATTGCTAAGAGGAAATGTAGCTAATATTCCGGGGTGGTATTTTGGAATCGTTCGAATTCTTTCGAGTGTTTGTTACTGTTTTTGAGGATGTTTGTAAAAAGCAAATTACAGAGATGTTTGTCTTCGGTTTGACTGTTTGAAAACAAGAAAGAAAAAACTAACAAGTAAGAAATTCTTAAAAGTAATTTCGAACTACCATATTATAATTAAGCATTCCGCCTGGGACTTCGTTCCCGTGGGAATTCGGGAAAATTATGTACCCTATGTCCATCCTGGATAGTGTAGAATTCTAATGGTGAAAGAATTTTTCAAATACATAAGTCCAGTAGTTTCGAAGCCTATTCAATACAAACAAACAAACAATCAAATCTTTCCTCTTTACTCGTATAATATGTGTAGATGACGCCAATGGGCCCCCAACTTTGCACCGTGTTTGCGTCTGTCATTATGCGTCCCCCAAGGGATTCATGAAAGAAAGGAATCTTTGTGTGGGCCTTTAAAGTTTGTGGTGTTATTTGTGTACATCAAGTTTCTATACACGTTTTATGGCGGTTTAATACTGTGTAATAAGAAAAGAAACTTATTACTAACATCGAATCTCTATCTTTTTTTTTCTTTTTTTATTATTAAGGACTTCTTGCATAGCGTTAATGTCAGTCCTATAGTTCCTTAAACTAATTAACCTATCTTTCTACCTTAGTAGAGATGATTTTGGCTGCAGTACAGCCAGGATCCGACAAAATGCATTTAAGACCGCAACCTGCATCCTCTTCCAGCATTGGAGGATCCTCTCCCTTTCCGGCTCGTTCCGGATCTCTTACTTAGGTGCTGTTTTTACACAAGCGACGTGGCGCGGCAATGCGGCGATCAAAAAGCAACGTAAAATGAATCTGGCTACGCACAAAGGTTTTTTTGCCCAAAAAAGAAGCACAAAGCACATGATTTGGTCCGTCGCCTGAAGACGGACCAAAGCGACGGAAAGTGGTTCACTTTCGTAGGGTAATTCGGTAATTCACATCCTTTAACGTTACTTTATTTTCATTAAGTTGTATTATTATTGTTTTCTCTTTATTGTTTAGTATAAGATTTGTACACCGGAATTTAGTTGCTGTTTTTCATATGTTATAATTTTTGTAATTAATGTTTATATAAGGTATTATTTTTAATTAACTGCAGCGGCCGACCGGTCAAACAGGGTCAAGCTGAAATCCAACGCTGTACAGTTTTTTGTACAGTACAATGCTGAGCTTGGCTCCTTTTGGTTAAGTTTAACCGTGTGGTGATCGGTTGAGAATAATACCACCCCATCTCTTTCCGTGGGTGTCGTAAGAGGCGACTAAGGAAACACAAATGAGACCTGCCTCCTAGTAATCCATCCCAGGCAACGACACTTCATTTTTTTCTGAATCTAAGGTGTCGCCCTATGGTCTCATGGGGTGTGGTAGGCTCTGTAAAGGGCCGTCTGGTTCGCGACCACCCTCCTACCGAAGTCCGACGCCAAATAGCTTGCTGTGTTCCGTCGGTGCGTGGGAGTACCAGTGCCTTTATAGGCATTTTCTGGGTTAACTCGCTCCATCGTCGACCTCATCTTTGACCTTATGGTCAAGATTGAGGTCAAGAGTTAACCCATCTTATAATTAAAAAAAAAAAAAGTTAATCTAGTTCTTACTTTTTACTGTTAATTTAGTCATAGATTTAATTTAATCAATAAACATAAGCCGTGATAGCCCAGTTGGTAATGAGCCAGACTTGTAATCGGAAGGTCGCGGTTTCAAATCCTGCTGCGGGCCTGTACCACTAAATTCGTCTTTTCGGATTTATGTACGGATTTCTAATTATCACTTGCTCAACGGTGAAGGAAAACATCATGATGAAACCCGCCCGCCAAGAAAATTCATTTTCGAAAGACGAGCGGTCCACCAACCCGCATTGGGCCAGCGTGGTGGACTATGGCGTAAATCCCCTTCGTGTTTCGAAGGGAGGCCCGTGCCCCTCGATGGGGACGTATAATATGGGCTGGTAAGAAGAATAAACATAATTTCATTTCATTCCCTTACTTTTCGCTAACTAGGTAATTGAAAATCTCCCGATATAAGTATTTAAAAACATGTGATTCAAGAATAAAGTAGCAAGCAAAAGTTACAGGAAAATGCTGGACGTGCCGACAGTTCGAGCCACGTTGAGACTACCAGCAAGCAGGGGGAGTTTAGAAGGAAATGAGTTAACTTCGCGGCTGCTAATCCAGCTCAGTTGGACACGGCTTTTACACGCTTTGTTAAGGGGGCGTCCCTTAATTACGTGTGGTGTTTTTGGCGATTTCACGACCCCCGCACCTTTCCAGTGAGTTTCACGAGATTTGGCTCGTCAAGTGATTTTTGGGATATACAACCTGTTCCTTTTGATATCCCCTAACTCTAAGGTCATATTCTATGAATAAAAATGATTTAAAAAGTCCATTGAACATAAAGTTAGTAAATGGGTATTTTCGGAGAAATCATCAATCAAAATTAAAATATTTCAAAATCTTTCTCTCATAAAACGAGTCCTAAGTTGGTACACTTTCATTGATAATTAGTTTCAATCATTCATAATTTAGAATACGGTTATGCTACGTTGTCGTAAATGTGTTTTATTGGAAATTCACATCTTTACCTAATAATTTTGTATGAAAAATAAAAATTTGAAATTATTAATAATTGAAAAATAATTTATATGCCATTTGATTCATATACGTGGTCTCATTGATACCCTGGAGTTATGGAATATCAAAAGGAACAGCTAGGTTTGATACTCGTGATACGAAAATTGCAACCCGCCGGTTAACCCGCGGTTAGTAACTTATCAGACGAAATGCCAAGAAACTTATGGAACTGTCACTGTCAAATCTCAGGTTATCTTCTAACCGTAGGTTAAATGTTGGTGAACATTGGCTTTATAGTCAGTACAGAAAGCAGCAATTCAGGTTACCTTTTTGCACTACGAAAACCGGGGCTATTACGAGCGAGATAAACGTGACGTCAAGGGCAGCATGTATAGCCCGATGTGCTGCCGTGTGTACATTAATCATTAGCCACCTATCCGATATGTAGTGACGTCAAATTATAAAGTTGATAGCGCTCCACTCCACACGACTTGGCAGATCAAATCTTGAATAATGGTCAAAAAGAAGAGTTGTAATATTTTCTTATCAAATGGAAAACAAACCCAGTAAAATTAATTACATCTTCTTTTGAGTAATTTACTAGCATTCCACCCGGGACTTCGTTCTCGTGGGAATTCGGGAAAATTATGTAGCCTATGTTCATCAGGGATAATGTAGCATTCTAATGTCGAAAGAATTTTTCAATTTTTTAATTTATTCGTTACATACAAAAATACAAATCTTTCCTCTTTATCTATACTAACTAATATTATAAAGAGGAAAGATTTGATTGTTTGTTTGTTTGCATTGAATAGGCTCCGAAACTACTGGACCGATTTGAAAAATTCTTTCACCATTAGAATCCTACATTATCCGTGATGGACATAGGGTACCTACATGGTTTTCCCGAATTCCCACGGGAACGAAGTCCCGAGCGGGAAGCTAGTAATATTAAATTAGTGTAGATAGATATAGATAAAAATGCAGGGGCACTCACTCACAGATTCATCAACGCCCAATCTAAACTCTTAAACCTAGCTGAAATTTTGCACAAGAGTTCCTTTTATAACGTAGGCAAGGAATAAGAAAGGATTTTACGAAATTCAAACGGAAACGAAGTCCCGGGCATCCTCTAGTTCCTGTCTAGTAAGCAAACGTCTACTTAATGTAATTACTTTAGATTTAATTAATTATTCTGTTTGTAATGAAACACCTCGAACCACTCTGACTTAATAGCTTTTCAAGGCTTTGATATTACCAAATTAATATTGAAGATTATGCGACATTTCTAATTTCGTTTTGCGGTAGTTTGACCATTTTTACCAACTTCAAAAAAGGAGGAGGTTTTATGTTCGACTGTATGTATTTATTTTTCGGTGAACATACATAAAAAAATGTATCTTCACCGATTTCTCCGCCAATTATGGACTGATTTTCAAAATTCTTTTTTTATTCGAAAGAGTATACTCCAGAGGTGATCCCATATAAATTTTATCAAAAATGATTCAGCGCTTTTAAAAAAATCTACATTAACAAAAAAGAAATACTACAAACCAGAACATCATCTAAATAAATGGGTGACATTTTCGTTTGTGGTTATCTGCTAGTAGGCATTGTAGTCTGCAAAAAATACTAAAATCTACTTTGTGCGAACTGTTGTTGGGATTGAAGTCGGTGTCTCGTACGTTTTTAACTTTTTAACGTGGAAAATTATGTTTCACAGTTATGCTCTACAGCTAATATACTCGACTTAATATAAGTTGGCGAAAATCAAGGATGTGAATCACGGAACTGGGTACCTACCAAGATCGTTTAAAAGCATTTCTGTTTAGGATCCAACTTTGAACTGCTTCGCAATTGGAATGTTTTTTTAAATGATACCATGATGGCGCTACTTTTGAACTGCTCGGTAAATTGTCGCTGGTCTGCGTTTGAATCACAACAGCGCCAAAATTGAATCGCTTATAAGCCACCATGGTACGAATAAGCGTTGCAGACTTGTTTAGGTCCTAAATTGGATCGCGCTAAGCGATCATGGTAAACCTCCTGAACAACTTTTGTCTTTTTATTTTGACGTTGGGGTTGATTTAATTATTTATTGATATTATAATTAAAAGATTATTAACTTGATATTTCTGACATGTTGTTTTAATTTGTTTCTGATTGATTTTATTATGTTTTTAAGTTAATATTTGCACACCTTGCCGGTTGAAGGCACAGATCACCTAAATATAACATAAATCTTACTGTATTCTTTCAAATAAATGGATTTATTATTATTTATTTATTTTTACAGGAACATAGGCCCAAATATGACAAAAGCCTATGTAAGCCTCTGCTTACAGAGTTTAAAAATTTAAAAATGGCTGTATGGACAGAGATGCTTATATTTTTCCCGAAACTGATAAATTAAACAATAACAAATAACATAAGTTAGTTTAGGACGTTGTCTAACTGGCAGTAAATGGTCGCTCATTCAAGAACGAACCGCTTGATATTACTATTGTTAACATAACCTTCCAAGAAGTGTGTGTTTTGTGGTAAAGCAGCTGTTATTGCATAAAACAACCATCTCGTTTACGTACGTTTGAAAAAAAAACTGCATAGAAATTGGTCCATTCGTTTAGGATGGACCCACAAATATACTGATTCACAGATACACACGTCAAACTTTTAACACCCCTCTTTTTTTGTCTGGAGTTCTAAGCCGTGTTGTGATCGGTTGAGATTAACACCATCTCTTTCCGTGGGTGTCATAATCATAAGAAGCGACTAAGGAAACACAAATGAGACCTGCCTCCTAGTAATCCATCCCAGGCAACGACACTTCATTTTTTCTGAATCTGAGGTGTCGTTCTATGGTCTCATGCGGTATGGTAGGCTCTGCAAAGGGCCGTCTGGTTCGCGACCACCCTCCTACCGAAGTCCGACGCGAAACAGCTTGCTGTGTTCCGTCGGTGCGTGGGAGTACCAGTGCCTTTATAGGCATTTTTTGGGTTAAATCGCTCCATCGTCGACCTCATCTTTGACCTTAATGGTCAAGATTGAGGTCAAGAGTTAACCCATTTTATAATTAAAAAAAAAAGTATATTACACAAACCTACTCGAATGTTCTTCTTTCATTTCCCATTGGTTCGTTAGAGTTTCGAACTCTGCTTAGTCTTAAAGTCGTCAACATCAAGAAATCAAAGGCACGAGCCTCAATAACAATATCAGTTAACAAACTTGAACAATATTTGAAATCCTTTCTGCGAACTTGTTTTGAGTTTAATAACGGTTCTTTGTTTCCAAAATAAAATAATTAAATGTTAGCTACTTATACAGGGTGTAAGGAACAACTTAACAACTTTGACAACTTAACTGAAACCCTGAATCCAGAAAATCATTCCGCACGATTTTACAGTTAAATCTTTCATGTTTCTTAATATCTTCCGTTTTAAATTCAAATAATTGAATCAAACACACTCAGTTTTGCAATAAAAAACCATAAGAACGGCGTTAAACACAAAAACCAGCAATGTACATCGCACTCAGACAGCGGCGGTTCCCGGTGCGCCGCGGTTTCGCAAAAGTAAGTCATCATCATAATATCAGCATATTGCAGTCCACTGCTGAACATAGGCTTCCCCCAAGGTGCGCCATTTTGCATGATCCTCCGCTTTTTGCATCCAGCCACTACCCGCTATCTTCTTTAGGTCATCTGTCCATCTGGCTGGGGGGCGTCCAAAGTAAGTAAATAACAAAACTCTTAACGTTTAGAATTACTTGTGGACTGGACGATCATAGTAATGGGTGGATTCCACCATTTACTTATTTGCTAAGCTGTCCCTTACACCCAGTATAATTGATAGGTCTAAGTCTGGAGGGGCTTTAGTTCGTTAAGATTGTTTATTTACATCTGACTTGCTAAGTTCAGGCGGAATGTTTGGGAAGTAGCGACTCTTACGTAGATAGTATTAAGTATTCTGTGCTTTTAAATTAATAAGTAGGACATACGAGCGTCGAGTAGTGGAGATACTTCTGTGTTTATTTAAGAGCATGAAAGCACGCTTATTCAGTATAGCTTTCCGCCCGAGACTGCGTTCCCGTGTGGATTCAGGAAAATTATGTAGCCTATGTCACCTGATCTTTCTATCGGTGAAAGAATTGTTGAAATCGGTCCAGTAGTTTTTGAGTTTATTTATTAAAAACATACAAAAATACACATCTTTCCTTTTTTATAATATTAGTGTAGATTCAGGCCTGGTATTTCACTAATCAATGGGATCTCAATGGTGGTGACAATGGTCACCACCTGGACGGATAAAATTCGCCATTTTATCCGTCCAGGTGGTGAAATTAAGAACTATCCAAATGCGATGACGTTCGGTTGGCAGTGGCGCTGCTGGTCGGGGTGCTGGCTGTCATCTATGTTCCGATAGTTCCCAATTTCATCACCTTGTCACCAATATTTACCTTCTTTGATGATACGCAATATATCGTGAAACCTTGCCCAACGCGATCCACAGTTTCAGTTTTTGCTAAGCTGACCTTTCAGGCGCCTCCTCTTTATTTGGGTAAAAATCGTAACGGAAATTAAGGCGACTACAGCACCTAAATTACGATTTTATGATGCGTAGATAAGCGTGACGCACTGCATTAAATCGAAGAAAAAAAATATTTCGGTAATATTCAGGACATAAACTAGATAAGTAGTTTGCTGAAAACATAATTCAGTACTTTTAGTTCGATAGAAAAAGCTCACAAAGTCGCCTCTAAACACCAATATTGTGTATCTTTTAAGCTGTAAAAACTATAGTAAAATGCACACAGGAACTTGAATTTGCTATCAAAATGTTCGTGATTGAACATTCTCGATAAGTAGTTAACGCATTTTTCGATTTAAGCTGTTACCTTTCTATAAATCTCATTTTTCTAACTTTCGAACATGTTTTTACGCACGCACGCTTTCATAGTTCGTAAACTTCGTGTATCGACACTGTTCGCACTGCGCCGGCCCAGACCTGTTGAGAGACGGAGATGGCACTATTCCTATGTGTGCTGCCTTTATCGGGAGCTGTAGTCGCCTTAAGTATACACATAAATAAGTGGAAACTTCAGTGGAAAGATTTTATTATTTGAAACTTATATAAAATTACCTCTATATTCAAATCTTCTACACAATGTGGAAAATATGTAAATACATTTTTGAATATTGAGTAGCCAGCTAGTGCAATCCCTGCAACTTATTTCATTGTGGACTTAAAAGAGTTAGGTATACTCAAGAGCACGTCAAGCTTGCCACTTTGGACTTTGGACCGGCCCTGCATTGTATGGCGCGCAGTATAAATCAGAGCTCAGCTGGTAGTGTAAAACGTGACCTGCTCTTTACTGTACAAGTAACTAACAAGTAAAAGAGTCCAACTAATCTAAGTAATACTAATTTCAAAAACAGTCAATGTTGGTGGTGAGATATATTTATTTAGAATTAAAAAAATAATAGGTACCGTACCTTAGAGTACCGCGGATGATGCTCAAGTAAGGATTTCATTTCACAAAGACAAATTCTTAGTAATTATAGGCGAGGTATCTCTTTGGCACTTAATCCCCTAAGCACCGAAGCCACTGATAAATTTCAGTGATCGGCTCCAATTTAAAGCTTAAGGAAAGAAAATTCAGGTCCCTATAATTGATTAGCGCTGGAGACTTCGTTGCAACCTTCGCCATTAATTGTGGCACTTTTCCCGCCAAGGTAGACATTGTTACAGCACTTTCAATTTAGTGTCTGACTATAACTGTACGAAGGTATCTAGTCGGAATTCTTGATTTTTACCGATTTCAAAAAAGGAGGAGGTTCTATGTTCGACTGTATGTATTTATTTGTTTTCCGTAAACATACATAATAAAAATGTATGTTCACCAATTTCTCCGCCAATTATGTACAAATTTTCAAAATTCTTTTTTTGTTCGAAAGAGTATACTCCAGAGGTGGTCCCATATGAATTTTATCAAAAATGATTCAGCGCTTTTAAAAAAATTAACAAAAACAAAAAATACTACAAATCAGAACATCATCTAAATAAATGAGTGACATTTTCGTTTGTGGTTATCTGCAAAAAATACTAGATATCCTCTTTGTGCGAACTGTTGTTGGGATTGAAGTCGATAACTCATACGTTTTTAACGTGGAAAATTATGTAAATTAATTTTGCGTATATTCTGTGACTTGAAATAAGGCTGTGACTCAGTCCACGAAACAGAATAACTTTCCCTAAGGAACTTAGGTCGAATTATAAAAAAAAATTTCGCCTCATCAATCAGCAGATTTGCCTTCGCATGGGAAATCATAAATAGTTTTGAGAATTTCACATAGGTTCCTCAGGGAATGTTGATCAGGTTCATGGAGTCAATCACCCCCTAAATCGGTAACTTATTTAAAGTCGCCCTATACAGCGTATTTCATAAATACCCTATAAAAAAAATCAAAATTATTAAAAAATTTGGTAAATATGCAGCCGTATGTACTGATATATGAAACTTTTCTTTTGAAAGATGCCAAACCGTGCAACGAATTACTAAAGGACTATTTTTTTAATGTAAGTATGTTCATCGACTTCTTCGTCATTTATGAATCGATTTTCATAATACTTTTTTTTAAATTTGGGTTTTCATTTTGTTGGGCATTTATAAACACGTTGTACAGTCAAGAGCAGGTTACGCTTTACACTACTAGTTTAAGCTGAGCTCGCCATACAATACAGGGCCAGTCCAAAGTCCAAAGTGTCAAGCTTGACGTGCTCTTGATTGTACACACTATAGGCTATATGTTGAACTTGACGTCACCCTTATTTAGCTAATAGTGCCAGCTTTCGTAGTGCAAATGGGTAACCTGACGTGCGGCTTTGTGTACAATCGTAAAGAAATCCATCACCGAAGCTAAACCAAAGCGGTAAGTTTCAGCAGAAACCAAAGAGTTCTTTTTGTAATTTCCGATCAGACTTTTTATTGCTCTTAATCCCAGTCATCGAGTTTTCCTGCTTCATACCTGCCTTTCTATTTTCAATAGACAAATCCAGGGATAGATTCAGAAGTTTTCGTCTACCAAATAGGGTAGATGACTATTTTTGTATTATTATTTAAATTACACCAGCGTAGGTAAGTCCCGTTCCCATGGGAAAATAAAAGCCAACTAGCGGACCCGACCTGTTCTGTTCTAACCTTGGCGTTTTGTTAGGGGGAAAATGTTAGGTAATTCTACGGCACATGTATTTACTTCCATTCTGGACTGGGATTGCAAGATAAACTTAGAATGTACCAGCTGCCAACTCTTCCCAGGCATACTGTAAAAGTCAGTAATAGGGACACGAGGGTTTTACTGTATTGGTGGGCGAAAGGCTGACCACCTCTCACCACTACATATCATGTTTCATCTAATAACCCTGAGAAGTTATGTCAAACTTCGCATCAAGTGGTTTCTTAAATCACTGGTGCTCTGCCTACCCCGAATGGTAATACAGGCGTGAGCATATGTATATTTTTTTTACTATAAGATGGGTTAACTCTTGACCTCAACCTTGACCGTAAAGGTCAAAGATGAGGTCGACGATGGAGCGAGTTAACCCAGAAAATGCCTATAAAGGAACTGGTACTCCCACGCACCGACGGAACACAGCAAGCTGTTTGGCGTCGGACTTCGGTAGGAGGGTGGTCGCGAACCAGACGGCCCTTTACAGAGCCTACCACACCGCATGAGACCATAGGACGACACCTCAGATTCAGAAAAAAATGAAGTGTCGTTGCCTTGGATGGATTATTAGGAGGCAGGTCTCATTTGTGTTTCCTTAGTCGCCTCTTACGACACCCACGGAAAGAGATGGGGTGGTGTTATTCTCAACCGATCACCACACGGCCAAAATGTATGTATGTATGTAAATTGACTTTATCTTTATAGTTTTATACCGGCTAATAAAGAAGCGCTTGTAGCTCAGTGGCGCTCGCTGATCTCAACCGATTACTGAGGTTAAGCAACATACACAGAGGCAGCCAACCTGATGGGTGAACAAAGTGGCAATTTATCACGCGCGTTTCCGTGCTTCGGAGGGCAAGTTAAGCTGTCGGTCCCGGCTGTTGTCGATTGACTGCAGTCGTTAAAACCAACTCAGAGGTCATTGTGCTGTTTGAAAACTCTGACACCAGGGCTAGCTAAGTTCGCCACACACTTGATTATACCTACACGGTAAGAAGACCGGCTAATAGTGCCCGGCGAGCATGACTTAAAACCGCAAAGTGCTCAGCCGATTGCGTCAAATGCGCGCTACTGAGGTTAAGCAACATACACAGAGGCAGCGAACCTAACGGGTGACCAAAGTGGCAATTTATCAGGAGCGTTTCCGTGCTTCAGAGGGTACGTTAAGCTGTCGGTCCCGGCTGTTTTCGACTGACTGCAGTCGCTAAAACCAACTCGAGGCCATTGTGCTGTTTGAAAACTCTGACACTAGGTTTAGCTAAGTTCGCCAAACACTTGATTATACCTACACGGTAAGAAGACCAGCTAATAGTGCCCGCGGCTAGCATGACTTAAGGCGACTACAGCACCTAAATTTCGATTTTATGATGCGTAGATAAGCATGACGCACTGCATTAAATCGAAGAAAAAAAATCTTCTTCTTCTTCTAAACCTTTTCCCATTATCTGGGGTCGGCTCTCCTTGTCTGCCTTCTCCATCTTTCCCTGTTTTGAGCAGTATAAGCGTCAATTTGGCTGTCCTTTAAGTCCTTTTGGACCGTCGATAGCCAGGTGGCGGGGGGTCGTCCGCGGCGTCGCGTCGTCGTTGGAAATTCCAGGGCCACTCGTACCATGTTGTTTTCAGGTCGGCGCAGTACATGTCCGTACCATCGTAAGCGGCGTTCTTTGACCTTGTCAATGATGGGCGCGATTTTGTAGCTTCCTCGGATGTGAACGTTGCGTATTTTGTCCAGCAGTGTGACACCCGCTGACCAGCGTAACATGAACTACGGTAATATTCAGGACATAAACTAGATAAGTAGTTTGCTGAAAACATGATTCAGCACTTTTGGTTCGATAGAAAAAGCTCACAAAGTCACCTCTAAATACCGAATATTGTGTATCTTTTAAGCTGTGAAAACGATGGTGAAATGCACACAGGAACTTGAATTTGCTATCAAAATATTCGTGATTGAACACTCTCGATAAGTAGTTAACGCATTCTTCGATTTAAGCTGTTACCTTTCCATAAATCTCATTTTTCTAACTTTCGAACATGTTTTTACGCACGCACGCTTTCATAGTCTGTAAACTTCGTGTATCGACACTGTTCGCACTACCGGCCCAGGCCTGTTGAGAGACGGAGATGGCACTCGATCGCGTCAAATGCGCGCTATCGCATGTCGGGTCGGTTATCTTTTGTTATAGAAATATTCAACGTATGTATGTGGGTCGTGGCCATATGGTAGATTTGCTCAATTCATGAAATGCTCGAGAATTTTTCACGATCTGGCAAATCGTTGATGACAAAATCGTTAAACGTTGACGATTATAATCTGGTCAAATTAAGTTGCCCTACCATGAAATGAAATTCTCGAGCATTTCTACCATATGGCCACGACATATACCTCCTAAATATCTCGTGGAATTCTTTGTATGTACTCTCTTAACGGTTATTACTATAAGTGCAAGTACAAGCGCAGGCGACGCATGGAGACACTGCATGGAGACCTCAGTTTGTTTATGTTATCGTGTAATGGGATCCTCTTGTTTTGCTGTGTTGTTCGTGACTATTGTATACGGGCTTTAGGTATCTCTCTTTCAACCTCTCGGGTGGTTAATCATTCCATGAAACTGAACAACTTCCCCAAAGAACATAGGTCAAACTACGAAAAAAAAATATTGATCTCCCATATAAAATGCGTTATATGCTGATGAAGTTTGTATAGGAACTCAATTTTTTTTCGTATTTTGACCTTTTTTCCTTGGTGAAGTTGTTCAGTTTCATGGACTGATTAACCACACGAGAGGTTGAAAGAGAGATACCTAAAGCCCTGTATAAGTTAGCTTAATGAAATTAACATGACGAAGGGGCCCTATAGATAATTTTGTACTAGCTTTCCGCCCGCGGCTCCGCCCGCGTGGACTACAGGTTATATCGTGCCCAGCTGTGGGATAAAATGTAGCCTATGTCCTTTCCCAACGTCTAATCTCTGTACAAAATTTCATCAAAAAAAAGTAGTTTAGGCGTGAAAGACGGACAGACAGACAGACAGAGTTACTTTCGCATTTATAATATTAGTAAGGATGATCGATGACCGAGTTAGAACGAGAATCACGTCTTTTTAAATAGACGTATTCGTAAAAAGACATATTTATTATGAACTATTTTATTTCGCTACCCTGAACCCACTTTCAAATCAAATCAAATCATTTGTTCCGCTTAAAAAATGGTATAAAAAGATCTTAACAAAGAAATGTCAGTACCAGCATGTTTTGCTTATGAACAATCAGATTTCTGTTACACTTATCAATCTTATCATTAGCAACGTTTTTTTAGACTAGCGCCTGCATGGCCCGCGATAAACTCACGCGTCACGCCCCACTCCGAAGAGACGGTAAAACTTCTTCACTTGGTTGCGCGAAGGCATCGCGCAAAGCAGTGGCGTAGCTAGGAACCAAGGGCGTGGGACAAATCAAAAAATGGGGCCCCACTGCTATCTAAACTGGTTAGGTTTTATCAAGTAAAAATATGTATTAATTTATATACTTACTAGCCTTTTCCCGCCGCTTCGCTCGCGCAAAAAAAATCTCTTGACTCGAATTCACAATAAAACGCACATCGATGAATAATTTTACACATATCGCTGTCCGCCAAATTGACAACACTGCCAACTCACAGAAAGAATTTAGGGGAATTCCCTAGGTATAACTTTCGAATTTCTCTCAAATTAGTTGCCATGATCTTCTTCTTCTTATCGTGTAGGTATAGTCAAGTGTGTGGCGAACTTGACTAACCCTGTTGTCAGAGTTTTCAAACCGCACAATGGCCTCTGACTTGGTTTTAACGACTTAAGTCAATCGACAACAGCCGGGACCGACAGCTTAACGTGCCCTCCGAAGCACAGAAACGCTCGTGATAAATTGCCACTTTGGTCACCCATCAGGTTCCCTCCCTCTGTTTACGTTGCTTAACCTCACTGATCGGTTGAGATCAGCGAGAGCCACTGGGCTACGAGTTGCCATGATTAAAGTCGGGTTGCAACCTGTCATATTTATTTTGAAAATGGGAATCAAAAGTTCAGTTCAATCGAGATTGTCTGGTAAGGATTCGAGGGTTCCCTGAGCTTGAGGGCCCCGGGGCACTGCCCCGCCTAAACTGGGGGGCTACCATCTAAGCGAAGCTGACGCTGGGTGAACGAATGGAATGTTGTCGATTGCTTCTTTATAAGGAGACCTTGATTAATGATATGAACCAAACACAGCAATGTACATCATTCCATTCGTTCAATCAGCATCAACTTCGCTTAGATGGTAGCCCCCCTGTGTTTTTTATTCTCAGAGACTAAATTGACATATGCAAATGTCAAATTTACAAATAATGTTACCAGTTTTTTTGAATAGTGTTGTACCTAAATTGTCGATTTTTGAATCGCAACTTAAAAAATTCGTAAAAATAATAATTTTGTCTTTATTAGATGATTAGCTTTTTAGTTTTCTATGATATTAACATTTTAAAAATTATTATCAAAATGAATTTACAAAAAAACTGGCGAAATGCCCGGCCGGCATTTATTTTATCGAAATAGCGGTGCATGAGCATAATAAATACTACTTATATCGATTAGGGACATTACGTTACGTTTAAAGTATTTCCTCCCTTCTCTTTAAGTAATATAAAACCGGCACTTAATTTTGATAACATCGGTTTACCGTTAGTGGCACATCACTATTTAAGATTTGCAAAAACTGGCAACCCAGGTTATGTCAATTTAGTCTCTGAGAATAAAAAACACAGTTTAGCCCCTAGGTAGCTACGCCATTGGCGCAAAGGCCCTCTAGCGTTGTCATTTCGTAACTATTTTGACATTTGACCGCGTGGTTTTCATGTTGTACTTGAACTGCTGAACATCATGAATCATAAGTAATGTTGTTGTTATTTCCAATAAATAAATCTTTCAAATGGTGCAAGATTTGTATGAATTTATGGACGTAATATTATATTTCAACTGTAAAACACCGACGTACAATTCAAACAGCACAACAAAAATTGGGCACCCACCGATCACTTTAATAATGTTTATTTCGAAAAGTAAAGCGACAACCTATATTATTTTATTGTTAGAAAAGGATTGTGTGTTACACCTACTCTAGAAAATAAAAATAAAACATTCTGATTGTTTGCTAGAATTTTTGGGATACGGAAATTTAATACAGCAACTGGGTAAATAATTTATTTCTACACTTCACTTACAATTACCTACATTAAAAAGGGATTGTTCAACAATTACGTGATCATTTTTGGCCGTTACAGATAGTTTTTCATTTCGCTATAAATTAATTAAAGTTATAAAATGATGACGTAATCATGGCTTCTTCCCCCCCCCCCCTCAAATAATCCGATGTATATACAAGCACCCGACCCCCCCCCCCTTCCGGTGATCACGTAATTGTTGAATGATCCCAAATATTGATATGCTTGAAAAGCTTATTTTATATTTATACTGACGTAAACAATTTAAGAAATAGCTTATACCAAGACTAGTGTACCTACCTCAGATAAATATCAACTTGAATACTACGCACAATCACCTTTTTAACTTAGGGCCTTAGCAAACGGCGTATTTCTACGGCGCTGAAAACACGCTTTCAGGCAAGTTGGTAGAATCAGCTTTAACGAACTGCAGGGCAATCGCGCTAAAAAAAGTGTGTGAATCTGATGCTGGGTAAACGAATGGAACGTAGTCGATTGCTTCTTTATAAGGAGACCTTGATTAACGATATGAACCAAACACAGCAATGTACATCATTCCATTCGTTCAATCAGCATCAGCTTCGCTTAGGTGGTAGCCCCCCAGCTGCGTTTCAATTGCGATTCAGTCCACTTTTTTTAGCGCGATTGCCCTGCTGAGCGGTATCCATAGTGACGGAATTCAGTGTATTGCGAAAGTTCGAAAGTTCAGGAAGTATAGCCAAGGCGTCAGTAAATATCAATCCAAATAATCAAAATCACGAAACGGAAGGTTACGTTACGCGATAGAGTCCAGGTAGCAAAGCCAAGTCGTCAGTATATATCCAAATAATCAAAACCACAAAACAGAAACCAACTCAACAACCAACAACTCAAAAACACAACGGTTAGGTTATGTGTCAACCAACTGTCAAACGTCTTTTTTTTTTACTTTGGCAAAGGAATTAAACCGTATAGAATGCTGTAGTAAGCAACAAATCGTAACCAAAATTTAAAAAAATCATTATTTTTTTATTTATGATCAAAATTATTTGATATGATCTAAATTATTATTTGATACGAGTGGTGGGGCAAAGTGGAACGCGGAATTTTTTGCGATGGAATTTGCCCCACTGATTCGATTTAGTAGGACAGATTTCACTGCCTTAAAATATTGGAGGGTTCTGCCCCTCTAGGGGCAGAACCCCCTAGAGGGGCACCCCACATTTGGCATTTTTTTTTCCACATTTTGGCATTGACAAAATGTGGAAATCCCTAAAACAACCTAATATGCACAGCGTGACGCGGCACGTGTCGCACTGCCACACAGTGCGAGTGTCTATTTTTTTTTTTGCACACCATTTGCAACGAGCCCTACCAGATGCATTTCGAACTGGAAAGTGTCCGACACCTTGTACTGGAGCTGGTGCCGGTGGTGGTTCAATCGCAGAAACTTTGTGTTTTTTTAGAATTTGGTCTGCCAATTTTGCTCTGAAATCCCTCTGGCCCTTGACTGTTTTGCCGTGTTTGTAAATAACATAAGCATTATAAATTGATACATTGAAAAGTCGGCGGAAAAGCTTTTTGTACCATGTCGGATTTCTAGTCCTTTCCACGGGAAACTCACTCAACATTTGGTCCTTTTTATCTACACCCCCCATGGAAAGGTTGTAATCTAGTACAACTTGAGGCTTATATTTGTATTTGCCGTGCTTTTCTTTTCCGCCCACTTCTACAGGATGATAGGTTGAAATAAGGGACACGATATTTGTATCGTTCCAAACCGTGACTGTAAGGTCCTTAGTTTGGCTAAAAACTACCTCACCCGTACGCATATTACTTTTATTTAAGCTGCGGAGACTTTCGGGTACAAATTTTCTGTTTAGTCTTAGCGTTCCCATTGTGTCGGTTTTTTCTCTCTTTAGGGTACGTGACAACAATGGTGAATTGTAAAAGTTATCCATGGTCAACGTGTGACCTTTATTGAGCAGCGGGCGAACCAAGTTGTAAACAATTTGGGAGGTTGTCCCCTCCGTTTCAAATTTTGTGCTTTCAGATTTTTTTAGAATTTTGTGCTTTTCAACTGTTTCTGTGTTCTGTGTCTTACCAGCGTACAATTTAAATTTCCACAAGTATCCTGTGCGGGACTCGCAAAGCTCGTAGCTCTTTATACCTACACCT
The DNA here is from genome assembly GCA_949987775.1 of Aproaerema taeniolella. NCBI lineage: Eukaryota > Metazoa > Arthropoda > Insecta > Lepidoptera > Gelechiidae > Aproaerema > Aproaerema taeniolella. Next base: position 15,869,172 of record OX465255.1, on the reverse strand, counting down.
GCAGCTTTATTTGCGATCATTTGCACAAACGATAATCTTCCTTTCCAAAGAAGGAGAGATTCGTCGATCACAATATTTTGCTCGGGTAGGTACAAAGAACTGAATTTCTGGTTGAGATGATCGATAATGGGTACTATTTTGTGTTCTTTTCGAATTGTAGGCTGGGAAGAGTTATCTACAAAATGCAGACACCTTTTGATTAGCCTAAATTGATGATATGGCATAATATTACGAAAATTTCCGATTTTCAGATACGGCAAGCAAGGGTACCAATACTGTTCTTCCACGGTTATGGGAATCAGGCTATGCAGCATTATAACACCGAAGAAAGTCCACAGATCCCTCACATCTATGTCCTTCCATAGCTGTACCCTTGCATGCGAACTAGCTGAAATAATTAAATCCCGGGCGTACTTGTTCGTCTCCCGAACAATGAGGGCGATAATAGCGTCATCCCAAATTTTTTCAAAAATGTCAAGTGGACCCATACCTTCTGTGTTGAAAGTAGGCCCAGCTTGACCAGTAAATGTTTCCCGCTGTCCAATAAAACCCTCACGGTCATTAAGCCATTCAAACTGGAGTAGATCAGCATTGTCAGCAACTGTTTCGCTCAAAGCAATATCATCCTGAGCATCTATTTCAGTTAATTGGTGAATTAAATCAGCAGAAAGGTTGTCTATAACGGCGGGGCATTCTGACGCCTGTCTACCTAATGAGATGTCAACGACGACGTTATTTTTGTCGAGTTTTTTATCAACGTCACTTTCGGGAATTGTACGTATGGTTTTCTTCCTTTCTTTCGAGTGTGTCTCTATCTCCATATCGTCTTCAAATAAACCTAAAATAACACCATACACAAATTACAATACAATCTTACTTTAATTAACCCATGAAATAAGACGACAGCTTACTATGAAAGAAAACTTACCCCTATATCCTCCAGAGGTGGACGGAGACAGCTCTGGAGTAGAACTTGTAGATGAAACTAAACAAAAAAATAATTATTATCAGTAAAGAATATTTTTAGACTACAAATTTCAGGATTACTTCTGTCAGTAACAATGTTCACACTTACTAGGTGTAAAACCAACCAGTTCTATTTCCACATCCGGGATAATGCAAATAACGTCCAGCTTGTCATCTTTGATTGTACGGATTCCTTCACATGCAGAAAAATCTATCTTGTGTTTCCTGTAAAATAAAATATTCATTACAGTCTTCATCGAGTTTTCATAAATAATAATTTCAAATTATGTGTGCAAACAAAATTCTTACGCTTTCTTCTTGACAGGAGCGTTTGACCCTGGTGGCAAGTCTAAAAATACAAAAATCGTAATAAGTATGTTTGCCATAGATAAAGATACATTAATATTGTTTGAGACTTTCTATCTATTATTTTCACTAGTTTTAGAACCCGTTTTAATATGTTTTTAAAACCGCGGACGGCCGCAACTCAGGTTACCACACGCGTAAACTCTGTGCTGGTGTGATAAAGAGTTTTACAATGAAAATGGAGTAACCTGATGCGCTGGCCTCTGTACATTATAATAGAACTGTAGTGAAAATACCATCAAATCGTAATGGGCTAGGCATCACGGAGGGCGTTTGGCCATTTGCGTCCGATGGAACTACGCTCGGTTTCCGTTTCAACTGCCAGGGCTGTGGCTTACGCGGCGGCGGAGTCGGCGGTGTGCCGGGAACCAATGGGCAATCGATGCGTGGTGGAGATCTATCTCCAGCTCCAGCTTTCCATAAAAAAGAAAACAACGAAACATTGTAGAAATAAGTTTATTGACAAAAATAACCACGTCTTGTACTTTAAATAATCTGTCTCACCTTTTTGCTTTCTAGGCGGGGCGTCCGGCAGTATAAACCTTCCTAACTGCTTTTTCTCTTGGAGAGCACGTAATTTACTTTTTTGTGCAGACGTCTGGTCATCCATTTTTTTGTCAGGTTTCGAGCTTTGTCAGCTTTAAAATTTCTTCTGCTAAAGATCTGGAAAAAAATTCATACATAGATATTAGATAGTTACATACGCTCACGCCCATAACCCCATACGGCAGGGCATCAGTGATTAAGAACCACTCCGACACAACACGATCTATACACACACTCATAAACACAAAATACTTACAAGCAAAATAATATAGAAGGCAAAACGACAAAATAAAATCATAAAAATGTTAATGGAAAAACAAAAACTTTCAAATTTTAACACGTAATGAATTCCTAGCCCGATACCATCGACGATGAAACGGGACATTAAGTCCTATATTAAATGACTTTATTAAATAACTTTTAATTTAATTATTAGGGCTAGGGAATCCAATCCCGCATTAAAATCGTGATCCCGCACGCCTGCGGGATTAAGATTTTTTAATATTTTATTTGTTTTAAGCCCATTTATTAGTCTTAAAAAATGTTTCCATACTTCACTTGAACTTTTAAACTCTTCGTAAACTAAACTCACGCTCGTTTTTCATAATAAATAACCAAAATAATTTTTCACTCGTTTAACTTAGTATGAAAACTTTTGCAACAAAAATAATTGTAGGTTCCTTTGTATAGTACCTTTTCACATAACAATTAAGACACAAATGACACAATAACTTTCTCTAACAATAATTAATCAACGAAATATGCGTGAATGTTTTTAATTTTTTTTAACTAATATTTTATTATTATTTTTATTGGGTTGACTGCAAGAATTACCCTTGTGGGATGAGTCCGCCTTTGTGCTGTTTTTAGGGTTCCGTAGTAATCTACGAACCCTTATAGTTTCGCCATGTCCGTCTGTCCGTCTGTCCGTCTGTCCGCGGGTTTCCTAAGAAACCCTTGGTACTACAGAGCTGAAATTTGGCATGGTCATAAATATTAACTACGCCGTCAGAACTGTAGTGAAATCTTAGAAAAAAAAAATTTTTCGGGTGTCTCCCATAGACGTGAAAGGGCGATGAATTTATTTTTTTCTAGCCAATATCATTAAATGTGGTGTCATAGGACAGCTTTTTAAAAGACAGAAGGGGTTTACTAAGAACGTTTTTCGATTCAGCACTTTGTTTGCCTAATATAAATTTTTAAAGTGTCAATTTTTGTCAAACACAAGTGTCCCCCCCCTCTACCAGCTAAACGGTTGATTCTAAAAATATGAAAAAATTCATGGTGGTAGTGTATACAATGAAATTATAAGGAAAACTATCACACATAAGATGGCTCTTCAAGTTTGCGAGTAATAGTCGACCAAGTGCCAAACTTAGTTGGGATTAATAAGAATATATTTACTAATATTAGATCCTTGGTACTACAGAGCTGAAATTTGGCATGGTCATACATATTGATTGCGCCAACAAATTAAAAAATAAAATTTTGGAAAAAACAATTTTTCGGATGTTTCCCATACACGTGAAAGGGAAATGTTTTTTTTTTCTCGCCGATATCATCGAATGAGATGTCATAGGATAGCTTTTTAAAAGATAGAAGGGGTGTACTAAGAACGTTTTTCGATTCAGCATTCCCTTTGCGAAAATTTAATTTTTAAAGTGAAATTTTTTATTAAAAACAAGGTTTTTGGGGGTGCTAATTACGAAAATGACATCAAAATCAAGATCACCACGCGACCTGCTTTAGCAGCAGCTCGATATTATTATATTATGCCTAACAATAATATTATGGCCAAAAAAAAAAAATATTCGCGCTCGCTTCGCTCGCGCATTACATACCTCCTTTTCATTATATTTATTTCATTTTTTTTCTTGCCGATATCAACGAATGAGATGTCATAGGAAAGCTTTTTAAATGATAGAAGAGGTTTACTAAGAACGTCTTTCGATTCAGCATTCCCTTTGCGAAAAATTAATTTTTAAAGTGAAAATTTTTATTAAAAACAAGTGTCTCCCATTACAAGCAAAACGATTGTTTCTAAAAATGTGGAAAAATTCACGGTGATAGAATATACAAGAAAATTAAAAGGGAAACTATCACACATAAGTTGGCCCTTCAAGCATGTGAGTAATAGTCGACCAAGTGCCAAACGTTGTTGGGATTAACAAGAATATATTTACTAATATTAGATCCTTGGTACTACAGAGCTAAAATTTGGCATGGTCGTAATATTGATTGCGCCGACAGATATAAAAAATAAAATGGTGGAAAAAAATTGTTTTTCGGGTGTTTTCCATACACGTGAAAGCGCGATGGATTTTTTTTTCTCGCCGATATCATCGAGTGGGTTATCATAGGATAGCTTTTTTCAAGATAGATGGGGTTTACTACGAACGTTTTTCGATTCAGCAATCCGTTTGGGAAACATTAATTTTTATAAAAATAAAATGTGGAATAATTCACGAGAGTAGCATTCACGAAGAAGTGTATACAAATCCAAAATGGCCGCCATACAAGGTTCCACGCTTAAAGTTAGGCGAGCCGAAAGCCAAGCTGTAACATATTGACATTTCAGGTGTCGTTTAATAGGTTTTTGGGGGTGCTAAGTACGAAAATGATATCAAATTTATACAAGATAACCACGCGACCTGCTTTAGCAGCAGCTCGATATTATTATATTATCCCTAACAATAATATTATCGCAAAAAAAAAAACAAAAACAAAAAAAAAAACTAAACAACCTATAAAAAAAAACAAAAAAAAATTCGCGCTCGCTTCGCTCGCGCAAAATACTTCCATTCTGTTATATTTGGACCAAAATTACAATTATTTCTGAAACTACAAACTTTTTAATACATTTCTTTTTGATACTATAGTATTTGGGGATTTTAACATCGACTATGACAATATGCTCGTAGAATTAAGAAACCAGCTGCATATTTGAACCGTGCTGCTACGGAACCCTACAATGCGCGTGGCCCGACACGCTCTTGGCCGGTTTTTCTTATAGGTACTGTGACTTGTATAACCTATGATCATGTACGATAAAGAATAAAAAAATTACTTATATCACTAAATAATCATTGAAAAATATCTGTTTTGAAAAGTAATTATAAGTATTTTTTCGAAAGTTAAAAGTAGCTAACTGAAACGGGTAGGTACCTACTTTAAACGGCCACCATTTTGGCGCGATTAGCGTGACAGTTCACGACTATTTTATGGATTTTAATATATTTTGACTAAAGTTTCAACTAATTCACCATGGAACAATATTCTCCAACCAATATACAAGTATTAATTTATTTGAGTAATTTTGTTGTCATAAACTTTGACGTTACATTGACTCTTACCCATAGAAACGCGTTTCGGATATTTAAATTTTCCGCAGCTTTGAAAAAATAATTTCAGACTCAAAAATAAATTATTATCAAAAATATTCAAATAGACATTATTGTGAAGTTATTTTAAAAAAATTACTCATATCTGAATTACATGTATATTGTTCGATTGTTCTGTTTTAATACCTACAGGATTCACATAACACAAAATAGAAATTCAAACTAGGTATATTTAGCTGTAAAATAAAGACTGAAACAACATTATTTTCTTTAAAAACTTCATAGAAAAGTCACGTATTCCATAGGAAAAGTCTTAAAATACTTATTACTGGGGCTTTACTGTCCAGAGCATCGTCTGAGCCAATTTTACAAACTCTTAGTTCTTAATTTTAAAAAACATCCAACACAGGATCCCGCACGACTAATCCCGCATTTCCGATCCCGCAAAAAAGGTGCGGGATCCCGCGTTTGCGGGATTGGATTCCCTGATTAGGGCTAATGTGGATTGTTATGCAGAGTTTAGGTGTAATACCATTTCACAGCAAAAATTTACTGGTTTGTGTGCGTGTAAAAGAGTACATCCATTTTGGGCAAACAAGGTTTTGAGTTAGTGGAATCTGCCCCACCAAATCGTATGAGTGGGGAAAACACCACTGCAAAATTGAAAACATTCTATTTTGCTTACCTTCCCCTATGTGGTGCGGTCGGCGCCGCCGGGGCGTGTCGCAAAAGGTTATAAAATGAAAATATTTTTTTGCCGGATAAAAATCCTAATCAGCTAGACCAAACTTCTTGTGTACCCCAGGCCTTACACACACCGGCAAAACATGGCGGATAAATAGAAAAGTAATTTTAAACAATGTGCAATATTTGGATTAAATTAACGTATTTTAATGGTTAGCCATTAACGTATTTAATGGCTAGAATATTTAACAATTAGTTAATTGTAAACAACACAAACAGAATGGTATACCTACTCACAACATTTGCAAATTACTCACCTAAACATACTTAAGATGGTTTGCGAAAATATTGGAGAAACATTGGCTTAAAGAGCTTGTATCCAGGCCATAATAGTTCAAAAAATATACATTGGAAAGAAAATAAACACATAGCAATAACACTTTTTTCAATGGATAATACCTTTAGAAAAGTGTGGAGAAAGAAATAAACTAGTAATAAAAGTACTCGTACAACATAGCCGAAACATTACCTACACATTTAACGTTATTTTGCACTTAAAAACACATGAAATTGTATATTATCTTTGCAGGAAAGCAATGAGAATGAACCAACGCTGAGCGGCAACGGGTCGAACTGACTGATATTTCGTTCGTTTCGTTCGCGTCAGAAACATGTTGCGTCAGAATGAGACAAAAATAGTTACGTTACCTATGGGTAGAAGCATAAGAAAAAAAGAGACGAGGCTCGTCGTCGGCGCCACGGCCACGCACGGTAATGTTTTTGGTCGCGGCGATTTCGGTTTACAGATTGTAGAGTGTATGTAGTAATAGTAACCGAGGGCACTGACTCATTCATCAACACCCAAACACGAGGTACTTATCATCTGTGATACAAGGGTTCCTTTTATAGCGTAAGTAAAGAATAAGGGAGGATTTTACAAGCTCCCATTTAGGAAAGAAGTATTAATGCTCTAGTTCTGCAACAATATTTTAAAAAATGTATTTTATTCTGAATTTGACTCTGAATTCAAGCTCTGGTACCTACCTATAGTCCGAGCAATAATCGGCTTTCATTAGCGAGTCGGTCTGATTTCTCCAAGGAAGATTTCAGCTGGTACCGAGCTTCACTCAGCTTAAAACTATTTTCTAACTGTGGCTTCAAAAACAGCTGATTGAACGTAACGTTTTATTTTACAATTATGATTAATGGTGGTAAGTAGAGATTCTTCGTAGAATCTTTAACGGGATTTAAATGGATTCTTGAGTTTTATTGTTTTACAATGTTATCATTAACACACAATTCTGTTTATTATGGTATTTTTACTAACGCAGTTCTATCTTGTGAGTAATGTACTTAGGTATTTTATTTACATAAAAATTTAGTGAAGTTAAGAATATTTTGTCAAATAATATGCAGTTAGGTAGAGTTAATTCTTTAATGAAGACAAATATTTTTGAAGTGTCTAAAGAAAATCAGGCTTTTTTATTTCATTGAGAAGTTAGTAATGTAGTAACGTAGGTACCTACTTATGCAATACAAATCCTTAATTTTTTTGGAGTGAGTTTGTATGTTGGAATAATAATGTATGTTGGAATTTTTCCTCTCTTATTTGTAATTTCTGATATTACAAGATGATGCAGTAATTAGTTTTTATAACACATTTGCTCGTTAAGTTTCACCAATTTAAATATATTGTTTTATTTATCTCATTACGCACTTGTGCGTTATTGTAAAGTTAAACGCACGAGTTTTTTTAATAAAGTAAAACGCACGGTTTATCAAGATGTTCCGTCTAAAAACGAACGGTACTTTTTTAAATCTTAGCAAAGAGTTTTTATGTCAGAAAAGTGGTCAATATTTTATGGATAAAATTAACTTTGGGAGATAATAGTACATTATGCTACAAGTGTGCTAAGTTGGATATTACATTAGAGTCGAGTTAACTGAGCCGAGACTGTAATATCCAATGCGCACGGGTGTCATACGACGTTTTTCAACACATTTACGAGGAAAGAAAGAAATAAAAACTTTCCTTTGATATTGACAGCAACAAGCTATCACTTGCATGTTGCGCCTCGGAAAGTATTTCTGGCGGTGTACCCACCTAGGTTTCTTGTTCTGCACTTGAAGAAGATATTTTTTGTGTTGTATTTCTGACAATAATAACAATCTGATGAATACAAATGCCGTTAATTGCCGTTTGTGAAAACCAAGTGAAAACATTTGAAAAGAGGCGCGATTATTTTTTTATTTTATCGCTCGCAAAATGAGATTCACATTGATAAGTATGCCATACAGCCAAATACTAAAAAAATACTTTACTATATATTTTCACGTTTTAGGATAAATAATTGATAACTTTCTGTTAAATTTAAAAGATTTAGTGGAATTATATTTTTATTTACAAATAGTTTAATATTTACACTTAATTTTAAATATGAAATAAGATCTGATCTCTTTGCTGAAATTTAGAAAAAAAGCATTACGTACTTGTGCTTTATTTTTATTACTCACGGGCTGGGTAATACATATCATTATGAACCTTAAAACAATGACATAAGACCCACTTTATGAGCAAATGTGTTGAAAAAGATAATAAATAAACATTTAATTCTTTAATTTAATTAATTTTGACAATAAATTACAACCATTTATTTGTAACAAAAACACAAAAATATTAATTATCTACTAATATAATGAAGAGGAAAGATTTGATTGTTCGTTTGTTTGCATTGAATAGGCAAAATTCTTTCACCGTTAGAATCCTACATTATTTACTTGTTGTGTTCCGCTTTTCACTAAGTATGATATATAATTAGAATTAGTAATTATGATTATTATTTTTTAATCTTTTAATTGCATCGCAATTCTTTCACTATTAGAAAGCTACATTATCGCCGATGGACATAGGCTCCGCCGGGACAACGAAGTCCCGGGCGGAATGCTAATTAGTAATACTGGCTTTTTTTGTGCCTTTTTCTAAAAAAAAACGCTGATACGCGCGCATCGCTAATTTGTGAACAAGTAAAATTATTCCGCGCGCTTTTTCTTTTCGTTGTCATATGATATAGACATAGGTAGGTGTACGTTGTGCGCTTTGATAATTACAGCCTCTGCTTTCTTGTAGCAATACCGCCTCGGCTGTAATTTTTAACTTACCGCACTTATATCATAATGTACCTACTATTCCATATGCAGCGGAGCGTGGTTTTCCCGAAAGCAAAATCTTAGGCCCGTAGACTTAAGCCTTAATCTATACTTAAGTATTGATAGACTCTTTCTCTCACTATCAAAATGACAAAGACGACTGCTACTCAAATATAGATCAAAGCTTGAGTCGCGAATATCGCGATCTATAATACGGACCTTAGCTTAGTATTTGTTAGTTCTTAATTATCTAAGTCCAATAGAAAAAAGAAACTTTTTATTTAGTAAACAAAAGTACAAAGCTGTCCAAATAAAATTGGGGGTCCAAATGTTTCTGGGCAACCGAGCAATCCAATACTGCGAAGTAAGTAAGTATGCCTTTGGCGACATGTTTTCAGACGAAAGCAAAAAGTCCGTCGTCGGTGCCTAAAAGTTTCTTGTGAAAAAAGATCTAAAGAATAGGCCTTTTGTGGGCACACACAGAGGCGTATTGTTCTCTGACCTTATAGGATGGAAACGGAAGTTTTACACTAATGAAATGGAGTTCGAAGATGAAACAGGTTTTGAAAGACATCAACCTCCTTGGTGGGATTTATTGTTGTATATGTCACCGGAAATTTGTAAAAACCTTAATATTACAACTTCAGTAGTGAAATTATAATCTCTTGCGATATTAAAATTTGCCTGGTAAAATTATGAATTTACGAAACTACAAGGGCCGTCTGCAGGAAATTAGGATAAGTTAGTTTAGGTTAGGCTTTTTTAGGTTCGGTTATATGAAAAAAATGGGGCAGCGATCAACTAAATCGAAAATAATTTTCGAGAATTTCATATGGGGTCCTCGAAAACTTGTTTAGTTCCTTAGGGAGAATCACCTCTTAAGTTACGTAAGCTAGCAGTCACCTTGTATACAGGGCTTTAGGTATCTCTCTTTCAACCTCTCGGGTGGTTAATCAGTCCATGAAACTGAACAACTTCCCAAGGAACATTAGGACAAAATACGAAAAAAAAAATTGAGTTCCCACTTTCATCAGCATATAGCGCATTTTGTATGTTCCTTGGAGAAGTTGTTCAGTTTCATGGACTGATTAACCACCCGAGAGGTTGAAAGTGAGATACCTAAAGCCCTGTATTGGGAAAACTACCAAAGTCATCGCTGGCCAATTCCGGTTTTGTCATGAGGACAGACACTTCCCTACGCTCAAAAAATTGGCTCGCAAATACCTTCCTATAAAACTTTGCACTCTAGCCTCAAAAAGGCTATTTCCAGCAGCGGGTACTATTCAGACGGGAAAACGAAATCGTCTATTAATAGGTTTTAATTTTTTTTTAATTCTTTCTTGGTTATTTTGAACCAAGAAAGAATTTAGTTACCTACTTACGCATATTTCACGCGTTTTATTGAAGTATATTTACTTTTTTCAAACTAATATAAAACAACGTACACTTTCCAAAAACACCTATAACTACACTTACTTAAAAAGCAAGAAGTAGGGGTTACTAAGCGCTTCATTGTCTAGATGACGGAAATGTATGGCAGAAATTTTATATTCCTTTTTTGTTTACTGTGGTTTTTATGATCATTTTTATATTTTACACTCTCACACCTAAAACAATCATACATCACTCTCATACACATTCACACTTCTGGTTTGCAATGCTGCACTCGCGCCCGGTACTACCTCGTAGGCGGCAGCTGAAAATCAGTGTTTTACCACTTACGGTAAAACTTTATACTGAGCTGCAACCTAGTTTCCTGCAGCACACACTTACTTTGCCTTGTTTTTTTTTGCTTTGTTTTTTTTCATTAATTTTATTATTTTGTATGTTCTATTTCTCTATGTTATTAACGCTCTGTCTCTGTGCTTATCTTATCTCTTACTTTCTTTGCTATTTATTGTTTAATTGTTCTTTATTTTCTTGTTTGTTGTATTGTAAAACTCTATCGTTGCATTTGTGATTATCTCTTTCTGTCTGTCTCTTTGTAAGTGTGTACTGTGATGGAAATAAATTTAATAACTATCTATCTATAAAGTACCGTTTTTGTGAGAATTAAGTATCGCGTATTCGGCGAATACAGTATACTTAATTCGTAATCAGCATTACGCACGTCAGCTTTCAAATAGCATCGAAATCGGTCCATTCGAAAATTTTCTTGCCGCAGACAGACACACATATACAATATACATAGACATACAAACACACAGATACACGTGTAACTACCTATAACACCTCTCTTTTTTGTCGAGGGTTAAAAAGGAAAGTTACAAAATAACAAAGTGGAAACAACATCGTATGTTTTCAGCGGAGCTTCAGTAAATAGTTTTTCAACACATTTGCTCATAAAGTGGGTCTTATTTCATTGTTTTAAGGTTCATAATGATATGTATTACCCAGCCCGTGAGTAATAAAAATAAAGCACTAGTACGTAATGGTTTATTTCTTCTAAATTTCAGCAAAGAGATCAGATCTTATTTTTTTATTTAAAATTAAGTGTAAATATTAATCTATTGTAAATAAAAATATAATTCCACTAAATTATTTAAATTTAACAGAAAATTATCATTTATTTATGCTAAAACGGTGAAAATATATAGTTCAGTCATTTTTATTATTTGGCTGTATGGCGTACTTGTCAATGTGAATCTCATTTTGGGAGCGAAAAAAGAAAAAATAATGGCGCCTTTTTCAGATGTTTTCACTTGTTTTTAACAAACGGCTTTTATTTTCATCAGATTGTGATTATTGTCTGAAATAAGTACAACACAAAAAATGTCCTCTACATGTGAAGAAGAAGAAAACTACGTGGGTACACCGCCAGAAATACTTTCCGAGGCGCAACATGCAAGCAAGTAATAGTTTGTTGCCGCCAATATCAAAGGAAAAGTATTTAGCAGCCTACAAAAATTTTGTGCAATGGAAAACCAGCAAAAATGCCTATTCCTTCTCTGAAAATGTATTCTTGGCAAATTTCAACGATCTTGCAACTAAATACAAGCCAAGCTCGCTTTGGTGTACATATTCAATGTTAAAATCTACTGTGATGACAAAAAATAATGTCAACATCAAGACGTATTTAAATCTTACTGCGTTTTTAAAGAGATGCTCAGATGGCTTTACTAGTCGAAAATCCAAGATTTTGTCACCTAATGATGTCGAGAAGTTTCTGAAGGAAGCTCCGGATTGCCAGTACCTGGCAACAAAGGTTAGATGATCTATTTATATAACTAGGTATCTCCCCAAGTAACAAATTAACGTTTTATAATAGTTGAGTAAACGTTTTTAATTTACTATTGGTTCTATAAGGTGAGTCGTATAAACGTAGTTATAGACGTTTATACAACGCGAAATAGGCCCAAATTAAACGACTTTATTGTTATTTAGAAGTTACATAAAAGTCAGTCAAGAACTATTTCAACGTTCCTTAAATGTTAGATAAAAGTTTTCGACCCACTTTTTGGTTACATAACGGTTATATCCAGACTGCTATGGAACCACTCTAGTCCCATAACAGTTATATAGACATTAGAAGATGACTGAAATGTCGCACATCGACTTTTATAGTACACATTCAGTCCATACCATTCATTCTCATTCGTTCCTGTGATATTTTTCTGGAGAAGTGCAACGCGTGTTATCAAAAATAAAATTCAAACGGTAAGTTATAATTTTCATAACTAAATTTAGATTTACTTACTATGTTTATGCGTGAACAGACTATAATTGAAATAAAATGTGTGCAGTGCACCTAGGTCTCATGGGATTTTTACTTTTATGATGAAATATAGGTGAGTTGTTGTGAAATTTTTTGCGCCCCTCTCGAATTCTTTGAAATTCAAATATTGCAAATTATTATTTAAATTTTGTTTTTATATTATGAACCAGCCATTTTTGTCTAAGTTAAGAAGCGACTTCTATGCATCAATTAAAGAATGAAAACGTCGCATAAGCGGTTTCTTGCGACCAAATGCGGTCGGCCATAAAATGATTTTAGAGTTCCGTGAGATAATATACATTATGAACAGAGAACCGCGTTTACATTACAAATTACATTAATGTTATTGAATGTTCATGATTTTATAAACACTAGCAAACTAACCAACCAGCAAACACCAAACACGGAATTGAACCAGCAAACACGGTATTTTGTTTTAGTAATTTAGGTTTATTAAGACAAAATAGATCAATTTATACGTAGGAACATAACTAACTAACTAGTAGGTAATTTAAATTAAATTAGTATGGTGGTCATAATTTTTAATATACAATTTTTAATAGGCAGGACAAATTGGTTATACAGGGTGTTAGGGACGGTGTACCGAAAACTTAAAGGGGTTGTTCAGGCAACGAAACTGAACAACTTTCACAAAGAAATTCCTCTGGTAAATGAAAATAAAAATTGACATCTCCATACAAAATGTCCTGGTAGAGGTGGTCATTTTGTATGGGGAAGTAAATTTTTATTTTCATTTACCAGAGGAATTTCTTTGTGAAAGTTGTTCAGTTTCGTCGACTGAACAACCCATTTAAGTTTTCGGTACACCGTCCCTAACACCCTGTATAACCAATGTGTCCTGCCGATCCTCACCGTGTATATTAAAAATTCTTAGACTTGGACATGTTCGTCCTAATTATATATAATTTATATTGTTATCTGGAACATTTTTTTTGATAGTTTATCAGCTGATCATTAATTCTACTTATAAATGTGACCTTTTTTTATTTTAATATTTCGGACTACGTTCCGTAGTATATTATTGAATAAAAATTATTACGTAACAAAAAAATAAAATGCCTTTTTGATTATTTTTCAGGTGAAAGAAAACATAAATGGATAAATCATGTTAGTGTTTTTGGATGTCGATAAATTTATAACTCGGAACGATTTAAAAAACCTCAAAAGGTGTAGGTGGCCTTGGAGAAGAACTCATTTTATGTTGTCAAGCAAATGCTTTAACTGTCGCAGTCCCACTACTACTAATACTCCAATACCAGCTCATTTTGTTGTAATTGGTACCGATAAAGTAATTCAATTATTGAATCATAATTTTTTCTGGTGTCAAACCTGTTCAGTTTTTAGTGTATATGATCATTTTCCGGAAGACGAGTGTAATCATTGTTACTACCAATTATCTGCATAAAATAATATTCGCAACTACATACCCGAATAAGACGCTTATCTTCCAAATTGTTTATGTTATTATAATACTCTCCCCCCTCTCCCTTTACCCTACCCCGCTAGTCACTCAGCTTGCGCCACTACTCACGCGACGACGAGACGGGCAGTCACATCCGAACGCACGAACCAAAGAGAATATTGGCACGAACGAACTGGGTCGCTTGCGCTTCTGTAAGTATATCTTATACCTTTAAACGAGCAATTCTTGTGTATATGTATATATTATATAATTGGAATCTCGGAAACGGCTACGATTTTCATGAAATTTTGTATGCAGGGGGTTTGGGGGCGATAAACCGATCTAGCTAGGATTCATTTTCAGAAAGTGTTGTTTAAAAAAAAAACCCAGCAATGCTCGGTTACCTAGCTAGTTGTGTTTAAATAAAAAGAAAACATTGACAACATTATATTTTATTTCATTATTTAGTTTAGTGAATTATAGGGTACAAGTACATGTACCTATATTATTATCATTGTTTTCTGGTTTCAAAATCTATTTTATCTGCTTACTTTCTTTTCAGTTGCAAAATGCCGTTTAAAATTGTGGAAACTTTTTAAAAGGGCGAATGGAGATTATTTTATGTACCCAGTAATTGGGAGTGTAATAACATATTGCACTGGCCCAAATTTAAAGTAGAAAGTTTAATGACCAAAGAGGATTCGCGTCCAGATAACTCCTGGACCACCATGAAATGCAGAGTTAAAAGAAGCGGACTAAAAACAGCAGCAAGTGCAGAAAAAGAACTAGCGATCATGTGCGCTAAAAGCGATACGGAGACAGAAGAACAGGAAAATATTAAGTGGAAAAAAAACAGAAGTGACCATAATAGTATACAAAATTATTTCGACGAGATTTCTAAAACCTGCACAGTCGTAAGTATTCTTTGTTTTTACAAGAAATCACAAGTCCCTACTAATATTGTAAATGCGAAAATGTGTGTGACTGTCTGTATATAGGGTGTTATTACATTTGTGACGATCCGTCACGGTGTGTATGTGTCCGTCAATAATAAAAACTTTCACCAAGAAACAAGGGTCTAATTCTCAAAAAAAAATTACATATTTGTCGGAGACAGGTCGAATTCCAATAGCAATACGCTGCGTCATAGCAAGCGCACGAAGCCCTGTGATTGGCTGAAAGATATAAACTCGCCATTTCATAGTACCTAGGCTTGGTGTGCTAGGACGGAGCCTGGGAGCGAGGGTCCAGACACTTCTCGGACGACGACACAAGTGAACGGACGTTACTCCCAAGAACTGTCCCCGCTATAACCAGAGTCCCCAGTGCTTGTGTTGCGAATATCTTACTTTTACTATAATAGACTATTAAACTGTGTGTGTTAAAATGAACTATTAAAATTGTAAATAATTCATCTGAAATACTTACTCGATTTACCTACTAATCGCCCACTCTCAAAGCCGTTTCTCCCAAATCAGAAGTGGGATACAATCGAGTAGTAAGATGTCGCGTAGTAAAAAAAACGGAAGTGACGCGCAGTGGCGGCAAATACTAGAGGCGCAAAATGAACAAATGCGCTTACTCATCGATGCTTTAAATCGGCCACCACCATCAGCCACCGCCAAGAAGAATGTGGACACTGAACGTATCATGGTATCAGTCGTGCTGGCACACATGGCACAGATGGACCAAAAACTCCAACATCTTGCCTTTACAACGGATATTACATCACGTTCCGAACTGCAGAAGGAAATGCAAGCCTTTTCCTACCTGAAACGCAAGGCGCCTACCGCGAATGATAAAGATGACGCCAAGCGCCCCAGAATGACTACCGCCTCGATCAAATGCTTCATCTGCGGAAGACTCGGGCATAAACAAGCTGAATGCCGACAGAAGAGCAAGGAGATGAAGAAGACGCCTGCCGCTACCACCAGCGAGACCCTTGTACGCGCAAGTCCGCGCCCTTCCACCAGTGGAGAGGTGGTTTGCTATAAGTGCGGTGCCCAGGGTCATATCGCGAGCCGCTGCACTAGTCAAGCTGCCTCCACCAGCACAGCAGCCAAGACCGAGAGACGTGTCAACATATGCGAGGTCGAGCCCCCAGCTGGAACTGTAAAACACCTCGGTAAGCAATTTGAGTTTCACTTTGATTCGGGTGCCGAATGCTCTTTGGTTAAAGAAAGTGTGGCATGTAATTTGTCTGGCAAACGTTTTAACAACGTAGTATCCTTAATTGGCATAGGTAATAAAAAAGTAATAAGTACCGAACAGATTTTGAGTTCTGTTGAAATTTGCGACTATCCAACTGAAATCTTATTTCATGTTTTGCCTGACATATACCTTCGTAGTGCTATAATGATTGGCCGTGAAATCTTACATAAAGGGTTCATTGTTAACATTGGTTTGAATGAGTTCACGATAACTAAGTCATGTGCAATAAATTCCTGCTCAAACTCGAATCAAAACAAACGAAAACAAGTAGTTAATTTTGAGAATATAAGCATGGACTGTTCACCCGACGCTAAGCGAACACTTCTTAATTTGTTAGAATTATATTCCGACAGCTTCACATATCACTTTCCAACTACGCGCGTGACGACAGGTAAATGTGATATTCGTTTGGTTGATCCAAGTCTCACCGTACAGAGACGTCCCTTCAAGTGTTCTCCTGCCGAAAATGAAATAATGCGCGAACGAGTAAATGCTCAGTTAGAAGCGGGCATAGTTAGGCCAAGCAAGTCCCCATTTGCAAGTCCCGCGCTATTAGTTGAAAAACAAGACGGCAGTACGCGCATGTATGTAGACTACAGAGAGCTAAATAAATATGCGGTCCCAGATAGGTACCCACTGCCTTTGATTTCAGTTATTTCTCGCTTACACGGTGCTAAATTCTTTACAAGATTAGATTGTGCTAGCGGGTTTCATTTGATCCCAATGAGTCATGAGTCGGTTGAGTGTACCCTTTTGGGCAATACGAGTACTTAACGATGCCGTTTGGTCTACGTAACGCGATCTCGGTTTTTCAAAGAGCTATTGTTCAAGCTTTAGGTGAGCTAGCGTACACTTACGTCATTGTTTACGTTGACGATATTTTAATTATATCTGAGACAGAGGAAGAAGGGCTAGATAGGTTACGTACAGTTCTGGGTATTTTAACAAAGGCGGGATTTTCCCTGAATTTAAAGAAATGTTCGTTTTTAAAGACGCGTGTTGAGTTCTTGGGCTACGAGGTTGAAGCGGGAGAGATTAAACCTAACAAACGCAAGATTGAGGCATTGTCAGCGTTGCCACCGCCCGAATCAGTAACCCAGCTTAGACAGTTTATAGGTCTCGCTTCATATTTTCGCCAGTTTGTACCTAACTTTTCTCGTCTCATGACGCCGTTACATAGGCTTACAACAGGCAAGTGCTATTTCATTTGGAAAGACAATCACGAACAGATTCGTCAGCAGGTTATTTCTATTCTTACTAAGGAACCGGTATTAATGATTTTCGATCCCCGTTTCCCTATAGAGCTTCACACTGATGCTAGCGCAGACGGGTATGGTGCTATGTTATTGCAAGAAGTAGAAGGCAAGCGCCGCGTAGTGGGTTATTTTAGTAAACGTACCTCCCCGGCAGAGTCTAAGTACCACTCGTATGAATTGGAAACACTAGCTGTAGTTAACGCAGTAAAGCATTTTCGATCATATTTGCACGGAAGGAAGTTTACGATAGTGACTGATTGTAACTCGCTGAAGTCTTCTCGTGATAAAGTTGATCTTACCTCGCGAGTTTAAGGAATTCTGTGATAGTAAAAATATTAATTTGCATTTAATAGCTACGGGATCATCACGAGCTAATGGGCAGGTTGAGAGAGTCATGAGCAGTCTAAAATCAATGTTGACTGCGGTAGAGATGAGTGAAGATAGATCTTGGCAAGACGCGTTAGATGACGTACAACTAGCACTTAACTGTACGGTTAATAGAGTCACCCAGGCAAGTCCACTTGAACTTATGATAGGGAAAGTAGCGCGCCCTTTAGATTTAATGGCCAGTAATGATGTCACTACTAAAGTGGATATTACAGAAGTTAGAGAACACGCCGCACAACAAATTGAGAAGTCGGCTCAATACAATAAGTCTCGTTTTGATGCAACAAAAGCTCAGATTAAAAAGTTTTTAGTTGGAGAGTACGTTTTGATTGAAAATGAGGAACGCAATCAAACTAAGTTAGATGCTAAGTTTAAGGGCCCATTCAAAATAGTAGAGGTCTTAGACGGCGACAGGTACACTTTGAAAGCCTTAAATTCGAAGCGTACCTATAAGTACGCACATGATAGGCTGAGGAAAATGCCAGAGGGTCAAGTACCATTAGAATTAGATAACGAGGAGTCCGAAGTAGAGAGTGAGTGAGACAAAGCGTGAGGTTCTTAGTCCGGTTGGTCGACCGTACCAGAGGCTTCGCTGTAGCCGTAGTCCGTTAGAAGTCGGAATCTGCTTTGAGTAGACCGTGGATACGCGGTACGCAGGGAGCTCTGGCGAAGGTCGGGTCTCGAGGAGACCGTAGAGTCATAGGGTTGACTCGGCGATCCCAGGTGGGGAGTCGCGTATGTGGGAGGCTATGTGATAGCCCTAGGCCACGGATGAGATACCGATCTGATTTGGTTTCATGGTTTATTTGGTAATGTCTCATGATGGTTCTGTTTGATGCTATAAGGCAGTAAAGTGATGGTACTTGATTGCTCTGTTATTTTTGCTTAAGCTACATGAAAGTTTTGAATTCTGAATTTGAAACACAATATAAAATAAAATTGAGTTGAAAGGGAAGAAAAGTTTCAGTTGAGATAGGTCAGGATAGACCGAACGAAATACTGTGCTGTTTTCCATTGTTCCAGGATAGACACACGAGGACGAGTGTCAGCGCAGGATGGCCGTGTCGGAGACAGGTCGAATTCCAATAGCAATACGCTGCGTCATAGCAAGCGCACGAAGCCCTGTGATTGGCTGAAAGATATAAACTCGCCATTTCATAGTACCTAGGCTTGGTGTGCTAGGACGGAGCCTGGGAGCGAGGGTCCAGACACTTCTCGGACGACGACACAAGTGAACGGACGTTACTCCCAAGAACTGTCCCCGCTATAACCAGAGTCCCCAGTGCTTGTGTTGCGAATATCTTACTTTTACTATAATAGACTATTAAACTGTGTGTGTTAAAATGAACTATTAAAATTGTAAATAATTCATCTGAAATACTTACTCGATTTACCTACTAATCGCCCACTCTCAAAGCCGTTTCTCCCAAATATTATTTAATTCGGCGGCTAATCTGAATGACCTTGCGCGCGAGTAGTGAGCGCGCCGGGCGCGGCGCCATTCGGCTCCCAAACGTGCGAGCGAGCGAACAGCCGGTTATTGACCTTTGTTTGTTGTTGTGCGAAAAGTAGGTAAGGTATTTTTTGAGAATTCGACCTATGTTTCTTAGGGAAAGTTGTTTGTTATGATGAGTACTAAGATACCCTGACGGCTCGTGCACTAATTTAAAAACACCCTATATGTCTGTTTCTACATAGGTAATATGTCTTTATGTTCCGTTTTCACATCGAAACGGCTGAAACGATTTTAATGCAATTTGGCTTGGAGATAGTTTGAGACCTAGAAAAGGACGTAATGTTAGATTTTACTGCCGAAAAAGTTCCCTGCTCTTCCCCTCTCTCGCTGCTGGTTGTTTCTGCTTGCATTTGGCAGTAGGTTGCTACCTACGTACCTAACTCGTTGTTATTTAATCCAGGGAGGTTTGGTCGAGTTGACCAACCTGACCAACCTTACCAACTCGGCCAACCCTGCCAACCTGACCACCCCTCCTAACTCAACTAGACTTTTACTTTCATTCATACGTGTTCGCCTTAACCGGTAGCCCCCCAGGTTGGATATCATTACCTGTAATTGTAACATCCCGGCATAAAATTAATTATTTTTATTTCATTAATAAATTAATTGAATTTGTTATGGATGACGTAAAGTGACATAATATTTTCTTTCAGGGATATGAAAAAACACTTGATCTACAACAGTCTACAAACGACACTGAATCTTCCAATTTATTAACATATTTACCAAACAGGTCGCAAACAAATTGTAGCTACGATGAAAATAACGATGTCAATAACACGACCAACTCCGAATCTCAATGCACAAAAGTAAACGAGTCGACAGTTTATCTTGTAAATACAAATACACCAACCCAACTAGAAGTTGATTCTACATACAACTACGCAGAACAAAATGTCAAAATTGACAATTTGATTACCATGTGTCAAACGCTATCACAAAATCAGTTTAATATATTAGAATATGTAAAAACCATTGAAAACAAAGTACTACAGAAATTGTCCTACATAAGTGCCCAAATTGATACTTTTGCTACAAATTCAAGAAAGGGCAAAGAAGAAAACGTCGTCTTCCATAGTATATCGAACAAAGAAGAATTGCAAACCTTTGAACAAAACTTAGCATTACTGGAGTTTAGAGAAGGAATAAAACTACGTTTGGAATCTGTATGTGGAAAAGGAAAGGGCCGAGGATTTAACAACGCATATTCATTATCTGACATAATGTTTACTAGACAATTCATGACTCAATGCTCATGGGCTGGGGGTTCAAAAAATAATACCAACAAAATTTGTTTTAAAAGCTATTGTAAAACCATCGATCTCTTTTTTGAAGTAATTCATGGATCTGACAAAGACTTTTCAAGAAAAGAATGTGAAGTTTTTTTCAAACCATAACCATGACGTGTCAGTCTTCAGTGTGGCTCCAGTTGTTATTGGTAACATATCAGATGCCAGTGTGGCTTCAGTTGCTAGCGGTAGCGTGTCCGTGGCCGGTATGGCTCCAGTTGATATCGGTAACATGGCGGGTGCTAGTGTCGCTTCAGTTGCTAGCGGCAATGTGACCGTGGCCACTGTAGCTCCAGTTTCTATCAGTAACGTGTCAGGTGCCAGTGTGGCTCCAGTTGCTATCGAAAACATGTCAGGTGCCAGTGTCGCTTCAGTTCCTAGCGGCAATGTGACCGTGACCACTGTAGCTCCAGTTTCTATCAGTAACGTGTCAGGTACCAGTGTGGCTTCAGTTAATTTGTCTGTCGCTAGATAGGCATCTGATGATGCTATATCGCAAAATAATTTAAAAACTCTGCTCCTGAAATCTCATTCCATAAAGTAGAGCGGTTTGTGAACGCAGCGTTCATTACTTTTAAGTAACAATAATGTGCCATGTTATTAAGTATTTTATAATTTACGATTCGAAGTAATCTATACTTTACCAAGTGTATTTCTTTTTTTAATCTCATTTTAATGACACGTCTTTTGAAAATAATTATATTTTTTAGTTTGAATGTTCCATTAGCTGCAAAAGTGGAGTCATAAGACCTACTTTTATAGTAAGTAATATTAATGTTATAAAAATAAATTATTTCAAATTAAAACTAGGGTTTATGGCTCGATCATTGCAGGTGACTGTACAACATCACAGTTGTATTACGTACCTTGTTTATTATAGTGGTCCCACTACGATAAAACCATTTGTTCCACTTTTGTAGCACCCCGATGTGTCACACTGTTACAAAAGTGGATATTTTTTCCTACAGGATAGCCGTTTAGTACACAGGTACTTTTGTTTTAATTAAGAAAAAAAATAAAGATAGTGATAACCTAAAGTGGCCGTGTACCAAACGGCTATCCTATAGATCTTTTTGCTGTGATCTGTCAATATTTGTTTTGGGCTGGGCCACTATTATATTTTTATGACGTTGAGCAGAAAAAAACAATTGAATATGTTTTGTTGCGGGCCTACAAAATGTTACAAAAACAATTTTTTTAAACAGCTAAGACTGATTATTATAGTTTGTTACATTTGCTGATTATTAAGTACCTATAGCTATCACCATCTTTATTACTGTATAAATTAGGTAGGAATATTAGGTTGTGCTTTAAAGTAAGGGCATCACATGCCTCGCGGTGAAAGTACAAAATTGATAAAAAAATAAGAATGATATATTTTTAAGTTCTTTTGATTTAAAAGAGTAAGACTCACTTGAACTGATTTCTTGTGATCATATCATTAGTATTTAAACATTATAAAAAAAGTATTAAGTAAAATGACAATGCCACACGCCGTCAACTACAAAAATATCACGATGATGATTATCATAAAGTTCTATCACATTTCTTTTTATTCTCGTTTCCACAAAATAAATGTGTTATTGATATCTTAAAAACAGACCTACTACATTTTGAATAATATTTTTTATATGTATAATATACTGATCATTTCAAATAAAACTGTTGTGTCAGCATTAAAAATCTGTGGCGGTGCTTCTTGTTTATTTCCATTTGTTATAAGACCTACTTTGTTCCGGTTTTGTCACACCCGAAAGTGTCACACTGTTACAGAAGCGTTTTCTTTCCTATTTTGTCACACTGTGAAGATTCGTATAGGGTATATATCACTATATGTATATAGTGTGTATAGGTAATATCAATATATATAATTTCCTATACGAATCTTCACAGTGTGACAAAACAGGAAAAAAAAACCGCTTTTGTAACACTTTGGGGTGTGACAAAACCGGAACAAATGTTTATTTCCGTAAGCATTTAATGCTGGTTAAATATCATTAGCATTTATTTTAAAAAGTATTAATAATTAAATAAATAATAATAAATAATTTGAATTTAATGTACCTACCTAATTTTTGTTTGATACTAATGTTAGTATGTTTGCGTCGCAGATGATTCGAATTTACCATTAAATTGTGTAGGTAATAAGAAAAAGTATTAAACCTATTAAAAAGTTTATGTAAACTCTTTGATTTCATTGTACTGTGATTTTGCATGCCAAAACTTAGTAAATAAAAAATAAATGAAGCCGTTTTTCAGTATTTTTATTTTTCTGTTACCACTTACAACAATGTATGCACTAAAGGTAAAAAATACGTACACACCAATTTGCATTTAATATCTAAAACTGTATATGTTATCTCTATTTTGGTCACATTATTGATATCACACATATATATGTTGAGTAGTGAAGATTTCATGGGCTTTTCAAATGCATCGATGCAATTATCTAAATACTGGCCAAGTATTAATATATTTCCATCACAATCATTCACAGCTATTGTTTCAACCACATGGTGGCTATTGCTTAAAAACCATTTGTCATTATTTTTAGATGATATGATAAAATTTTCTAAATGAAGAACCGTTATGACACCATTTTTAGTTCTTTTAGCTTTAATAAACGGGAATATATTTATGTGCTTTTCATCAAAATGCTTTGCTTCTACATAACTTCTCTCTACAATTCTTCTAGCTATCTGACTCAACGGTTTATTACCCTGTCTTACCATTTTTTTTATAGTAAACAGTTCATTTTCGAATGGATATGTATTAAAATCTTGTAGTACGCCAAACTTTCTTACTTCGTCAATTAGGTGACATAAATTATGTACATTGCTGGTGACATAACCTTTACCATAAATATTTCCGTAAAAAGTTACAAAATGTTTGAGCATTTCTTCAGCAAGCTGTAAATAAGCAAAATGTTGCTTATTTGAACAGATAGTAATTGCGCAAAAGAAACACATGAAGTGGTAGAATGCTTCAGAGCATAAAACGTCTTTTAAGATAATAAAACTGAGGTAATAGAGAAACGTGCGAAATTCTGAACCCTTCCAATGTGCCAATACTTCTAAAGATCGAACTGATCTGTGAATTTCAGTAGGCATTTTGCAAACATTTAAAAAATTGGAAACTTTTGTAATATCTCGTGAACACCACTTTGTTAGATATTTTCCAAAATTACCATCTCGCCATCCGGTCAGAAGTCTTTTCATTATTCCCAAATCTATGAGATGTAACGAATCACCCACAGGGACATCTTCAACCATATCTATCGGCAGTTCAAGAAGAGGAGAGTCAAACTTATGATGTTGACCATATTTTTTAGAGCGGAAATCAGTGTCATTTCTTTTCGGGCAATCTATCTTCGGGAACACTACTGTATGCGATGATTCAGAATACTCTCCAATAACTGTACATTTTAGGCATCCATGTTTACCGTTGAAGTTGCAAACTCCTGGAATATTTTTTACGTTTAGTATTGAATGCGAATTTAATAAAAAAATATAGTATCTGTAAACGTAAAACGGTTACACTTACACATCATTATTTTGACGTAAAATATCATACAATACAAAAAAAATACGTAGAATATCATACAATACAAAATATATTTAACTTTGAACGTCATGTTTTATTTTCTTTCAGGAATATTAATCTGTATTAACTCAATCTCTTAACAAAATCATGATGTGTCTTTTATCAACTGAAGTTTAAGTACCTTTTAGAAGAGCTCTAGCAGGAGAATCGCAAATGAAAGCTCTAATTTTAACAACACATTTCTTGTCTAATGTATCTTTAGTAGTAACTTTCAAACCATCCCGAAGAAGTTCTTTCATTTCAGCCACAAAATGTTGTAGATAAGCTTTAAGATCACTAGGTTTGCCTTTTCCTGCATAAATATCGACAACAAAAGGTGAAAGTTTCGGTTTTTCAAAAATATGACAAAGTATAGGCCATACTTGTTGTCGCGAGCTATTATAAAGAGGTAGACCATCTATGTTGAATGTTAATGTGATATTATCTGGTACATTAGAACTATTATCAAATATTCTTCTCAGTGTCACTGTTACTCCATTGTGCCAATACTGGCCTGCGTCAACAGTATGTAGTGTTATATTGACACTGTTTGTTTTTAAAAGCGTTCTAGGATCTTTCGGAATTATAGTAGGAAATCGTTTATTAAGGATTGTGCTCAGAGATTTTATTGCTTCATGAGATATATTGAAATTAACCGCCCATTTCTGTATATCTTCCTGAAATTCGATATCTTTGTCAGCAGATAAGCTTGAAGTATCGGAAGATAGTCCGTCAGAAGGCTCTAAATATTCCAAATAATCATCAAAGGAGTCACCTAAAATAATGAAATCAACTTGAGACATTGTAAACAGTTATCAAGTAATTATCTTAAAATATAAACTTACTGTTGATTTTTGGTACAGTATTTCTTTGTTCTATGTCAATGCCACCAGTTGAACTATTTATTTCTGAACTTGCCTCACAAGTTTCATCTGGAGTATTTAACAAAATGTAATTAATAAAAGGAATATAATACAAAACAAGCGAAGTATAAAACAAACAAGAATTTATAATACCAAACAAGCATACGAAATTGTTTTAATAAAAATAAAATATATACGGAACCATTTCCTGTAACCATCATTTGCTCTTGCCGGTTTTGTTGAGGTACAGAATTCGAAGATGTTGATGGGCCATTTAACAGTGACTCAAAAGATTTTCTTACTTTCCGCTTGAAAGCCCCACTTTGTTTAAGTTTTTTTTCCATTTATCTGGATCCATAATGTTACAAATAATTAATAACGTTGTTTACTTGACAAAATGGAAGTTAGTTTAAAAAAAGTTCTTGTTGGACCTTTATATAATTTTTAGGTCTACTTAAAGTTCTGTAATGGTTGCAAAATATCGCTTACGTCGTATAATGATTCATAGTTCACCACTATAGTACTTCTGTTGTATGCAGGCCTAACTATAACCTTTTTGCGATGGTTTGATTACATAAAAGTCGTGTTTAGGTTACGTAGACCACCAACGCTGGTTAAACGAACCCTTTTAATTTAACTGTTATATAACGTCGTATTATCCAGTTGGGTAAACGTTTACCCAACCTAAAACCTGGCTCCATTATACGACGTTGTATAAAGCAGTCGTAAAAACGTTTACGTAACCTATGTACTGACAACATTATACGACGTTACATAAAGATGTCATTAAAATGTTTACCTAACCTATACACTTACACCACTATACGACGTTGTATAAATCAGTCGTAAAGACGTTTATCTAACCAAGATACTGGCACCACTATACGACGTTGTATAAAGTAGTCGTAAAAACGTTTACCTAACCAAATTTCTCGTACCACTATACGACGTTGTATAAAGTAGTCGTAAAAACGTTTACTCAACAAATTTAATGGACCTTTTAGTCACAGGACTAAATCGTTGTAGGAATAACGGTTACACAACGTTGAAGTTGTCTAATAACATCTATTCAACATTTATATAACCGAAAGTCGCATAAGACAGGTCTTATATGACCAATTTGTTTGTTGGGTCTTAATATAAGTAAATACGATAGCGCATCAAGTGTAGTATATTTATTAGCCTTGAAAGTTGGTTAAAAAATAACTTCAACACAAATTAAGTATGTATTTTCTTTCTTTTCAGGTTGCTTTAATATTCGGTGTAATGGGTGCATGTCGTCGCCAGGAATTGTGTAGGTAATATAACTACAAAAGATATTGAAAATCACGGAAATATTATCCTCGTCCGAATAAATAACACTAAAAACAAGATACCACGATCATTTACAATTAGTGGAAATCTGTATGAAATAGTAAAAAAGTACGAAGCTTTGCGTACGACAAAAGCAAAAAGCGATCGTTTTTTTCAAAATTACCAAAAAGGAAAATGCACGTGTCAGCCTATTGGATTAAACAAATTTGGTGCAATGCCGAAAGAAATCGCTCAGTTTTTGAGCTTACCAGATGATACATCATATACTGGCCACAGCTTCAGAAGAACATCAGCTACCCTGCTAGCGGATTCCGGAGCAGATACTTTGACATTAAAGCGACATGGCGGTTGGCGCTCCAACACCGTAGCCGAATCATATGTTGAAGACTCAATTTACAGCAAGAATGCCATAAGTAACAAAATCACAGCAGCAATCAATTTTGAACCACCATCGAAAAAGTTTTATTCTGAAGCGGTTCCATCTACTTCCTATGCGAATAATGTTTCTACTCCTATTCATGAAGAAGCAAAACTCCCTTCCACGTCTACTGCAAATATTCCTGCTTCTCCGACATTTACGGAAACTCAAGAAACCAGCGAAATTATCAATAATAATTTAACACAAACTGTGAAAATGCCTGCTAAAACTGTCGCATATAATTTCAGTAACTGTACTTTCAATAATTGTTTCAATGCCTAGTTAAATAAACAAATTTTGAGATAAAGTTTATATTTATTTCTTTCCTCGCAAATGTGTTGAAAAACGTCGTATGGCACGCATGCGCATTGGATATTACATTCTCGGCTCCATTGAGCCCTCGCCTTCGGCTCGGGCTCTAAACTCGCCTCTAATGTAATATCCAACTTAGCACACTTGTATCATAATGTACTATTAGGAAACAGTTTATTTCCAAATAGGTATCTATTTTTGTCGTGATACAGACTCTAAGCTGTGGTGCAGTTGTGTACTTTTGACTATTAATGCTGCAGTTCCAACACGTTTTTTTAACTTCATTTAAAATATTATGAATTTTTACTTTTATATGTTTCCGTAAACCCTTCTGCATGCATTTTATATCGTTATTAATTTGATTTGTGGAGATCTGTCACACAGGTTAATTCCTAATATTGTCTTCAGTCCCTCACAAAGGTTTTTAAAATAATGTAATTTTTGTATGTCTAGCCAATTTAAATATGTAATTTACCTTTGTGAGGGAAAATAAAGACTTTCTTATTATATTCTTATTATTGGTGTTGATTGAAATTGCCGACATATATGACTAGCTGTCTCCCCAGGACTTCGTTCCCTTCTCGCTCAAACGGCTGGACCAATTTTGATAAAATTTGGTACGGAGGTAGCTGGCACCCTGGATTAACACATATGCTACGTAATTTCCCAAATTCCCGGGCGGAAAGCTAGTATATAAAAATAAAGCTTCTCTTCTCCACTATAGCTCCAGCGATACATTTTAAATCGTCAATACTGGTATCAAACATTTTACATTTGAAAAGATTTTCTCAATATTTGTTACATTTTTGCCCCGGAAAAGATACTCTGTATCCGCGTTGCATATTAACTTTGACACTGACGGAATATTTTACTTCAATCCGTATACGTTCTCCAGCTACGTGCTACCTACGTGCTACTACGTCATCACTTATTTACTCGAAGATGGATGCGCTTGTTGAGATTATGTTTCGTAATAGCGAGCACGACGTTGCTGTCCTTTGCTTTCCGCCCGCGTGGAATACAGGTTATATCGTGCCCAGCTGTGGGATAAAATGTAGCCTATGTCCTTTCCCAAGGTCTAATCTATCTCTGTACCCAAGTCAACATCGAATCAGTAATTCAGCAGCTCTAGCACGATAACGACAAACTCGCGCTCGGCTCACGCTTAAACTTCACTTTGATGCTCGCCCTATGGCGTTGTCAATGTTGACATTTTGACATAGGACTGCGGTGTTGTCGCGGCGCTGTCACTATCGTATTCGGCCTGCTGGCGTGAAAGAGTAACAGACAGACGACAGAGTTTCTCTCGCATTTATAATATTAGTTAAGGGATTACTTAGTGTGAGAGATTTCAAAACGCCAAATGGCTTCTGATAGCTGGTTTAACGACTGTTATAAATCGAGCTAGGCGGTTTAGTGTGCCTTCCGAAGCACGACAAGCGGAAACTCTCATGCTAAATACCAAAGTACCAGGCAATATTCGATCTGATGCTAATTTGATATGAGCAAAACAGCAGGCGTATCAAAGGCATAGCAATACCGTTTAGAAAATCATATTTCCTTTTGATATACAGGTTGAAAAAGAACCTCCTAGCTTTATTGAAAATCCTGAACCAGTATCACTTACTGAATACTTTTTATTTATTTTTTTGGGGGTTTTTTTTTACTAAACGTAGACACCACTCGGGCGCACCCCCCGAGTGCTACCCGCACCCCTCGCGTGCCTGGTGTAGGAGTAATGTCTACGTTTAGGCAAAAACCGGCCAAGAGCGTGTCGGGCCACGCGCATTGTAGGGTTCCGTAGCAGCATGGTTCAAATATGCAGCTGGCTTCTTAATTCTACAAGCATATTGTCATAGTTGATGTTAAAATCCCCAAATACTATACTTATTATCAAAAACAAATGTATTAAAAAGTTTGGCCTAAATATAACAGAATGGAAGTGTTTCATGCGCGAGCGAAGCGAGCGCGAAATTATTTTTTTTGCGACAATTTTATAGTAAAAAATAATATAATAATATCAAGCTAAGCAGGTGTATATTTTTAATGTCGTTTTCGCAATTAACACCCACAAAAACCTATTAAACGACACCTGAAATGTCAATATGTTACAGCTTGGCTTTCGGCTCGCCTCACTTTTAGCGTGGAACCTTGTATGTCAACCATTTTGGATTAGGGTACACTTCGTCGTAAATGCTACCCTCGTGAATTATTCCAAATTTTTTTTCGTTATAAAAATTAATGTTTCCTAAACGGATTTCTGAATCGAAAAACGTTTGTAGTAAACCCCTTCTATCTTTTAAAAAACTATCCTATGATAACGCACTCGATGATATCGGCTAGAAAAAAAACCATCGCCCATTCACGTTAATGGGAAACACACGAAAAAATTTTTTTCCACCATTTTATTTTTTAGATTTGACACCGCAATCAATAGGTATGTATGACCATGCCAAATTTTAGCTCTGTATTACCAAGGATCTAATATTAGTAAATATATTTTTATTAATCCCAACTAAGTTTGGCACTTGATCGACTATTACTCGCAAACTTGAAGGGCCATCTTATGCGTGATAGTTTTTCTTTTAATTTCGTTGTATATACTACCACCGTGAAATGTTTTACATTTTTAGAAACAACCGTTTAGCTGGTAGAGAGGTAGACACTTGTGTTTGACAAAAATTTTTACTTTAAAAATTTATGTTTCGCAAACGGAGTGCTGAATCGAAAAACGTTATTAGAAAACTCCTTCTGTCTTTTAAAAAGCTGTCCTATGACACCCCATTTTATGATATTGGCGAGGAAAAAAAATTCATCACCCTTTCACATCTATGGGAGACACCCGAAAAAAAAACTACAGTTCTGTCGGCGTAATTTATATGTATGACCTTGCCAAATTTCAGCTCTGTGCTACCAAGGGTTTCTTAGGAAACCTGCGGACAGACGTACATGGCGAAAGTATAAGGGTTCGTAGATTACTACGGAACCCTAAAAACAAATGTATTATTAAACAGTTTTTAATTTCGGAAATCATTTTTGTTTTGGTCAAAATACAACCTAATGTAAGTATAAAATTCGCGAGCGAAGCGAGCGCGAAATTTTTTTTGCTTTTTTTTTTTTTTTGCTGTTAGAAATAATATCAACCTGCTGTTAAAATAATTTTGATGTAATTTTCGTAATTAACACCCCCAAAAACTATTTAACGACACCTAAAATGACAATATGTTACAGTTTGGCTTTCGACCACCCTCACTTTTAGCGTGGAACCTTGTAAACATATTCTTATTAATCCCAAAAACGTTTGGTCGACTATTTCTCACAAACTTGAAGGGCCAACTTATGTGTGATAGTTTTTCTTTTAATTTCGTTGTATATTCTATAACCGTGAATTTTTTCACATTTGTAGAAACAACCGTTTAGCTGGTAGCGGGGGGGGGGGGACACTTGTTTTTAACAAAACATTTCACTTTAAAAATATTTTTTTCTCAAACGGAGTGCTGAATCGAAAAACGTTCTTAGTAAACCCCTTCTATATTTTAAAAATCTATCCTATGACATTCAATTCGATGGTATCGGCGAGAAAAAAAAATCCATCGCCCTTTCAGGTGTATGAGAAACACCCGAAAAAACGTTTTTTCTAAAATTTTATATTTTAGATCTGTCGGCGCAATCAATATCTATGACCATGCCAAATTTCAGCTCTGTAGTACCAAGGACCTTATATTAGTAAATATATTCTTATTAATCTTAACAGTGTTTGGCACTTGGTCGACTATTACTCGCAAACTTGAAGGACCAAGTTATGTTTGATAGTTTTCCTTTTAATTTCGTTATATATGCTACCAACTTGAATTTTTTCACATTTTTAGAAACAACCGTTTAGCAGGTAGAGGGGGGGGACACTTGTGTTTGACAAAAATTTTCACTTTAAAAATTTATATTTCGCAAACGGAGTGCTGAATCGAAAAACGTTCTTAGTAAACCCCTTCTATCTTTTAATATGCTATCCTATGACACTCCATTTAAAAATATTGGCGAGAAAAAAAAAATTCATCGCCCTTTCACGTCTATGGGAGACACCCGAAAAAAATTTTTTTTCTAAGATTTTACTCTACAGTTCTGTCGGCGTAATTTATATGTATAATCATGCCAAGTTTCAGCTCTGTAGTACCAAGGGTTTCTTAGGAAACCCGCGGACAGACGGACAGACGGACAGACGGACATGGCGAAACTATAAGGGTTCGTAGATTACTACGGAACCCTAAAAATGAACTATTCCCATTGAAAAAAAAAAACATTTTTTTTTTTTCATAAATGTGTTCTTTGAGTGATACTGGTTCAGCATTTTGAATATAGCTAGGAGGTTCTTTTTCACCCAGTATATATGTATATTAAAACTCTTTGATATTTATTTGTCAAAGCAACCTTGTGAAGTCAATCATACATTGATTGACTTCACAAGGTTGCTTTTTATGTTTCGCAAACGGAGTGCTGAATCGAAAAACGTTATTAGAAAACTCCTTCTGTCTTTTAAAAAGCTGTCCTATGACACCCCATTTTATGATATTGGCGAGGAAAAAAAATTCATCACCCTTTCACATCTATGGGAGACACCCGAAAAAAAAACTACAGTTCTGTCGGCGTAATTTATATGTATGACCTTGCCAAATTTCAGCTCTGTGCTACCAAGGGTTTCTTAGGAAACCTGCGGACAGACGTACATGGCGAAAGTATAAGGGTTCGTAGATTACTACGGAACCCTAAAAACAAATGTATTATTAAACAGTTTTTAATTTCGGAAATCATTTTTGTTTTGGTCAAAATACAACCTAATGTAAGTATAAAATTCGCGAGCGAAGCGAGCGCGAAATTTTTTTTGCTTTTTTTTTTTTTTTTGCTGTTAGAAATAATATCAACCTGCTGTTAAAATAATTTTGATGTAATTTTCGTAATTAACACCCCCAAAAACTATTTAACGACACCTAAAATGACAATATGTTACAGTTTGGCTTTCGACCACCCTCACTTTTAGCGTGGAACCTTGTAAACATATTCTTATTAATCCCAAAAACGTTTGGTCGACTATTTCTCGCAAACTTGAAGGGCCAACTTATGTGTGATAGTTTTTCTTTTAATTTCGTTGTATATTCTATAACCGTGAATTTTTTCACATTTTTAGAAACAACCGTTTAGCTGGTAGCGGGGGGGGGGGACACTTGTTTTTAACAAAACATTTCACTTTAAAAATATTTTTTTCTCAAACGGAGTGCTGAATCGAAAAACGTTCTTAGTAAACCCCTTCTATATTTTAAAAATCTATCCTATGACATTCAATTCGATGGTATCGGCGAGAAAAAAAAATCCATCGCCCTTTCAGGTGTATGAGAAACACCCGAAAAAACGTTTTTTCTAAAATTTTATATTTTAGATCTGTCGGCGCAATCAATATCTATGACCATGCCAAATTTCAGCTCTGTAGTACCAAGGACCTTATATTAGTAAATATATTCTTATTAATCTTAACAGTGTTTGGCACTTGGTCGACTATTACTCGCAAACTTGAAGGACCAAGTTATGTTTGATAGTTTTCCTTTTAATTTCGTTATATATGCTACCAACTTGAATTTTTTCACATTTTTAGAAACAACCGTTTAGCAGGTAGAGGGGGGGGACACTTGTGTTTGACAAAAATTTTCACTTTAAAAATTTATATTTCGCAAACGGAGTGCTGAATCGAAAAACGTTCTTAGTAAACCCCTTCTATCTTTTAATATGCTATCCTATGACACTCCATTTAAAAATATTGGCGAGAAAAAAAAAATTCATCGCCCTTTCACGTCTATGGGAGACACCCGAAAAAAATTTTTTTTCTAAGATTTTACTCTACAGTTCTGTCGGCGTAATTCATATGTATAATCATGCCAAGTTTCAGCTCTGTAGTACCAAGGGTTTCTTAGGAAACCCGCGGACAGACGGACAGACGGACATGGCGAAACTATAAGGGTTCGTAGATTACTACGGAACCCTAAAAATGAACTATTCCCATTGAAAAAAAAAAACATTTTTTTTTTTTCATAAATGTGTTCTTTGAGTGATACTGGTTCAGCATTTTGAATATAGCTAGGAGGTTCTTTTTCACCCAGTATATATGTATATTAAAACTCTTTGATATTTATTTGTCAAAGCAACCTTGTGAAGTCAATCAATGTACGTTATAGGTAGGTAAGTACGTATATTTATTGCGGAGGGAAGCAAATGAAATTACAACCAGGTACCTATTACTGTAAGTATTTGGTGACTTTAAATAAGTTAGCGAAAATTAAGAATTTTTCCCCAAAGATGGCGAAATATGAAAAAAAAATTTTTTCCCTCCATACAACCTGAGCGATCAGCCGATTGGCTAAGTCATGTCAGCCGCAAGACGTCCACTGCTGGACATAGGCCTCCCCCAGGGATCTCCACCTCGATCGGTCCTGCGTCACCCGCATCCAGCGGCTTCCCGCAATCTTTACCAGATCGTCGGTCCACCTTGTGGGATGCCTTCCTACGCTGCGCCTTCCGGTACGTGGTCGCCACTCGAGGACTTTTCTGCCCCAGCGGCCATCAGTCCTACGAGCAATGTGCCTTGCCCACTTAAGGTAAGTGAGTAGTTGGAATTTTTTTTTGAGAATTTCATGTGGGTTCCTTGAAAGCTGTTCTGTTTCATAGTTATCGAGATCATTCCCTAACTAAGGTTTCGCACTAAGGTAAATTTACCTCATATACAGGGATCCCATACAAACTTCATCAGCATATAGCGCATTTTGTGTGGGAGATCAATAATTTTTTTCGTATTTTGACCTTATGTTCCTTGGGGAAATTGTTTAGTTTCATAGACTGATTAACCACCTGAGGTTGAAAAAGAGATACCTAAAGCCCTGTATATACTTTGTACTGTTACGATATGATCGATTTTGTGACAAAAATTTCGGGTAGCCAAATGTACTGGCCGGCTGTATTTAGGAAGGCCGCCATTGCACACTACTTTTAGGTAAGTTTTATTTGTTTGTTAATTAACCTTAAGTTTCCACCTCAATGACTTCTATTTCATGCAGTTTAGCATTTTTTGGACTTTTCTTTCCTTAGGGGCCGTCCATTAATCACGTGATGTTTTTTAGCATTTTTCAACCCCCCCTCCCCTTGGTGATACGTGGTGAGGTTTAAAACCGACCCCCCTCCCCCACCAAAAATCACGTGTATGTTTATGTACCTACTTACAAAGAATCTTAAAATTTTAAAAATGTCTAGACAGAAATGTTGCAGGTTGTTTTTGACTGGAATAACACTACACGCCCGTTTTTCGGTTTAGGAATCGCGCGTTTGACGAAAAAATAAATACCTACACGTGATATCTTACTACACTTCCCCTCCCTCCTTGTGATGTTTCATGATTTTTGCTAAACCCCCTTCCCCCCCTTTCGAGCCTCACGTGATTAATGAACGCCCCCTTATAGATAGCGTAGCTATAATCAAGAGTGTGGGAAGTTGACTAACCTTAATGACAGAGTTTTCAAACCGCCAAATGGATTATTCTCTGACTTAACTCAATCGACAAGAGCCGGGACTGACGGCTTATCAACGTGCACTCCAAAGCACGGAAACGCTCGTTACAAATTACCTACCACTTTAGTAACCCATCAGGATTATGTGTATGTCGCTTAAAATTAATTAGTTAGGTAGTTACATAAGTATGTACCTACATCAAAAAGAAAATAAAAGACCACATATAAAAAGCAAATTCTTTATTCTCTAACGAAATAATCTCTAAAGACTAAGTCTTTCAAATTCATTAACTAAATGGATACGGATGGACTAAAATTATAGGAATTTCATACAAATACATTTAACAAATTTACTACTTATATATATTTACAGTTTTTAAATGACAGCTTACAGCAGCCTTTAGCTTAAATTAATGGTAATGAATAATGATATGTAGAAACTTTTTGATGTTTGTTTATAAATACTGGGTAACTTTAATAAGTAAACGAACATTGATAAGGGACCATCCATAAATTACGTCACACGTTTAGGGGAGGGGAGGAGGTCGACAAAGTGTGACATTATGTGACAAGCGGTGGGAGGGGTCATAAGTTTCGTGACGTCACATTTCAAAATGTATTATGAGTTGTATGAGTATCGAAACGCATCAACCGAAAAGCTTAACCTCCTCAGTCCCAAGCACTCTTTTTAAGTTTATTATTTTGTTGACACAGTGAGTTTTGAGTTCCCAAAAAAAAGAAACTCTATTCAGTACTGCCTTAATTAGAAAATTACAAAAAATTGAAAATATGCAAAATATGTGACGTCACACTAAGGAGGGGGGGGGGGTCTTACAAATGTGACCAGCTGTGACAAGATAGGGACAATCATAAAATTAGTGTGACGTAATGTGAATCAGCCCATTTCTCAAAGAAAATGTGTCCAAAAATATATAAAAATGCTTATTTCGGCTGAGACCTTTTTACCGCCTTGTGTCTTTTTAACGATGGACTTACCGATTATATTTTCTTAATGACAAATTAGGACAAACTAAGCACTAACTTTCCATATTTCTAAAGATGCAGTTTTCGAGTGTGGCCCTGCTGAAATAAGGGACACTCCATACAACTTGTGCGATCAGCTAATAAGTATATGACCACAGTTTTTTTGGGATTTTCATGGGTTCCATGGGAAAATCTATTCAGTTTCATGTGTAAAATGACCCCCTAAAGTTTCGTTAACTAATTTAAAGTCTCCAAAAATGTCGCGGATTATGTTATAGTAGACACAACAGCACTTCAGATTGTACATGTTTGTTTTGAAGTCGTCTTTATATAGTTTCTGATAGAGACGGATTTCGTAATGCAATCGTATAACCTTATCTGCTGCTGTCTACAGGGTGTTAAGTAATTCGATCTTATCTCTCTGAAACTGAACAACTTTCCCTAAGAACAAATGCCGAAATACGAAAAAAAAAATGTATCTTCCCATAGAAATTGCATCAGCTGATAAATCATTTTGTATGGTAAGTCAAAAACTTTTTTCGTATTTCGGCATTTGTTCTTAGGGAAAGTTGTTCAGTTTCATGGGCTGATTCACCACCTGAGAGGATAAGATCGAATTACTTAACACCCTGTATATGTTTAGCTTACAAAGGAATGTCTGTCTTATACAAGGTGTACTAGGAAAACGATGTATTGTTCATGACAAATTCTTCTGTTAAACAAAACTTAAGAAAACCAACATTGGGTGTCTTCTTTAAATTAGTTTGCGAGGATTAAGGATGTAAATCGGCTCACTAACTAAATCTCCATACATATACTCGTTGCCATAGACTGATTGCCTTATTCAATGATTAACAATAGGTAATCGATACCTCATCAAGACGCTTCCAACGATACCTCATTTGTAAAATTAAGATTATTTTTATTTTTAACCAAAAAAAAAGTCAA
Source organism: Aproaerema taeniolella (assembly GCA_949987775.1). Lineage (NCBI taxonomy): Eukaryota > Metazoa > Arthropoda > Insecta > Lepidoptera > Gelechiidae > Aproaerema > Aproaerema taeniolella. Next base: position 15,832,363 of record OX465255.1, on the reverse strand, counting down.
AAGTGTTTATTTCATTGAACATATAAAATGATACTTGAACACGTCAATATTATGAATTAGATTAGCACTTTTGACTTTGCGCCTATTCGCAAAGGTGCAGTCTTCCTCAGGAGAAGAATAGGCAAGAAATTCCGAGGGACACTCTTTTTAAGTCAATCATATAAATTTACAAAAAGGCCTCCTCCTTCTATTTTCGATTGTATGTTTTTTTTATCTGACTTTATTTATTAAGGGTTTTATGGAATGTCACCCTCATCATGACACACATAGATGTAACATAACATAACCTAAAACAGAAATTAATCCCTATTTTCTAAATATTTATCTATAAACAGATAAGCATCTAGGCCAAACCAGATTCTGGAAGGGCCAAGATGCTGTTTACCATGCCTATATTGCGGCGACGTCAAGTTGTGCCCTCACAAATTAAGATTAATAAATAGTTTAGACATTGTGAGGTAAGGTAACAGATAAAATACATACATGATTGTAGAAATCACAGCCCTCCATTTTGCTTTGCCATAGCGTCGAATAAACATGATTTAGCTGACCTGCAGGCCGAGTACAATAGTGACAACGCCGCCGCGACAACACCGCGGTCCTATGTCAAAATGTCAACATTGACAACGCCATAGGGCGAGCAAGCCTTTGCGCGGGAGCCTCGCGCAATCAAAGTGGAGTTTCAGCGTGAGCCGAGCGTGAGTTTGTCGTTATCGTGCTAGAGCTGCTTTTAATAGGCAAAAGCACATTCTTAAGTACCTACTACAAACTAATTCGAAGACACCCTACACGTAAGATACAGATAACGCGGTAAAACATTGTAATTTTTTTTTTGCTCAACATTAATAATAATTTCAAATTAACAGGTAAAAACATTTCTACAAAAAAAGGTCGCTATAAATAATGGATCATTCAGACATCATCGAAATAACAATATCATTTCTTTCATTCTAACGAACATTCACGTTTAAATTAATAAACATAACACTTAACCTTTACATTAAACAATGGAAAAAATATATAATTAGGTAAACTATATTCCATCCCAAACTGAAACAATCTAGCCTGGTAAGGTATCTTACCGCTATTTTGTATTTATACTGATTTAATTATAGTGATAGGTTTTTTTTCACATTTATTCTGATTTTATTATAGTGATAGGTATTAATTAATTGGGAAATAATTTTAGGGAAAGAAAAAACGTACTTAAGCGGGTAAGCGTTTTTAAAAAAAATTAAATTAATTGGAATCTTGGTTTATAGAAAGAAAGTACATTTTTACGCAGGTAAATTAAATAAGTACTTACATAACTTTTTTTTTCGTTTGGAATGGAATATACAAATATACAATATTGCACTTTCTTTCTGATTAAGTATTATATAAAAACGACAAATTTTTATACAAAGTGAATTCATAATTAAATATTAATACATAGTATTACTTCAATGAAGGTAAAATAAATTATCACTTCTCAAATATGACTTGAGCAAACATTTTGCCTTTTAACATAATTGAGTTCTACACCAAATAGAACAACTAATAATAATAATTTTGGTTAACATTACATTATGGAATATTCGTTTAACTTAACTAACATTTGGGTTTCAAATAATGCATTGGTTTCATATCACTAAAGAACGGTGTATGTTATTTATTACTTGAGCTCTTTTAAAAAAATATTTTAAATAATCTTTACTTGGTAGCTTTTAAATCAATTAGCGATAATCAAATGTGTTTTTTAGTATTTATGTGCAAAAAAAATTTTTGATGATCGCTAATTGACAAATAATTTTTTACATTGGGTATATTTGGAAATATCGCCTCTTCATACAATCATTAACTTGTCTATTAAGTATACCTAGTTACATTTCAAGAAAAATCTTTCAGTTTTAAGCACTCTCAAAACCAAAGTTTCACTAACAACTTAATTCAATTACTACAACTTATTTCGACGACTTCTTTCAGTTATTAAAACATTATCAGAAAATGTATTGAAAATATATTCGACTTACCGTGAATAGTTGGTGTGTTTATACTATGTAGTTTATACTAGGACCCCATCTATGAAATTGCCGTTTTCCATACATGATTGGAAAACTAATTTTTTCACACACTTTTCCGTAGATGTGAAATCCGAAATGCAACAAAATTTTGTGGGAAGGTTGGGACAACATTCAGCGAATAATTGCCAGATTTAGTTGACTAAAAGTGACAATCGTAAAAAAATTACAGCGAAATTAAGCATTGAAACGGATATCCGATTAAATGAGCTGTATAAGTCTGGTTATCAGTTAAAAATCCAAAGTAAAAATGTGTGAATCTCGATAGTGTAACCAAGTATTAAAATTTAAAAATCATTTGGAAATATCTGCTGAATCAAGGAAAGTATGAAGAAAATTATTACAGAAAAAAAACAGCAATTTCATAAGTGGGTAAGTACCACCTTAACCCCGACGCTATCCACGTTGGGTCATAGCGACCCATAAGTTTATAATCATCGGTATTAATAGTTGCAAACAACAAGATACTTATACCTTCAAAACGAGCCACACTGTCCTTGTAGCGAATGAAACACGACCATATAGCTATGAGATTAATATCACTATTCGCTTACCTATACAGTCTATACATAGACTTTTAGTACCCGCCTAGCGCATTCATTATGTACAGTCCACTGACTATTGGCAAGCCACTGGCACAATTCACTTCTAGAAAATTCGATATGCCACAATTTTTCACCCTATTTCACTTCACCTTACGCTGGTACTAAGTATACTAATAATATAAGGAATCCCGCCAAATATGAGCCTTGATTCTGCCTTCCGTGGTTAGGCTCCACGCATTCCTGCCCTCTGTATTCAAGGCAGAAGTTCTGTAAACACAAATATTTTTTTAAACATATAAATGAAGAAACTGACTGGTGACTGACGTATCAACGCACAGCCCAAACCGCTGGGTCTAGAGATTTAAAATTTGGCACGTAGGTTTGAGGGAGGCCTATGTTCAGCAGTGGACTGCAATAGGCTGATATGATGACGTAGGTTTCTTATAAGGTCTAGGGGAGCACTATGAAAGGATTTTTTTTGAAATTCAATCCCTAGAGGTGAAATGGGGGTTCAAAGTTTGTATGGAGAAACAATTTTATTTACATTTCGACTCGAAACTTCGTCAACATATATCTTGAAGCAAATAAAGGGACACGTGTTTCGCGATTTTTCAAAAGTCAAAAATTTGGGAATGAAATGGGTGACTAAAAAAGTTCTTTTCGCGAACGAAGCCGCTGGAAAAAGCCAGTAATAAATAAAACAGTTAATTAAGGTAACCAAATACCGCCAAAATCAACTCGTTAGCGGTAATTGCGGGCATTGAAAATGTTTTAATTACCTGAAGTTTGAAAGTTGGTTAAAAGTGAACATTTCATTGGTTGGCTTATGACGACACGTGCCAATAGCGAAGAAAGGCCTGGTGTGAATCACTGGCCTAATATGAACTTATTGAATAAGTACTTATTTAGATGTATTAGGTTCCATACAATATTTTTGGAAAACTCATTTTTTCATACTAACGTTGTCAGATATGCGAAATCCAAAAACAAAACCATGTGGGAAGATTTGGAAAAATGAATTTAACTATTGAAAATTTTAATTGTAACGAAGGTACAGCAAAAATAAGCACTGTAACGGGCAATACAGTAAACAAGCTATGTTTGAGCTTCGTTTTTCTATATCTATCTAACTATACATATTATAAAGAGGAAAGATTTGATTGTTTGTTTGTTTGTTTGCATTGAACAGGCTCCGAAACAACTCGACCGATTTGAAAAATTCTTTCACCATTAGAATCCTACATTATCCGGGATGGACATAGGGTACATGATTTGTACAAATTCCCACGGGAACGAAGTCCCGAGCGGAATGCTAGTAGAAAATAAATCTAAAGTAAAAATTTATTAATTTCACTGAAACTCTCCGTTATATGATCAAGTTTTTAAACAAAATAGTACATTGTTACTGTAGGGGTGAAAGCAACTTATTTAAGTCCCGAGACGGGGTTTGGCGACCGAGCATAGCGAGGGAGCTAATAGTTCGAGGGACTAAATAAGTCTTTCACCCGAGGTAAACACTGTGCTTTTCGTTACGAATACAAAGAAAATAAAAACAAGAATAAGCTGAATTCATTGCTGCTATGCGAAAGTTACAAAACTCTACAACTCAAAAAAAAACAAATGAGATCGGAATGCCATTACGCCTATTATGTTTTTTTCTGTGGCTGGCCAGCTATTCAGCCATATTTTTTCTATTTCATCATTGAAAAAAAATGTGAATATTTTGCCAAAATCTACGTTATTTTAAAGAAATAGCTAAAAGTAAATTATTATAAAGTCATTTAAAAAATTATTCTTTAATGAATACTTAACTTTTATTATTTCAATTTTACATCGCAATGTAATAGAGTGGCTGTATAGGAAGTTGGAACATGTTTTTAAAATACTTAATTTGACAGCTGTCAGTTGAAAGCGATTCTCCCTAAGTATTACTTCCTTAGGCAACTTCAGACCTACTTTCAGAGTAAGTATGAGTACTGAAAAATTCTTTCACCATTAGAATCCTACATTATCCGGGATGGACATAGGGTACAGGATTTTCCCGAATTCCCACGGGAACGAAGTCCCGCGCGGGATGCTAGTAATCAATAAAAAGTTGTTTCAAGAAAAATTGTTACATTAATACGGAACCCTGTCTGTCCAAACTAGGTAGAGACCCGTATCTTGGTAGACAGTGTCCGACCATGAGTTTAATTGTTATACAGAATAGCTTAACAGTTAACTTAAGATCAAGTTTGGTCGAGTTGATGGCCGGTTTGGTCGAGTGGTAGTGACGCTGCCTCTTGATCGGCGGGTTCTGGGTTCGATCCCCAGTCGGGGCAAACATTTGTGTAAAAAGCAGATCTTTGTTCTCGGGTCATGGGTGTTTGTGTTTGTCTTTATGTGTGTTCCAAGGGACCCACGACACAAGGGAAAACCTTAGTGTGGGCCTTTGAGTGTGCAACGTTTATTTTTTATTTTTTTATTTTAAGTTATTACATTTTAGTATTTACATGGTTTAGTGTATATTGTGTGTGTGTGTGAGTGTGTGTATGTGTGTGTGTGAGTGAGTGTGTGTGTGTGTGGGTGTGTGCGTGTTTGAGTGTATGGGTGTGTGTATCTGCTTGTATGTGTGTAAGTAAGGAACAATGGGATATTGATAAAGTTACACCTCACCTTAATAATGTTAGAAGCCATGCGTTTGAGGAAATGGCTGGTGAAGAGAGCAGCTTCATCACCGCAGGAGCGCTGCACCGTCCGCTCTGAGCAGGTCAGGTACTCTTGGAAGGCACTGCAACAAGTATTATACTCTATAGCAATAAGGCAGCCGCATTGTACACTACAAGATGACCATGTTTTTGTTTTATGATTACGTTTTTTGTGGGCAATAAAGAGTATTGTACTTTTTTTTATTTTTTTATCAACCTCTCACCACTATACGTCATGTTTCATGTTATAACCCTTAGAATTTATGTCAAACGTGGCATCAAGGGGCTCTATAGAACCACTGATGCTCTGCCTACCCCGATACGGATTAGGGGCCATCCATAAATTACGTCACACGAATTTCGTGATGTTTTGACCCCCTCCCCCTCCTTGTCGTAGCTGGTCACATTTATAAGACTTCCCTCCCTAGTGTGACGTCAGATATTTTGTATATTTTTCACTTTTTTGTATTTTTTAAATAAAAGCAGCACTCAATAGTTTTTTTTTTTGGGAACTCAAAACTCGTTGTCTCAACAAAAGAATAAACATAAAAAGGATGCTTGGGACTGAAGAGGTTAAGTTTGTCATTAATAGTTAACGCGTTTTGATACTCATAACACATTTTGAAATGTGTCGTCACAAAATTTATGACCCCTCCCACCCCCTTGTCACACAATGTCACACTTTGTTGACACCCTCCCCCCCTTAACGTGTGACGTAATTTATGGATGGCCCCTGGCTAGGGTATTCAAGGAAAATAAAACAAAAATTAAATATATAATGTACACTAACGATCACAGAATCAAACGAATATAAACGTTTTACTAAATCACGTTATATCATAAACGTTCATAAACGAGTATAAACGTTTTACTAAATTACTACGTCACGTTAATACATTATATTTTTACGGAATTGAAACTTTTTCAAAACAGCGCCATCTAGTTCAACATTAGAACTAGTAAGAAAAGAGAGCCGTGGCGCTCGCCGCCGCCGCTAGATGGCGAAGCTTATAAGCACTCGTTTGAAATGCCTTTTTTGTTGAAAAATGCTGGCTTCTGATTGGCTGTTTCGCCTTTCCCGCGAAAAATTAACGAACTGATTGTATGGTGAAAAAAGCTCTGCCTATAAAGCGATGCTACCAAATTGAGAAGTGTCAATATTTGGTAAGTTTGGAGGGGCTGTTATAGATTTTTAATTTTGCGGCATTTTTTTCTTAATGGATTGTTTTTCTTTTGCAACTACGAACGAAAACTTTTGCAAATTATTGTTTTATCAGTTTATAGTGACTATTAGACATTTGTTTAGAACAAAATGAGTAGGTACAATAAGTTGTGAAAAATGTGGTGATGATGTTTGTTTGCCGAAACTGCGTAATTTTTCAAGTTTACCTTTTCAAGAAAAAGTAAACATTATCGCAAAAGGTCGAGTAAGACATTTTAATACTAAAATATACGACATTCATAATAATTGGCTCACGGGCTGTGTGCATACTAACCGCTTATTTTGTGTTCCGTGCATTTTGTTTTCAAACTGTTATACATATAAAAGTTTGGAAGCACAGGTTATTTTGATTTGAATAACATTAAGTTGTTTTAACTAACATTCTAAAATCTTAATAATTTTCATCACTAAAAGTTCACTGCCTACCCTGCCTAAAATGTCTATGCACGCCACTGCCCCTTATAGACGTGAGCGTGTGTATGTCTGTGTCTGTCTATATACGTCTCCACTGAGGGGCACGGGTCTCTCTTCAAAACACGAAGGCAACAAAAAAGAGGGGTGTTATAAGGTTGACGTAGGTATCTCTGTGTCTGCGTATCTGTATGCCTGTGTATCTGTGTCTGTCTGTGGCGTCATAGGGAAAAGTTGAGGAGCTAAGATTCTATATAGTAAGCTGGACTGTGTTCTTCGTTTAGGACCTAAACTAAGGGACCGATTTCGAGGCAGTTTTTTTAGTTTGGAAGCTGAGGTAATCAAGATGGTTCTTAGCTCTATTTTATCAAAATTTGTACAGCTGTTTAATAGTTATAAGCAATTGAATGTCAGGGATATTTTTTTTATATTTTATAGTTATAAATAACACTTCTTCAAAGATTCTTTGGGTAAAAGCTCATTTCCTATCCCTTCCTGATTAATACCTTCTCCTTAAACTTGCAAGTTGTCATTTACTAGCACCTTTCTTACGTTTTTTTTTGTTTTTTTTTTCACGTGTCTAGATATGTATGTATAGTAGATATGTATATTATATATATATATGTAACATTTAATGTTTTTCATCATTTATTTGTGTATATGTATATGTTATATATTTAGGTATAGATATGTATAAGGTATATTACTCTTTGCACGTCTATCGCTTCACATTCCGTATCGGTTCCTTCACCCCCAGGTTGCCTGGAAGAAATTGCTCTATAGCAATAAGGCCGCCGGATTGTACACTACATCATGAACATTTGTTTTTGTTTAATGTTATGTTTTATGTTTTTTTGTGTGCAATAAAGAGTATTGTATTATATTGTATTGTAAAAGTGGCCACAGATTGGGCCTTTTTATAATTCGAACGGCACGGCACGACATGTCAAAATTTGAATTATCATTGCCCCTTATGTTCCTAGCTACAAAAATCCCTAGTATGTAGGAGGCAATGGTAGTACAATTTTGCCGTGCCGTTTTCGAATTATAAAAAGGCCCATTAGCTGTTGCATTTATCCTAAAGATACACTGTTTAATAAAAAATGGTGCACAGAACTAGTACTATTCTTAGAAGAAACAACGAGACCAATCGACGGAATAAGATAATCAATAAGGACTAACTTCTACACATAAGTTACTCTTCGTATCTACTTATAAAGTGCATGTGAAGAGAAAATTGGAATACTTTGTAGAAAATACAGCAAAGTCTAATTAGAATTCGAAACTTTGAGAAGAAAACTGTATCTAGAAATTCTATAAACAGTCTTCTAAAGATCTCTACAGTGTAGACTTGGAGTAGCGCTTGTAGTCCAGTGGCGCTCACTAATCTGAAACGTTCAGTCAGGTTAAGCAACGTACACAGGGACAGGGAAACTGATAGGTAGCCGTGGTAATTCATCACGTGCGTTTCTATAATAATAGGTTTTTATTTTCTCCACAAAGGTACAATTTTTACTTACAGCTACTTATTGCATACGGTTCACATAAACCTTTGTGAGAGCTGGAGTCTGTACTAGGTTTCAGACAAAAACCTGTGTTACAGATCACCGGGCTCCCAACCACCTCGGATAGATCTGGTGTATATACTTAAATATTACATTTGTGTCACATTTATTTTCAATAATATAGGAGAAGAAATACATAAATATTTATAACAATTTTGTACCTATGACCTATTTTTTTATTAATATATAGTGTATATTTGTGTGTGTGTGCGAGTGTGTATGTGTGTGTGTGAGGGTGAGGGTGTGTCAGGTTTGAAATTGGAGCTTTATGAGCTTATGACACTTTCCGCTTTATCATAATCTTGTTCAAGGAGCCAATTGGTAACAATAAATTTGCATTCTGTTTTGAACTTTGGATAAATGTTTAGTATTTTGTTTAATTTATTGTAAACAAAACCACCAAGATAGCAGAAACTCCCGCGTGCGAGTTTTTCTGTGCTTCGGAGATCACGTTAAGCCAGCGTAAAGCTTTAGGTAATTGGATTAACTAAAAATCATCAAGGAGTTTGTATATGTTTGTAATTAGCTGTAATCAAACAGTCTTGATTTAATAATAATAATATAATATAATTTAATTTTAGAACAGGTTCGAACTTTGGAATAACAGATGAAAAAACAAAAGACCGAGGGGCACGGGCTTCCCTTAGGCCAGAGTCCACCACGTTTGAGGGTGGGTGGACCGCTCGTCTTTCGAAAACGAATTTTCTTAGGCGTGCGGGTTTCATCATGATGTTTTCCTTCACAATTACATTTATTTATATACTAAAATTGGTCTAGCCGTGAAAACGTGAAATGACTAGCATTCTGCCAGCGTGGACTACAGGTTATAACGCGCCCAGCTGTGGGATAAAATGCGGCCTATGTCCTTTCCCACGGTCTAATCTGTACCAAATTTAGCGGTTAAGGCGGGAAAGCGTAACAGACAGACATGCAGAGTTATTTTCGCATTTATAATATTAAAGACGTTAATAAAGGTCCTTAGTTTGAAAACATTCTAACAACTAACAAGGCCCAGGGGTAAATACTGAACTTGGACTAGACTTATATCGTTCGAAACAATTTGTGCACAAGAGTTAGCCGGCTAAACCAACATCATACGATTTAATGTGTTTATTTTCGCTCGCTGCTGTTAAAACTTAGTTGTCGCAGCGTTTCATTGTTTTTCAGAGGGAAATAGTGTTTTTGTTTATCTTTCCATTGTGCTGTTGGAGGCGACGATGTGTGAATCCTGCGATAGCAGACGAGTATTTTTAATAGAAAACTGACCGGGTGCACCATTCGGGAATGGAGGGAATCCATTCATTCATTCAATGTAAAGGGTGTTCGTGTCTGTGTATGGCTCCGTATTAAGTTAGGATCATAGAACTGAATGACATTTATTTTCAGACAAACAACACCCACACTGAAATACAAGCAAACAAATAAAAAATAAGAGTGGTAACACAAAAACGACATTACATTACAAAATCACAGTAACGTCAGTAACAACATAGAATACATTTAATTAAAATAAAAACATTAAAATAAAAAAATTCATAAGACAGACTCAACAGAGTCAAACACTCAACGGGATCAAAATTCAACAGAGTCAGCGTCAGTTTATAATCTTATTATCTATCTGTGGGCCAAGTTGCCTCTAACGTAAAGAGTTTAATTTCATTTTTTATTTATAAATTTATTTATAATTTTCAATGAAATTTGCGAATTTGTGAATGTATCAACAATTCACAATTTAACGCATAATTTTCTGAGAGACCGTTGAATTACTTTTGACACTGATTTTTTATATATAAAGCAGTAAAGTAAGCATTAGTAAGAATTATGATTTTCTTTCGTGCACTACACATTTAGAGTCACTAAAGAATGGCACAAGCACTAACGAAATGTTATTTTCATACCAGCAGTTCCAACTTTTGCAAACGTTATTTAAAAAAAATATCACAGCAAATAAATATTTACAATATTGAAACTGTCAAACTTTGAAAAGCTTTATTAAAACTGTTTTGGAATCCTTTTAAAAAGTAAAACTAATTTTATCATATCTCTTTAATTTCTCTTTAATGAATAAACCATCGATAACCTCGCTTGATATTACTTCAATGGAATAAACTAGAATTTTTTAAAGGTTTTTCGTTTCTAATACTAAAAAGTATATGAGAAACATTGTAAATGCCTATTAAATTCGAGAGATGCCCTCGATTTTCTTGAGATTTTATCGTCAGATCCTGACTTAGTGACAATGGTGGTCTCATAGTCACTAAGTCAGGATCTGTCGATCTCTGGAGTACCTATACTCTTTTGAACAAAAAAAGATGTTTGGAAATTGGTCCACAAATGGTAGAAAAATCTCACATACATAATAAAAAAGAGACACACAGTCGAACATAGAACCTCCTCCTTTTTTGAAGTCGTTTAAAAAAAATGCACCTCATGATGTCGAAAACATAAACATAATGCATTTTTGCCCTTGGGCTAGATTGTGGTCAAGAGCGAACCCTTCATTAATAAAAAAAAATAAAAAACATCGAAAAATACAATTTAAGTGCTTTTTCCGATTCCTTTGGAATTACGACTGAATTTCAGATGAGCTTTCAGTGGTGTGAGAGAGACAAAAAATTCAAAAGAGTCCCATTGAGTTGGTAATGCGGGGAATCCGAATTGAGCCGCCTCGGATTTAGAAGATCTATGCGAATTTAACGACCATTTGTCGATTGTAATCAACTGTTTTTTAGAGAAGCGAATGCAAAAGAAATTGGGCAAAGGAAATCTACTTAAAATTATGAATTTATTGGCAGAGTGACCGCGAAGCTTGAGCGAAGCGTCTCCGTTTCTATGTCTAGTTGTTCTCAACCGATTCTTGTGAAATTTTATGAACGAGTTCGATTAATTATATGGAATTTTTTGTCGATTCTTTTATGAAAATTTTCCAAAATTGCGGGAAATATATTTCACCCATTTCTAAATAATTTCACCCATTTCTAAATACAATCACTAGAGAAGTATGCAGCTCACAGAGCCCGAAAAATTGGATCAAGCGTGATACTTAACTTTTAAAAATGATCTTTACTAAACATTCTGACTGCTGTTTGTTAATCCTTAAGACCTTAAATTATTACATAAAAATATTTTTAAAATGTCGCCTTCCCTATTCTATTAGCAAGGCCGTCGTTATCAGCCCCACCAAGGTGCAACCCCCCTTAAAGCAGACTATCGGTCCAAAGTGGTCTTCAAACGTGAGTAAAAATGTTTAAAATTGTAGAATATGTAAAACAATTGTAAAATGTCTGCTTTTGTTATTTGCTAACAACGTAAAAACACTTGGTTATCCACCGAAACCGTAAAACATTATGAAAAGACTGTTACATAAAGTAATAAGTTCAACGTCTCTTATAAAAAGCAGACAGGTCACAAAAAGCTACAAAACTTTTTACACGCACTCCTAAAGTAATTTACATGTAAATTACTAAATAAATAGTAGGACGAAGTACCTAAGCATACATAAACCTATATTGTCAGACGGTTATTGCGTAGATATTGCTGAAAAACACGAAATGGTATTTCGAAATAATAAAAACAAAGTTATTTATTAAATAAAACATAAGTGTAGCGGTGACAGGTTGTCAATATTTTACCCATGATGTAACAAAACCCAAATTTCAATTTATTGCATACCAATACTGACTTCTATATCGTGATTTCCTGGGAAGATAGCAGCTGGTACATTTTTAAGATTTTCTATCTCATCGCAGCGTGGAAGCTTATTTACGTAAGTAGTAAGTACAGTAGGTACATTCAAGATAATAGTGCAAGATGACAACATGATCAGTCTTTAACTTTTTTTAAAGCATATTTTAGGGACTAAAAGAAAAGCGTAGAATGTGCCAGCTGCCAACTGGCACATTCTACGCTTTTCTTTTACTCCTCGCGAGGATATTACTTATTGTAACGTGGGCGAAAGAAATGTTGACAACCTATTAACACTATAGGTACTCACGTTCCATCTAATAACCCTCAGAATGAATACTTATGGCGTCAAATGGTTCTAGAACCACACAATGCTCTGCCTACCCCGACGTCCCTGCATGGACGGATGTATGACGTAGGTGTATGGACTGATGGATTGATACAGAATCCCAAACAAAACAGCGTTGTTGTAATGTCAAAAAACAAAAACAAACTTTTACTTTGATCACGAAAGTTATGTTATTTATGATACTACCAACCGTTTTTCAAACTCTTTGAAGTTGTCTAAGGAAGTCGGACTCTTGAACTTTTGGGGCCTCATCAACTTCGAGGATCTTAAGTAATTACGTGACTGAGGACCTTAGCTGAAGCGATAAGATGAATATTTTATTGGCAACGACTATTCAATATTCAACGCTTTCTTCAGTGCTCGAAACTCCTCGATAACTTCAATGACAGACTAATTTGCAACGCCGAAATTGAATGTCGCCTTTGATAGTCGGAATTTTGGAATTCGGAATTCTAGTTCGTGACCTCTGCTTAGATGGACTTGACAGAAAGACAAAGAATTTATTCATTGCATGACTAAGATTAGAGCAAATTGGTTACGCACAGAAGAAAAGGCGCGCCAGTTAGTAGTATCTTCGAATCCGACGAGCATATACATAGGTAAAAATTTACGAATATGGAGGAAGTGGGAAAGGTTTGTTTGGGGCGTAACTAGTGACTTGTGGTCTCTGCCTATACCAATGTGAAACAGCCGTGAGCGTGTGTATGACGTATGTATGTATATGGAGTGACTTAAAATTACTTAACGAAACTCTATCCTCCTAGAGTAGTTCAGTTTCAACTACCCATTAAACTAAACGATGAAAATCGCTGATTACACAAGTATTACGGGTGCCTTTAACTTAACGTAAAGGATTTTAATCTGCCCACTAATGTACTATCCTCAAGGAATGGAATAAATCACCCCATATAGAAACGATAATCTCGCATTTGCTTAGAATCAAGGTAGAACCGTCAGAGTTGCAAAAATCAACCTAAAATGCAAGTTTAGTTCATGAAATTACTATTTAGAAAGAACCAAGGTAATTAAAAAAAATCATCTTACTTTTTTGAGAGAGAGATAAACAGACACATTTTATCTAACTTTAATTTATATTTCACTAATTAAAATTTCAAAATTAAAATTCGAGTACATTTTACAAGGGTAAATCAGGACTGTACCTATATTTCATTATTTATATTAGTTTGCTCAGGTCATTTCACTAAGAAACTTCGGAATGGCTTAATAATGAAATGAATTCATTGAATTTGCAATAATTATCTCTGAAGAATTATGCAGAACTGAGGCTGTCCCGGCGTCGTCGTCGCAGCCTCGTTAATAACATTACAGTAATTTATAATAATTAAGGACAGTCCTTTCAACTGGAATTCAGTTTTACGCTTATTAATATCGATTCCTTATTTAATATCGTGTTTTGTTTTGTCAATAAAAAATAATATTGCTACATCCTCGACCACATCTTCGTCCTTGAACTAGATTGTGGTCAAGAGCGAATTCGTTATATAAATATTTTTCCACGTTAAAAAAACGTATGAGTCACCGACTTCAATCCCAACAACAGTTCGCACAAAGTAGATAACTAGTATTTTTTGCAGACTAAAATACCTATTGGCAGATAACCACAAACGAAAATGTCACTCATTTATTTAGATGATGTTCTGGTTTGTAGTATTTTTTGTTTTTGTTGATTTTTTTTAAAAGCGCTGAATCATTTTCGATAAAATTTATATGGGACCACCTCTGGAGTATACTCTTTCGAAAAAAAAAATAATTTTGAAAATCGGTCCATAATTGGCGGACAAATCGGTGAACATACATTAAAAAAACATAGAACCTCCTCCTTTTTTGAAGTCGGTTAAAAAATGCTTCGTCCTTTTTCACAACTAATTCGATTCTGGGATTCTACTCTGTACTATCTCCGATCGACGGACGTCCGATAATTGTCACTACCTGTCACTGTCATCTGTATAGCGGAAGACTGAGATGTACTGATAATCGACGCCTTCACGTCACGCTTTCAAAGTTCGGTCGTAGATAGTACTGAGTAGAGCCCCTGGCACGGTTTTCAGGGGTTTTCTATTTTTTTAACTATAATTAAATATTGAATCAACTCTGACTGACACCTCTGCGTATTATATGGGGTGACTTTACATTAATTAGCGAAACTTAAGGTGGGATTCTCCGAATGTCACTGACAACTTTCTCCAAGGTACCATTTGTAATTCTCAAAAAAAAATTTGACTTCCCATAAAAAGGCAAACTAGCTGATCGCACATATTGTACGGAGACGCGAATTTTATTTTTCATACTAGCTTTCCGCCCGCGTGGACTACAAGTTATATCGTACCCAACTGTGGGATAAAATGTAGCCTATGTCCTTTCCCAGGCTCCAATCTATCTCTGTACCAAATTTCATAAAAATCGGTCAGTAGTCTAAAACGTGAAAGACGGACGGACAGACAGACAGACAGACAGAGTTACTTTTGCATTTATAATATATGTTCCTTCAGGAAAATTGTTAAGTTTCGTGGGCTGATTCACACCCTAATTACGCTAACTAATTGAAAGTCACCCACAACTCATTATTTTATTAGTTGCCGGACTTGAAGTGTTAAGGAAAATTAATATATTTTTTTTTTTTACCAGCCCTAAATTTTAATTATTATTTTTTTTTTACCAGCCCGTATACGTCCCCACTGAGGGGCACGAGCCTCCCTTCGAAACACGAAGTGGATTTAGGCCATAGTCCACCACGCTGGCCCAATGCGGGTTGGTGGACCGCTCGTCCTTCGAAAATTTTCTTGGACGGGCGGGTTTCATCACGATGTTTTCCTTCACCGTTGAGCAAGTGATAATTAGAAATCCGTACATAAATCCGAAAAGACGAATTTAGTGGTACAGGCCCGCACCAGGATTTGAACCCACGACCTTCGGATTACAAGTCTGGCTCATTACCAACTGGGCTATCACCGCTTCAATACCTTGTCGGAATATAATTTAATTAATTAATTTGCTTTTTAAGATTACATTCCGAGTTTGGCATTCCTTCCCAATATTGTGTAAAAAAGTTAATCGAAAAACCTATTCAAATGGCAGAAACTCGGCTAAAAGTGAAATCTGAGCCATTTCATTGTGTCTAGACGTTATCCTTTGTTAACAGTCAACCTTTAAATTCCAAGTGAGTGTTATGACAATGTGATAAGAACGATTTTGCAACAACGCAGTTTCTTTAGCCGGCAAAGGTTACACTGAAAGGCGTCTGTCTCGAGCGTATTACCCTAATGTGCAAAGATATGTATGAGCTTTGAGATGTGTTTATTATTATATTTTATATCACAAAGAACAGAGAAAGGTGTTAGTAAAAGACTTATTAGTAAAATACACAAAGGATTTAACAGTGATACATATTTTTCTTTTGAATATTTTGGGTTAAGATGTAATAGGGTGATCACCGGGTCAATAACTTTTTTTTCTAAAGTATTCTTTTAAATCAAGCGTCTCAATTGACTAACTAACCCCAGGCTTCGCACGGTTACTTAGGATATTCATACCTATACCCTTCTGAAAAAAAAAACAACGGGTTGCACTCCGGGAGTGCCGGCAGAAGTGTAAACTTGAACATTAACGTTGTGCATTAATATGGAAATAAAACAAAATACACAAAAAGAGTCCGTTATTCTCTCAGGATTCGAACCCTCGACCTGTTGCTTACAATCTGGCAACTTTTCCACTCGACCAAACTGTCTACTTTGAATTTAGTAAAATAGTCTATCGGTATTTGCGCACTATGTGCGAAGAATCGTTGACATCTGTCACAGAGATAATTTAACCATAGGGCTGCCATCCGTCCGGGTTTCCACCCATACTTCAAAGTACACAACGCTGCTAATGAAGTTCAAAAAAGGTGGCAACCCTATCCTACGCATTTTCGATGACATCTGACGATCACGGTCACGTGACATCTGACGCGGGTTCATCGCGAGTTTAACATTTTTTACCCATACTAAAAGTGCTCAACGCCGCTAAAGAAGTTTTCACTTCAAAAAAAATCTATACGATGGTGAAGACCAAAGACAACATGGCCCGGTGGGGATTTTCCAAAAACACAGACCTGGGTTGTGTGTGCGGAGAGGTACAAACCATGGCCCACCTAGCAACATGCAGTGCGTGCCCTACCACCTGCACGCAACGAGACCTAATGGACGCTACTCAATCCGCCGTTCAAGTGGCTACGTTCTGGGCCACAACTTTATAGTTACTTGCCATAGACTCGCTAAGAAGAAGAAGACCAGTCAAAATAAAAACAAAGTCTTCCACTTACCAGCAAACAGTCCTCAAATAATCTTCATGGCTGGAAACTTCGTGCTGATCAGTCCTGTACTGATCACTCTTCTGCTGATCGCTGAGGCTCGTCAATGTGACTTCATACCTCTTGCTGCAAGTCTCATATTCCGGCCGAACATTCTTCACGCAATCCGCATGCCGCAAATATTCGTCCTGATATGTTCCCCTAGTACATAACTCTTGTACAACATCAGTTATTCCAGCATATATACGTCTGAAGAGAATCTGTTCGTGTTTCTCCATACATACTTCAGTATAGTTGTCTATGCATTTGATCCCCGCTCGCAGTTCGCTGAAACAAATATTTAGTTTTGATTATTTCCCTGATACAGTTTGCAACTTCGATTTATAGTTGATCGAAGGTTTGCAACGCTTGCATATGTAACTTGAGAACTACTTGGAGTTGTGTTTGTTAGGAGAATTCTCTAAAACAACACTCGGGGCAGCAAGGGAATACATAGTGAAGAGTTTGAAGAAGAAATTCGTTTTGGATGTGAAATGTTTAGTGTTAGGAAAAGATCTTTGATGTTAATAGTGTGGGAAGCTTGTGCTGCCTGAGAAATTCTGAATTATTGTTTTCAGTTTAAAGTCAGGTGTTGAGTTTGGACCGCAGATAATAAGAACTGTTTCTGACTGTTTCGCCGCTGCTTTTTCTGATATGTTGGCAGAACTTAAATTTAAATTCCAAAAATACCAGCAATGATCATGTGCCTCATGTCATGACACATACGTGATAAAATGCACACTCGTACGATAGTTTCCTGTAAATTGGACTATATTAGCCGATTTTAACTTTAAATTTGTAAGCTAAAATTAAAAATGTGACTAGGGTTCCAAGGAGAATGTAAAGTTAGATAATATAAAGTCACCACATATTTTTTCACTGTCATAAGTATTCACAAAAAACAGAGCATTTTTAACCCCGACACAAAAATAGGGGTTTATAGTTATATTTGACGTGTCTATCTGTGGCAACGTAGCTCCAAAACGAGTGGACCGATTTTAATGCATTTTTTTATTCGGAAGCCGACGTCATCGCGATGGTTCTTAGCTATATTTTATCAAAATTGGTTCAGCCGTTTAAAAGTTATAAGGCTTTGTGGCTCGGGAGTGACATTTTTTAAACTTTAGTGTTATAATAACGTATGACGTGGTCACTAGAACACATTATGACGCGAGCTTGTAAACCGAGGTAACTCCAGCTCCCTCCCACAAAACCAAACCAGGATAACTCAAAACGTTACGTATTTATGAGCTCTCTTGATTACGAATGCAAAATTCTAAACAACCGCTCATAACCAGTAGTTACCGACGAATAAAGCGGTTCATTTACTATTCAGCGCTAAATCAAGCGGTACTGTTAGACGAATCGAGCCGAATTGGCTGTTTACCTCGAAATATTCGCATGTGCCTCTTTTATTGTGATTTTAATCAAAGTAAAAACTGGTTGGTTCGCTTTTACACCATAAATCTAAAATTAAAATGTTATATGTTATATCACCCCCCATTAGGGGCCGTCCATGTCACGTGATGTTTATTTTAGCATTTTTCAACCCCCCTCCCCCTTGGTGATACGTGGTGAGGTTTAAGACTAACCCCCCCCCCTACCCCACCCAAAGTTACGTGTATTTTTAGTACCTACAAAGGATCGTGAATTTATCTTTAAATACAAGTAAGTACAAAGTATAATCTATTTTTATTCTGAAATAAAGGACTGTGTTAAAATGTCTAGACAGAAATGTTGCAGGTTGTTTTAGACTGGAATAAAAATAATATTAAAGGAATGGTGAAATCATGCGAAAAACAATATTGTTTTAGTACATGAATATATTTAATGTACATTGTCCTCGGACCACGGATTCGCAAGACTTTCTTCAACACTAACAACTGGACAAGCATCTTGCAAGTCAGTTGTTGGCACTGTGCTTTGTTGAAGATCAACGTCGGTTTCATCAAGCCACACTACACGCCGCTTATCGGTTTAGAAATCGGGCGTTTCACGAAAAAATAAAGACAGGTTATATTTCAATACACCCCACCCCCCACTCCCTCCTTGTGATATTTCGTGATTTTTGCTACCCCCCCCCCCCCCCCCCCTTTCGAGCCTCACGTGATTAATGGACGGCCCCTTATTCATCGCAACGGCTGAACCAGTTTTGATTAGATATAGCTAAGAACCATCTCGATGACGTCAGCAGTGACTTTAAAATAGCGAAAATTAACGACGTAAGCTCACAAAACTAAATAATGTTCCCCTCAAATAAAAGGGGTTGCAAAGAAGAACACGGAAAAAAAACCATTTACAAAACCTTGTTTTTGACAATTATTTACACACAAGAACGTGTCCAGCAGTGAACGTCTTGCGGCTGACATGATGACGATGATGCGAATAGGCGCAAAGTCAAAAATGCTAATGAAATTCATTATTTTGCTCAATGATTTATATACAAAAAAAAAAATTGATCTCCCATACAAAATGCGCTATATGCTGATGAAGTTTGTATGGGAACTCAAAATTTTTTTTTCGTATTTTGACCTATGTTCCTTGGGAAAGTTGTTCAGTTTCATGGACTGATTAACTACCCGAGAGGTTGAAAGAGAGATACCTAAAGCCCTGTATATTTTGCTAATGTATTTTTATGATGTTTTCAAGCAGCACTTTGTATGTTCCATGAAATAAATATTTTTGACTTTGACTTTGATGAAGAACATACCTACAATACAAAATATCATCATACTATATATATAACTAGCTGATGCCCGCAACTTCGTCTGCGTGTTGTATGTATTTTTATAGACCGAGTTGACACAACTACAGATACATGAATTGCCGTTTTTTATTGAAGCAACTATTTCGTTCATATTTTCGTTATATGAACGAATAGCAACTATTTCGTCCGTATAAGGAAAAGCAATTTCTAAAAATATTTTTTATTTGAAAATTTGGCTAACTATGTCATATAAGGTTGATACTTAATACATTACTTTGGATCTAAAAACAAATCTCAAACATAGTTGTTTCCTCTATCGGTTATATTTTCTATACCATTGTTACTGCTTTTGATAGATTAAGGTCCGTATTATAGAACGCGACTCAGACTCTGATCTATACTTAAGTAGCAGTCGTTTTTGTTATTTTGATACTGAGAGAGATAGACAATCAACACTTAACACTTGAGTCTCC